>VZTR01014329.1:56932-81688 GCA_013400775.1 Chaetops frenatus
GTGATCATAGAAGCCAAACTGTACTGAAGAAAAGTGCAGCAGAGTGGTTCCAACACACAACACTTTTTCCAAATGCAGGAAGGTACAAGACAAGCTGGTCACATGAAGCAGATGACAGTACTGAACAACAACAAAAAAAAGTTGTATAGTGTTTAGACTGATCCTGCCTTGGCTGGGAGAAAGTTCTATCTTCTACTCTTTATACCTATTCTAAGAGTGAGAAAACATCTAAGGGCAAAACTGAAGACAAGGTAAAACTGCAATGTATAACCCCCCCCCCCCCCCCAAGGGCAAAGGACAAGGCATGGCTTCTCCTTCCTTCAACATGCATGTTGGACAACATGTATTGCTGCTTAATTTTATCTTTCAGTAATCTCATGTTTTTCCCAGGCAGTTGGCTTGCTTCCTTCTCCTAAAACCAGCTCCTGTTAAAGGGAATGTAGGGGAATTTTGGCATTCTCATTTTACATTTTTCTCATCTTACACCAGTTTTATACCACTAAGCATTACTCTGTTCCTTTCATCACAAAGGTCCCTGGTTTCCACACCTGTAGAAGAAAATGAGCAGATCTAGATATTTTGTCTGCCTCTCTGCTTACTGATTTTTTTTCCTGCAGAATTCAGTGTCAGCACATATTTCTGGGGCCTGAGAATATTCAGCATCTTGGTCAAACCTCATACACTCATTTTCTCTACTACAGGAAGCAGTTGTCATTCATTCCCACAGCTGGAACATTGCCTCAAGTACTCATATGTCCTGCCCCTGGTCCTGACTGATTCTGTCCTGTCTCACAGGCATGGAGAATGCCTCTCTCTCCTTTCTCATTATTGAAAAATTAAACACTTTAAAATAACAAAACCCACTATTTTTTTTTCCTGGTATGGGATATCTTGCTTATTCCAGTACTTCTCATTATTATCTTCTTACATTTTATATTTCTCACCTCTTTATCAGTACTAGGGTGGTCTTTGTCAATGTTCTTGATAGGAAAAAGACTCTTTATGGCTAAGCTTCAGAATTTGAAAATAGTAAATAGAAACAGTTCCAGCTTTTATTCAACATTTTATATGAATTACAGCAATTTGCAGCTTTATTGAGGAGATGAGCAATCCATTCTCTCAACCAGTATTTCAATGAATCAGCGAATCAATGAATCCTTATATTAGAAAACAAAACATTGGTCAAAGTTGAACTTTCAGATGTTTAGCCTACCAAAGAAAATTTTAGGATAGGAGGAAATTTCATAATCCTACAGTTTCACCATGTGATGTTCCTGTGCTTTGTTTGAAGCAGAGGGGAGAAGCTGACAGCTCTGTCAGCAATACTACAGTGACATCCAGACATGGTCTGCTACATAAAACCCTCCACTGTCTGCTTTCATGTATAGAAAAGGGAAAGCAATAACATCCATTTGATATAGACAGAAGGAACTATATCTGGATTGGGTAGCGTTAGTCCCTGTAAACCACTATATCTGAAGTCAGTCAACTAATTAAAAAAGCCAGATTCAAATTTTTGGGGAACTATAGGAATGAGAAGGAGAGAGCCATAATGTTGGAGAAGTGGACATGGACACATTTGAAAAAAATGTCATTAAAATCTGTGTGGCATACATTGATATCTATTTATAGACATATGCTGCTTTTAAACAAAAGAGCTATTTACTAAAAAGCTTAGATTTGAAAGGTTTTCAGTCTATTTTTGTGAATCCTGGCCAGTTTCTCATGCTGTTCTCATGTATTACTAACATGAGTCCATCTGAGAGAGCTTTAATGGTGCATCTTTAGTGAACAGTATTTATCACGTTCATATGACTTGAAAATGTGAAGAAAACAATCCCAAAGTATCTACAATAAGATTTCACCACATAATGAGCCTTCTTGTTCTCAAATTAATGAGGGGTAAATATCTTGAAGATCATGTGGAAATCAGTATGACTAAACAAAGGTAATTTCACCACCCACCCTTCTTCCTTAAAACAAAGTGTTCTAGACAACTATGTGTAAATAGAGTACTACAGCTGTCATCACATCAAGTCAGACAATATATGAATTATCTTTTCAGAAGTTGTATTAGCCAAGATATATATTATATCTTTTTTTTTTTTATTGCTGCATAATTGTGCGATATTGTTTTTGGACTAAGGAAAGGTTGAAATTATGCAATGCATTTTACTTCATGCTACTCCTGCAGTGTTAATGATTGAGTATCTTCCAGCTATGTCATTGTAGTTTTGCAATTTTCAAATTTCACTTGTTTAAATTTCCTCTCATTATTTATTAACATATCTTATAATCAAGTATTGCAAAATCCTATAAAATGGCAGACTGTAAAACCCCTAATATTTATTCTGTAAGAACAATACAATTTTCATGAAATAAAACCAGAATTTCTGTTAACATGGAAGAAGAGTAAAGAGTTATGAGAGTAGTTTTAGCAGTCTGGTTTGAAATTCCCTGCCAACAATTTACAGGACCAATTTGTCTGCCAGCCCTCTGTGAAAGCTGAGGCGATCTTTCTGAATGATGCAGTCAAACAGCAATCCTTTGAAGTCAAAAAT
Source organism: Chaetops frenatus (assembly GCA_013400775.1). Taxonomy (NCBI): domain Eukaryota; kingdom Metazoa; phylum Chordata; class Aves; order Passeriformes; family Picathartidae; genus Chaetops; species Chaetops frenatus. The sequence continues at coordinate 59,494 of VZTR01014329.1, forward strand.
CACAGACTGAGTCAGTTTGAAAGGGACCACAGTGGGTCATCTAGTTCCACCTTCTTGCTCAAGCAGGCTCATCCTACAGCACATGGCACAGGATTGGTGTCCAGATGGTTCTTGCAGTTAAGGACACTCTCCCACCTCTCTGGGCAACCTGTTCCAGTGCTCAGTCAGTCAGCTGCACAGTAAAGAAGTTCTTCCTCATATTTTGGTGAAACTTCCTGTGCATCAGTTTCTGCCCATTGCCTCTTCTCCTATTGCTTGTCACCACTGAGCTTGGCTCCAGCCTCTTGACACCCCTCCCTTCAGATACTCATAGACATTGATGGGGTCCTCCCCCAATTGTCTCAATGTGGCTGATCAGTCTCACCCCTTGCAGCCTTTCTTTATAAGAGAGATGCTTCAGTCCCCCAGTCACCGTTGTTGGTCTCTGCTGGACCTGCTCACGGAGCTCCATGTCTCTCTTGTCCTGAGGAGCCCAGAACTGGACACAGCACTTCAAATGTGACCAAGTAGAGGGGCAGTATCACCTCCTGTGACGTGCTGGCAATGCTCTTCCTAATGCTCCCCAGGATACCATTGTCCTTCTTGGCCACAAGGACACACTGCTGGCTCATGGGCAGGTTATTGTCCACTGAGACCCTTGGTCCCTCTCTGCAGAGTTACTTTCCAGCAGGTCAACCCCCAGCCTGTACTGGGCAGGTGCCTGGGCAGGACCCTGCATTTTTCTCTGTTGAATTTATGAGAGTACTTCTCTGCCCATCTCTCCAATCTGTTGAGGTCCTTCTACCCTGCATGCTAATGGAGCCACACTCGGGTTAGCATGTGGGAGCTCTTGCTTTCCAAACTGTCTGCCCAGCAGCTGTTCCACTGCTAGTTGGCAGGCTTTCACCTGCCAAGGGCCCCATGTGGGTGAAAAGACAAAGCTGTGCTGTTCTCAAAGAAGGCAATGTGGCCTTCTTGAAGCAGCAGGATCCTGGCTCCAACTCCCTTCTGCAAAATGAAAGCACATTGAGGTTGGCAGTGAGAAACTAGGAGGAGAGTAACAGTGTAATAGCTGCTGCTGCCTACTACTAGACCTATTTATGTGGCACCATGGGATAGAGTTTTCTGGTTGTCTCTCCTCTCTTCTCACATAATTTGGGATTTGCTGCTGGAATACTTCACATCCTTGGGCTCTTGACCGTGTGCTTCCACTTACTGAGAACCCTCTAAAATAGTTGTGCTGTGGTGTTTTTAACGTCCTGCCTGAAGAACTTATGGTGTTGGTTTCAGTCAGTTGAGCAGGTGCATGGAGAGTGTGAAACAGTTTGTTCTGGATGAGGAACTGAAATTTCCGTTGGGAAAAGAATCACAGAATCACTAAGGTTGAAAAAGACCTCTAAGATCATCAAATCCAACTGTTGTCCACAAACCACCATGTTACTGCTAAACCATGTCCCCCAGAAATGCTAACATAAGAGGTAAGAAGCCCAACCTAGAACATTAAGGAATAGAAGAACTTCCTCAGGGTCCAAATTCCTTAAGAAGGCAGAGTAAATTAAATTCTTACTGATCACATTCCATCTGGCTAATTAGAGGACCTTTGTGAAAAAATGAAAGCGAGGATATTTCTTTCTTTGACATCAGTGTTTTGTGCTAAACTTTATCCTGAAAGTTTCCTCTCATGGTTGCTGGTTATATGAGTGGTTTGTCGAAGCCACAAGGGACAGAATTAGGAAATCACTGTAACAGCATCATAGGGACATTTTAGCATCAGCTCAGCTTTGTGAAGAGGTCATTGCATCTGAGCACATGCGGATTTGTAGGGAAAATGTGCTGTACCATAGCAGTTGCAGTAGGAGTCTGAAACTGCATGTTTTTGGTGTAGCTCCTAAAGTGCTCCATTTTTTGAATATCAAGCTGCAGGCAGTGAAAGCTTGGACCTGAGGCACTCTGAAGGAATAGTTTGAAAACCATGAGTAACTTCAAAGCAAGTCTCCTACCAAGAAATGCAAAGAGATGTTTATTTTCCACAGAAAATAACAGTTGGTTTCAAAACAATCTTGTATTTCCAACTGAGTTATTTCTAGGGAAAAAAGTATGAAAATATTGGAATGAAGTACCATCACAAGAATGTAGGGTGAAGTTAACAACTGCAAGGTTGTCATTATGAAAAATTCTAGGATTCAGTCTCTCTTGCCAAAACATACATAAATATATATAATGCTGTTAACGAGACACATATGTCTATCACCAAACAGTATAATTATGTCTGAGAATTATTATAAAAGCTAAATAGGTGTTAATTGAACACTTCCTTTTTTTTTTTTTTTTTTTTTTTTTTTTTTTTTTTTTTTTTTTTTTTACTGGCCCTCCCCTGGTATCCAAGATCATTAGCTCCTTGGCAATTACCTTGTGCCCTCACCACAAGACTGGAGGGAACTCCAGGCAGTGAAGATAGGGAAAAGGCCCAGCAGTTCCACCATGTAACTTCATTTATAGTGCTGAATAGGAGACAGCTTCTTTTATTATTACTCCAGCACCTCTGTTGGAGAACATGACATTAATCTGGAGCTGCTTCATTCCCTGGAGCTAGCAGAAGGACATCATAAACATGATGCTCATTAAAGGGGAAAAAAAAAAACTTCCATCAACTGAAAAACCTCTTAAACTTTTTGTAGGGACAGGAAACCACCAGTGATATCAAACCTTCCATGGCATTGAACTACTGTGTCTCATTATAGAGGCATTAGTGAAGAGTTTTATAGACAGGTTTTTGTGGCTTAACAGGTAGAAAAGCAGAATTTAGCACAATTAATGGTCTTTTAAGAATAGACAATGACCGTTCCTGAGGGAGAAAGGCTTTTGATCTCAGATTTATGTTACTAATTTCTTTCAGAAGATACTGAATTTCTTTGATAGCAAATTCCTGGAACTTCTCAGGTATCATTCAAAAAGTCTGAAGGAATGTTTTTGTTGTTATTTCCTCTGCTAAACCAGAAGCAAAGAATGGCCCAAACTGTTTCAGGAGGAAAACTTATGTTTCTATGTAAAAATAATTCTGCCTTTTCTCCTTCTGTGTCCAATGTTTTAGAGAACTATTTTGTTACAGTATACACACATGAAGTATATTACCCTATGTATATAATATATTAGTCCATATTTTCAAGTGATTGACGAGACTTTTGTTCAGAAACAAAGTCCAAAAGAAATTATTATGTTGACTATTTTTATAAAGGTTCAAATCACCAAAAATAGCCTTTTTAACTCAATAAGCCAGAAAAAAAATATTATTACTGGAATAAATAACTTGACTCTAAATATAAACTGGACACAAAGTTATAAATTCTCAAGACTTTTCTGGTTAATATTTAATCAGCGTGGATAATGCAAACAGATCAGTCCTTTCCAAAACAGCAGATCAGGATATGGTTTTAGTAATAGATATCTATGTCACTTCTCAGTGTCCTTGTTTTGTGTGTGATGACTGAATTCAAAGTCTAGTCCCTGCCCTTGGCTGGACAATGATTAAAACCTCAGCTCTAGGATGCTGCAGTAATGCAAGAATTTAGTGCAAGACTCTGCCATATTGACACACAGATAACCCTGGAATATACCACAGCCTGGCTGTTTATAGAGTGGGAAGAAACTTCTGGTGAAGGAGGGATAAAAAATGCTAAAATCATCCAGAACCTTAATGACTGGCCTGTCGAGTAAAACAGGAATTCCTCTTTCAGCTGGCTTGGGAATGTGTGGGAAGGGGGGACATGGGCAAGTGTTGATAAGTATGATCATCTACCAAATCAAAGTGTGTTTTGGGAGAAGTGGAGGAATGTGCATTTTATGAGCCTTAAAGGAGTTGAGCTATGAGAGAAGGACTCGAGTTTACTGCTGTCAGATTGCAGGCAGATATGTACATTCCCAGTAAAAGAGTTTCAGTACCATAAAAACATTAGCAATGGAAATACAGGCTCCAAATGAGATGAGTTTTGGTAGTCCTAGGTTTGTGATTGCCAGAATTGACTTGAAATAAGTTTTTCTAGAATTTAGATGCTTAAGTAGCCGTTGAATGTCTAATGGTCAGATAACAATTTAACAGGTAGTCAAAAGACTGGGATGCATGGAGGAAATACTAGAGTTGTCTTTGTTTTTTTAATGGTAGTTCTACCTGAGCTAATTTCCTCTGGATCCAGAATGACAGGATCAGTAGAGTTCTGATTTTATACCCATTGAAGGTCTGGCTATTACTTGTTGATTTTGTATGTTTTTTTCACTGAAATTACTTGAAATCTTTCTGAAAAAATGTATCTAAGGAACACAGATGACTTTTAACAAAACTCAGAGCACAGAGCTAATTGAACAAGGTGAACAGACTCATTCCAAATCCTTTCGGATTAGAGCTTTTAGTGTAAACATCAAGGAAGAATGTGAGTACATTTTCTCATATTTTTAAATTTCCAGCCAGTCACATTTCTGCAATATCGTGGTGTAATTTGGTTTCAGTCTTTCAGAGTTTCCACCAAATGTGATTTGTTTTTTGCCTTCCTTCTCACTTCATATTTAATGCTGATGTTGAATATTTGTAAATATTGTCTTTGGGTTACTTTATTACAATTGTTTCACCAGTGAGTTGGGAAGTATGACAAAGGCTCTTGATGAAGGCTACCCAAATGAAGCATTTTGCTTTCTTCAAGTTTAATATGTTCTTCTGGAAACCTGTTAGGGGAGGAGTTCTTTGTTGGAGCTGATAATGTTGTATAGCATACTGAAATTTATACCATTTCTCCCTCCTTAGTTTTTTTTCTTCTTCTTCCCTCAGATAAGAGCCATAGGTTTAGCAGCCTTGCTGCTTTGCCTTTTGAATTTTCAGTTTTCTACAGTACACCCATTACTTTCCTGTTTATTTGGCTCTATCACAGCACTCCACCTCTAGTTACAGAGACAGAAAACACTGAACCATTATGAATTAGGCAGGGCTGAGAAGAGACTCCAAAGGAACCATTAGCAAGGAAGAATGCTCATCTATTTCAAACTGGACCAAGCATATCCCAAAGCTGCTGTCAAATATAGATCTTCTTCTGTACAGCCTCTGTCTCTATGTGAGAAGCTTTTATTTAGCTTAACCTTCTGGTACCTGTTAATGATGTGATCACTGAAGTACACATGTGCTGCAGTGAAAACATGATGCATCTCCTCGTCTGTTTGCTCATCAGACCTCTATTAGCTGATCTAGTGAGCTGCTGTTTTAGCTCCCTGGGTGGAGGTCTGTGGTTTTGGAAGCCACATTTAAATCCCAGTGTTGTGTTTGTGGCTGGCTGATGATCCTGGGGTCAGTTTGTCTGTGGTCACAGATCATTACACCCCGTAGACAGCAACTCTCATACCACATCACCAAAAATTATACCCTGTGAACACAGTCATGTCTTCTAAACCATCTGAATATTTTAAATGACTAATTTTTTTGAAGATTGTGTATACTAATTGTCTTGGAAAAAATGGAGTTTATGAATTTTAAGTTTTGACATATGATAAGAATATTTTATATATATATATATATAGTAATTTTCTTTGTTAATGAACACAAGAGAAATTATTTTGCATTAGCACATCACAAATAAAGTAATTTGAGAGTGTCTATAATGGAAGAAGAACACAATCCTTTCACTAACTTCAGTAGGAATTGCATCAGTCCCTGAGTACAAGAATATGTCAAATTCAGATCAGGCACAAAAATAACAAACAGGCCAAATCTTGCTCTTTTTCCTCATATGATATATTGGAAAAACTAAGTTCTTATATGTATATCATCAAATTTTCTACATAAATGATTCCTATATCTTTACCAAAAGAGACACAGAATCAAATCATAGAGCTTCTGCTTTTGGAGCAAAACAAAAGAGCACACACAAGAGAGTGCTGCAATTGGAAAATATGAACTGGATGAACTTTGCAGGTTTGAAGATGAGGCTGTAACCTGAAGTTAAAGCATCTATGACTCACAGATCTGAATAAATATTTGTTTGTTGGAGTCCATTTCTGCTTTACCAGAAGAGGCAGAGGCTTACTTATGTGTCTCTGGATGTCCTGCAACTTTCTGTAATTGCTGGCTGCACATGTACCAATGTTGGTTAAAAATGGCCTGGCATCTGTGAGAACACTAAACAGCTTCTTTCAAGGATGAGGAAATAAGACAGAATATGAGGACCTTTTTTCCTTAGAAATTCTTCTAAAAATACTTTTCAATATGCAGCTTTAACCACTGGATGCAAATATATGTGTTGGAGCTCAATGTAATTTAACAGAGTTTGACTTTGCAAATCTGTTGGCTATCTGAGCTCCTGAAAAAGTAAAAAAAAATGTGATGCACACCTATAAACTAGTTGATTTATTTTCCCATCTACCAGGATTCTCAAGAGCAACTTCTTTTAAATATATGTTCTGGAAGAGATAACAATAAGAGCACTCAAAACTAATTATAATTCAATGCTACTCCCTCCAGCTATGATCTTTCAAGGTGCATATGTTGCACATGGTACGGATCCATTAATAAAGGAACCACCATAAAACAACCAAGCAGCAAAACAAAAAATCCAGGTACTTCAGTGCCAACATATTTTGGACTGTGTGCTTGCAGGCTATTATTCACAATAAGAACATGTCTCAACTCCAAAAAGACAAATCTGAACATTTTAACGAGCTCACTACACATACACACGACTTCCACATATAAGATTTTTTTCAAACTCAACTGCTTTCTAGCAAACAACATGAATAGGTCTTTATCATTGTCTTAGATAGAAGAAACTCCATTTTGCAGAAATATTGTTCATTTTAAGGTTAAGAAGTCATATTAGGGAATCATGTTTGTAGCTCCTCTGTTTACAATCTAGGCTTTTAGGCAGAAGCCATCATTTTAACAGCACTGACCCCTTAGTAGGATTTGCATATTTTAATATTTGAATGCAGGTAATTATCCCGGTTGTTTTGCTGCTGCCTGTTGTGCTGATCATTTCCTATCTGACCCAATGTACGTGTTTGCCTGGCAAAGGAGTAAAGAAGGAAGCAAATCTCTCTTCAGTTTAGGAGGCCCTGTGCCTCTCCATCTGGATGTGTCTAAATTCACTCTTACTTCTAAACGTGCTTAACTGCTATCCCCCATTTCTTAGTGTTTGGATTGGTATTGTTCAGGCACCTGCCTTTCTTGAGCTCTTCCAGGTGCTCCACTTCATCATGCAGGCTGGAGCAGTTCAGGAAGCTGGAGTTTGAAAACGGAGGCAAATAATTATACCATCACTCACAGAGTGTCCCCACATCTGGGTTTGCCAGCTCTGAGTTGCTGGACTCAATTGCCCTGCTTGGAGCATGTTCAGTGTTGGAGCATGTTCAATGCTGGAGAACTGACAGAACACAGGCATCCTTATACAGATGTTACAGAGTGAGGCAGAAAAGGGAGGATTTATGGATTTTATGCTGTCTAAAAGATAAGGAAGTGGGCTGCAAGTTTATTTTAACATCAAATAATGAAAACAATCAACCACTGTAATTATGATTTAAAACCCCCATGCAATACAGGGCACCCTGTTCTGTAAGACATAAGCCCCAACCACAAAACTCTTAATCAGAGCAGCCCAAAACTCTGATTTTGCAGATATAGGCATTGCTTTGCATAATTTGGAGACAGGAAACTATCACTGTGGTCATGGGGAGTTTTTTCCCAAACAAATCTGACAATGATTCCCTATGTTTGCAGGTATTTTGTGTGACATTGCACCACATTGTTTCCACAGATTTCTGCATGTGGGCTAAATAAGGCAGAATTAATTCTTCACTTGAGGTGCTCTGCAAGTAGTTTCCTTTTCCCCTGTTGTCTTCTTCCTTGCTCTTTTTCAGTATGTTAAAAAATGCTGGACTTCTCCAACCCATTTTCTGCTTATTTATCCACCCATTCAACCATCTTAATCCACTGCAACGTCCCATGCCTTTGTTGTCTCTAGCCATCTCTGACTGACAGGATTATGAAGATCACAGAACCATTTAGGTTGGAGAAGACCCTTAAGATAACCAGGTGCAACTGGGAACCCCGCACTGCCAAGTGTACCATTAAACCATGCCCCTAACTCTCAATATGGACTGTCTAAAAATAATAATGACAGCATTGTCTGGTGTTGGGGATTGACACTGCCAGGCACCAGCCAAAGCTGCTCTCTCACTCCCCTCTGCAATGGGAAACAGGAGAGACAATAACAAAAGGTTCATGGGTTGAGATGAGGACTGGGAGAGATTGTTCAGCAAATACCATCATGGGCAAAATAGGCTTGTGGCAACAGGGCATGAAAGAAGGACACGGTTTCACCACAATCAAGAGAACAGCAGAAGCCCCCAAAAGGAGCCTGTTCACTATGGATACACAATTTATAGGGTTTGCAAAGTGAGAGAGGATTGGAAGATGAAATCCCACCTCTCAACCAGACTGGTTAGGTGACCAGTCCATCAGTTTTTCTTCTCCAAGAAGGAATGTAAACAAAGCTAGTGTTTTTAGTACAATGTGTGAGAAAATCTGACTGGGGAATATAAACTTTTCAGAAGGCTTTCAAAAACAGGGTGACATAGGCTCAAATAAGAGATATGAAGTGAATGCACTACTAATAAAATCAGAGCAGGATAATGAGAATTAAATTAAGCCCTTAAAAAAACACCTTCTCCCACCCCTCCCTCCTTTCAGCTCTATTTCTTACTCCAGCAGTGCAAGGAGACAGGGCATGGGGGTTTTGGTCAGTTCATCACCCATGACTTCTCCTGCTGCTCAGGGAGATGAGCTCTTCCCCTGCTGCACTGTGGGGTCCCTCCCATGGGAGACAGCTTCTCATGAACTTCTCCAGCCTGAGTCCTTCTCATGAGCAACAGCTCCCTATGACCTGCTGCAGCAGGAGTCCACCCCCAACAGTCTTCCCCAGACTGCTGCAACATGGGTCACTCTTCCATGCAGCTCAGTCCTTCAAGACAGGCTGTTCCAGCATAGGAGCAGGGCCCCTCTCCCATGGGCTCACAGTCTCCTCTCAGGCATCCACCTGCTCCAGTGTGGGGCTCCTCCACAGGCTGCAGGTGATCTCTGCGTCTCCATGGGTTGCAGGAGCACAGCTGCTTCACCATGGCCATCACCACGGGCTGCAGAGGAATCCCAGCTCTGGTGCCTGGAGCATCTCNCATGTTCAGTGTTGGAGCATGTTCAATGCTGGAGAACTGACAGAACACAGGCATCCTTATACAGATGTTACAGAGTGAGGCAGAAAAGGGAGGATTTATGGATTTTATGCTGTCTAAAAGATAAGGAAGTGGGCTGCAAGTTTATTTTAACATCAAATAATGAAAACAATCAACCACTGTAATTATGATTTAAAACCCCCATGCAATACAGGGCACCCTGTTCTGTAAGACATAAGCCCCAACCACAAAACTCTTAATCAGAGCAGCCCAAAACTCTGATTTTGCAGATATAGGCATTGCTTTGCATAATTTGGAGACAGGAAACTATCACTGTGGTCATGGGGAGTTTTTTCCCAAACAAATCTGACAATGATTCCCTATGTTTGCAGGTATTTTGTGTGACATTGCACCACATTGTTTCCACAGATTTCTGCATGTGGGCTAAATAAGGCAGAATTAATTCTTCACTTGAGGTGCTCTGCAAGTAGTTTCCTTTTCCCCTGTTGTCTTCTTCCTTGCTCTTTTTCAGTATGTTAAAAAATGCTGGACTTCTCCAACCCATTTTCTGCTTATTTATCCACCCATTCAACCATCTTAATCCACTGCAACGTCCCATGCCTTTGTTGTCTCTAGCCATCTCTGACTGACAGGATTATGAAGATCACAGAACCATTTAGGTTGGAGAAGACCCTTAAGATAACCAGGTGCAACTGGGAACCCCGCACTGCCAAGTGTACCATTAAACCATGCCCCTAACTCTCAATATGGACTGTCTAAAAATAATAATGACAGCATTGTCTGGTGTTGGGGATTGACACTGCCAGGCACCAGCCAAAGCTGCTCTCTCACTCCCCTCTGCAATGGGAAACAGGAGAGACAATAACAAAAGGTTCATGGGTTGAGATGAGGACTGGGAGAGATTGTTCAGCAAATACCATCATGGGCAAAATAGGCTTGTGGCAACAGGGCATGAAAGAAGGACACGGTTTCACCACAATCAAGAGAACAGCAGAAGCCCCCAAAAGNTAAGAGATATGAAGTGAATGCACTACTAATAAAATCAGAGCAGGATAATGAGAATTAAATTAAGCCCTTAAAAAAACACCTTCTCCCACCCCTCCCTCCTTTCAGCTCTATTTCTTACTCCAGCAGTGCAAGGAGACAGGGCATGGGGGTTTTGGTCAGTTCATCACCCATGACTTCTCCTGCTGCTCAGGGAGATGAGCTCTTCCCCTGCTGCACTGTGGGGTCCCTCCCATGGGAGACAGCTTCTCATGAACTTCTCCAGCCTGAGTCCTTCTCATGAGCAACAGCTCCCTATGACCTGCTGCAGCAGGAGTCCACCCCCAACAGTCTTCCCCAGACTGCTGCAACATGGGTCACTCTTCCATGCAGCTCAGTCCTTCAAGACAGGCTGTTCCAGCATAGGAGCAGGGCCCCTCTCCCATGGGCTCACAGTCTCCTCTCAGGCATCCACCTGCTCCAGTGTGGGGCTCCTCCACAGGCTGCAGGTGATCTCTGCGTCTCCATGGGTTGCAGGAGCACAGCTGCTTCACCATGGCCATCACCACGGGCTGCAGAGGAATCCCAGCTCTGGTGCCTGGAGCATCTCGCCCCCCCCCTCTTTCTGCACTGACCTTGGTGTCTGCAGAGTTGTTCCTCTCTCATGTTCTCACTCTGCTCTTCCCTGGCCACAATTAAAACTGGTCAGCAACTCTATGTTTTGATTTCATTGCCTTGGCCAGTGGTGTGTCCATCTTTGGAGCCACCAGGGATCAGCTCTGCTGGACATGGAAGAAGCTTCTAGCAGCCTCTCACAGAAGCCACCCCTGCAACTCTCCCACTACAAAAAACCAGGCCATGCAAAACCAATACATCAGGCAAAAGACGAAATAGTAATCAAAAATGTACAGTGACTGCATTTTGGGCTATAGTATATTGGGTAAGAAGACTGAAAGCAAAATACCCCTTACAGATTGAGCTTCGCTTTTATTTCTATGCAATCTCAGTGCAAATTTTTGTGGAAAACAGCAGCATAGTATCTGCTGTTAGTTTGCTCTTTGCCTTTTGCAAAAGGGTTGTCCCAATGGCTTTTGAGTATTTATACCTGGTGAGGCAGGTACCAGACACATAGAGAATTGCTATATTGCCACATAGACACTTCAGCCATAGTATGCATACAGCCCCAATGCATATCCATTTCTCAACCTTAAAATTGACCAAACCTTTCAACAATTAACTTTTACAAAGACTATTTTTCACTGTGAATATTTTGCTTTTGCAGAAGAATACCTCTTTAAGAGCAGAGGACAGAAATGCTAGAACTGGAGGGGAGGGAATAAGGACGAGTGTCACAGAAAATGAGCTGTATTACCATTGAGCTGAGTACCATGGCCAGGTGTCCCACATTTTTGTCACTAATCTAGTCCACTTGTCCAGAACACAACCCTTGTCCAGAAAAAGGTCTCCACTGCTGAAGTTGCTACAGATTAATTCTGTATTTCATAGTGCTTTTTCTTTTTCTACTCCATTTGCCTTATTGCCATGTCATCAAAAGTCTATGGAATTGAAAAAGCAAATCCAGTGGCTTTAGAGAAAATACAGGATAATCCCTTTAGTTCCACCTAAAGAAGTGAAGTGGACATTTCTAAGAGAGTTATAGTCTATGCTTAAGTGAGCAGATATACTGTGGAGACATGCCTAAAATAGTAAGCAAGGACCAAGTCATAAAAAAAGGAGATGTTCAGGTGTATTCAAAAGTTGCAGATCATGAGCATCTTTGGATAAAAAGAGGGAAGGAAGTTTATAGTCTGTTCTCTTTCTCAGAACTGATCTGTTTACTGCCAATCTTTTGTTGAAATAGTGTAGGATTTTTCTTCCAACACACTAAACTCAGATTTGTTTATAGCAAGGAGTCTCATTATTTTAACATTCTAATTAATGTCCTCATGGAAGGTGCTTATTATTATTGGCTCTACCTTGTCTGTAATTCTGACAAATTAACAGATTGAGGGAGACAGTGTTGATGTTGCCTATAGCTGTTTGTGGCTTTCCCATTTGAAAGAGTATATTAAAGTTGGATCCAGATTACAAATGTTTAATCTGGCAAAGATACTTGGTGGCCTCTAAAACAAATATTGTGTCATTAATATAGCAGTATCCGTAAATGGGACTGGCGACATATAATGCTGGGTCTGTGGATATTTTCAAACTCTGTTTAGGATCCTTAACTAACCCCGTTCTGAGTAGGTAGTTCCACCTCTTCAGTACCTAAATGCAACAAAATAAGTTAAGACTGTATTTTTAGTCTTAACTCTAAATTCTCAGGAGTTAGTGGTTTTTAAATGAGACCCTTAGTATTATCTGGACTTGGATTTCTTTTGTGGTCCAATAGAAAATACACAATATTCAGTTTTTCACTTTGGGTACATCTTTACAATGGCATTAAAAATAATGAAACCTTTCAAGTTTATTCAAGTCGACATGATGAACCATAATTACATTGTTTAGCACATTTTATTGTATAAATACAAGATTACATTTTTTTGAGTGAATTTTGATCCAATGCCAAAACATTTCTTTGAACTATTTAGGCTGATTTTTGACATGATATTCAAAGATGTATCATCTCCATCCAAACCACTGAGCTATTATAATGTTGTAACAGGAAAGAGGTGTGAGCCAAAATGATATGAATATTGAAGTTCGGAAAAAATTACTGCACAGTAACTGATGCTGAAAAAAAACCCAACAAAAAAACATGGTCAATTTTATTAATTTTCTACTACCAAAGCAGAAAAGTTGAATCTCTTTTGCAAACTGCACCCTTTATGGACTGTGTGGAACAGCTGCTTCACTGCAGGGAGCACAAAATGGCAGGCCTGTATTTTGGGCTTTTATGGCTAGAAATGCAGCAGTGAAACCTACCCCCAAAATCTTTACCTAGATTTTGCTTTGAAGAATTCCATATCACAAGACAGATGTTAAATTTAGTCCTTATGGGAACAACAGAGGTCAATCAATTAAATTAGGTGGAAATCTCCTGCGAAGAACTTCATCATCTGACAGGTAAAATCATTGCTTAGGAACCTTCCATTGTTATTTTCCATGCTATCTTCTCTTTGCTTCTTTTTCTGTCTCACAGTGGTCTTTTCAAGATCTCTTTTGTGTATGCACCTCATCTTATAAAGTTGGCCAAGCACCTGAGTAAGTGAGGACAAAATCCCAAAATTTTAACAAAGTTCCATACTCTTGCAAGAAGCTATAAAGCAATTCTCTTAGTAAATGGAATCATAAATGCAAACTCTTTGTTAAGGAAGCATTTGTTCCATGGAAGGAGAGGGGAGGGGAAGATATGTGTTGTGAAGCATAAATCATTTTTATAAAGTGGAAAGTATGTAATTTTTATGGCTATCAGATGTCGTGTGCATATTTTTGTAAATAATTGACACCTTCTGTCCTTTCAGGTAATTTTTAAATAGCAAATATTGCCTTGCAGGTACTTTTCTTTGAAGATCTTTCTAGACTGAAAGCATAATTGTGAAATAGGACATTGACATTTTTTGTAGCTTACATTGTTCTGAAGTGCAAATAAATTATCAGTTTTATTTTGAAACCTCATTGTGAAAAGAGAGCAAGATCCTTAGGATCAGTCAATGACATGAGAAATATTTGCTCTAAGTTTTTCTCAAAAAATCCTATTGCTATCTAATGAAACTTGGAATATTGCATAGAGTAGAAAACAATTTTCCTCCTCTAAACTCCAAACACTACTCCTTTTCTTGATTGCTGCAAAGCCTACTCTTTTTATGTAGTTTTTTATGTAGTAAAATATTCTGCATTTCTCAGAAAGATGGTCTGTATTTACCTAGGTTTTAATGGCCACTATCCTGGACACATGGAAGAGATTATGTTATTTTAATGAAGAGATAAGGACTGGAATTTATCATCAGCATGTCAACAATGACTGACATCTAATTTAAAAAGGGGCACAGACTTTTGAGAATGTTAAAGTATTTTAAGAGTTAAAAAAGGAGGAACAGAAGCAGAAACAGTGACAAAAAATATCAGAGAGCAAAGTCTGGATTATGATGCAAATGAAAATTTCAGATTTCTATGAAACATCAAGTCAAAATTTAGAGGGAATTGTAAATTTTCCTGCTCTTCAGGAGGAGAATTAGCTGGTGATTTTCACTCTGGAAAGCATTTAAAAATAAAATAATAAACAAAGCTGGTCGATTTTTCAGTGCTGCATTGCCATCTATTGGGCATAAATTGTATTGAGTGTTCTTAAAAATTAAAGAAAGCTAATGAGCAAAGCAACTTCAAATTAGTGATTCTGTATCAACTTCATCCATGAAAGAAGAGGAACTCTCCACAGAGTGGAACCACAGACCCTCCACCCCTCCAAAGTGTGATGATCTTGTAGGAAATGCAAGGGGAAAGCTTTTATCTGAAATTGTTGTTTTAGTAAGTCAAGACAAAGGTCAGCTGAAGGAGCCGCAGGAGAATGGAAAAATGGAGCATCCCTGGGTAGTCCCTCTTCCTGTCAAGACAGGCAACATGGGGATTTCCCATTTACAAAGTGATCAAAGCAAGAAAATACAGTAAAAGCAGTGGGGTTTATTTATATTCTTATTTACTTAGGTTTTTGTTGCATTGCTTGGAGTAAAAGAAAAGCTTTCTAAAAACCAAACACAAACTTGCTGTTTTTCACAGGCTTCCCTCAGAGCAGACACAGGACATCTCCTTTCTGTTTTCCTTCTGAAGTATAGAATTATGAAAATGTTTATAGACATATTTAGATTTGCTCCTCCATTGAGTTAGGTATCCTTGAGTCTTGCAGAAGTCATAGCCATCCTTCCCTCAAGATAACAGTAATACATTTCTAAGTTCCTTTTATTTTATTCTATCTTGCAACTCTAATTTTGTGAATATTCTACCTTTATTACTTCTTATCTAGGCAAACTAGATTTAGATATTCTTCACCAATAAATGTCAACTGGGAACAATACTGGCATCTGGTATATGACTCTCAAACTCATGGAGATTGAGTGCTTCCCAAATTTTGCTTAGCAAAGCGTTATATTTAATTTTAGCTTTTACCCCAACTCTAGGTTTCCCTAGTCTTGAGTTGTCATTAAATTACTATGTAGGTGGGAGATGCTAAGTATGAAAATACACATATTGTCTTTCTCTTGAGTACTGCTTCATTCTGATGTCAGTTTCAAACATTTAACATAATAATATTTTGTGAGGTTCACATTGACTGTAATTTAATTTTGAGTATTGTGCCTAAAGTAGTGAAGAAATTTTATTCCTGACAGAAAAGCTGACAGAATAACAAAATCTAAGTTTATCCCCCTTGCATCTTAACTATCTATGTATAATCCTTACTCTAATACATTCATTAAAGAGCTTATCTGCTACAAAAACAATTTTCTGACTAATGACAACTCTATAAATGTTACGGAAGAATACACCCACCCACACCCATACCCCTCAAAAATAAAACACTACAAGCATTAAAATACTATTGTTTTTTTGTTAAAATATTTCTTTGCAGTTAAACAATAAGTAAGCCTTCCTTTTAAGACTGTTCAATCCAATTGGCCTCAATAGAAGACAGTAAAATAATGTGGTGAAATAAGGTAAATGGGAAGACTTCTGGGAAAAGCAACATCTCATTCAGCATTCCCACATTATCTAAGAAAATGCTTAGTGAAGATTTTTGAGCACTTTTTAGTAAACCCATCTAGCAAATGCCTCAACATTCCTAAGAAGAATTGAAGGAGTCATTGAGTCACTCAAATACTCCCCAGGCCGAGGAGAAAAACTTCCAGGTACTTTCATGTTTTTGAAGCAAACCAAAAGGCAAGTAGTTTTTTCTCAGAATTTTAAATGTAAATTTTCTGCATTTTCCTGGCCTAAAAATGTGATCCTTTCATATATCTTTTCAAATATCTTTTTCATTTTCAGACTTATGAAGGAAAAAGAAATAGGGCTGAATAGGACTGTTGACAAATAGAAAGATAATTTACATTGTATTTGCAGAAGTTTGGCCGTCAGAAAGATTAAGCTTTTCTTTGTTTTGCCCCCAAAACCCACTTCTCATACAATAATTTTTATCCATTTGCAAAGGGATGGAACAACTGCATGTTATAGGGGGAGTTTGGTGACTGTCATTATACATGTAAGGTAAGTTCTCTTATAATTTGCATTCTTAGGAGTATAAAAGTTAATATTCAAATAGGGCTTAATGAGGGTCTTGGCTGTGAGACTTTTCCCCCACCCTGGGCATCATTCAGTTGTTAAGCCTTGCTCCAGCTGTGTGTAAGATAAGCAAGGGCCTCATGTTCTGAAGAAACCTTATCAATTCTTTACTGACTGAAGACAACTCTGTAGCAAGTTCTGATAATCTACCACAGCCTGCCAGGAAGGATTTTGGGACAGCTCACTCTGTTACAACATGAAGAGCATCCCCCTGCCCTGGCATCTACTGGACAGGACTGCCCAGTGACCATGGTACTTGCAAAGAACCTGCATCAGTGGTTCACTGGGTTAGAGCACTCAGAGTGACAGAACTTGAAGCTCTTAAAACCTAAACAGAAACAAGAGGCATTGAGTCCTGTGCCCTGAATAATAAACTCATACATTCAGGCTCTCTTTCATGCAAAAAAAAGTAAAAGACTTCTTTCTCATGGTGTATTTGTGGAAACCCAACACCTCATCTCCCCACATCAGTCTGGAGCCAACAGATTCACTCCCAGCAGAAACACACACCTTCAGCACTATGATATTCATAGGTGCATCTACGCTGTTCAACAGAAAACATAATTCCAAAATAACTATTTTGCTTGGATCATGCATTTTCAAAATACTCAAAGAAAACATTTGAAAATGTTTTGCTCAGACAATATTCATATTTGAAAAATATATCTTAAAAAATGGTTCTTTACATTCAGGAGAGAAGCTAGCAGTCTTTGGTGGTAGAGATGGCCACTTCCTCCTCTCCCACTACAGCAAAACCCACAGATCCAAAGATTTTGCCAACCGAGGGGTAAACAACCTCTAATTGTTTTTACGATACTTTGGCCCTCTTTAAATAGCTTATTCAAAAGGATTAAATATAACAGCCTCACTGCCTGTGTTCTCCTGACAGTGAGGTTATTTCTATTTACATGTGCTGGAGGCTGGAACATGACCAGCACAGTTTCTCAAGGTAGTTTTCCTTTTGCTTCCTGCAAAATTTCTTCTGGATTGAGTAAATGGCTCAGAGGTGTTTTATGATGTTTTATAATCCATCTTTTAAGAAGGAGAGCACAGAACTGCCATGTAAATGCTTAGTCTTCTTCTTTGTTGGACTACAGAGTGAATTAAACCTTTACATACCAATCTAAGACTGCATCTGGATGTTCTAGATCATAATGAATATCATATTGATAGAATAGGCTGGCAGCATACTCCCCTTATGAAATAAAATCTAGTGGCCACATGAAGAAATGAGGGCTGGTGTGCATAACCCCCCTTTAGAAGGAAAGATAACCTTAACATATGTATTTTCTGTTGGTTTTGTGATACACCTAACTATTTTTTAACTGATTTAGGGAAACAAAAATCATTTCTTTAACCTTCTCTACTCTACAACATATGTAGATGATGTTAAATGGCTACCTCAGGTATGGATAACCTGGAGGCAGAAGTCACAAAACTATGTTAAGAGCTCAGTGAAGTTAATGTACATGCATTTCTCCATACAAGCAGCTCCAGCTGGATGGCTTCATTTAATGTTCCTCCTTCCTCAGATCTTATTCAGGAAGTTTGAGTAAAGAGCTGATTCATATCTATCCTTTTCATGACTCTCGGGATTTTTCAAGATTCAGCTACATTCACACTTCAGTCATCTCCTTTAATGGAGCAGGGAAGAATAGAAAACTGCATTAACAGGGAAGTTTAAAAGAGCCTGCAAATAATTATTCTACAGGCCCATAACTTTTCTACCCTTTACAAATAGTAGTTTCTGTGGCTCATTTGAATGAAATCTAAACATTTTTTAGTTTGAGCCTAAAAGGGTAAACTGGGTTCCAAGGGATCAAGTTTTTCTTTATGAGGCAGACACCTTCCTTATCATTTTTCTACACTGCAATATCTGCACTGCTGCTGTTAAAACATCTACATATTTTGCTGAAAATAAATTCCTTCACAATAACTTACATTAACCCGAGACAGAAACAAAGCAAAGAATAATTTCATGCAGTAAAGTTGACAAAGAAAATAAACAATGAGAAACTGCTGGTAACACAGCAGGACCCTGTTGGTAAGAAAACTAAATAGACAGAATAAACAAGGAGAGCTACCAGCACAGAATATAGAATTCTCTTCAAAATGGGTTTTTGTTGTTTCTCAAAGTCTAGAACCTCTACTCCATGAGACTTTTGAACCTTCAACAAGTTTTTAATTTATATATCAGACATATATGTCTTCATATGTGCTCAATTTTACTGTTAAAGAAATCCACTGGAGCCATTTCACTTGTGGGCAAAGAATTCTTTAGAGTTTGCTGCTGTTTATTTTCAGTGGTTGCATGTTTCTTACTCAGAAATATAACAAAATTTAATTGAGAAGAAAGTACTGAAGTTTCTCCAAGTGTAAGAGTGAGAATGAATTCCAGTGACACCTGGTTTGGATGTTAGACGAGGACGAGGAAAATTGTTTGGGTTTGAGCCTGTGAAGAAATGGCACTGCCAGTTTGAAATGGAGAAAAAGAAAGAAAGAGAATGGTGGAAAAACACCAGGGAGTGGAATTGGGAACAGGGACCATAAAGATTTCCTAATATAGTGACTACTTCTTATTCTTGATGGATGGTACTTACGTGCTGAGGACTAGGAGCAGGAGTGGTTTTGCCATCCAGGATTTGGATGGCTGACAGCAGCATGGGACAGATGTGGCTCACTCACAGCAGCAGCAGGCAGGTGCTCTGCTGTGGATCCCACTGCACGGACATGCAATATATACTCAGAAGTAAAAAAAGCTATTTGAGACTAGAAGATCACAAACTGTTACAGACTGCCTGAAAAAGATTTGAACAACAATCCAGAAATCAAGAGTGGGAAATTCAACATCGTACAAGAATACAAATAAACTGCAAAAAGCTCAAATTGTTGTTTATGTAAACCATGAAAGCAACTAATTGTTCATTAAACAAGTACAGTTGAGAAATAATTTAGTTATTTTTCATGAGGGACACTCACGGATTTTGAAACTTTTCATGTATGGTCCAAGTGTGCTATAAAAGAACATTTGAGACAACTCTGCTGAATTTTCTATTGTATTTCATGCAGATGCTAATATGGTTTTCTAAATGTCTATGAAAATCAAACAAATCAGGTCCTTAAAAAGGAAGCTGTCTATTTTTATGCAGCACTAGTTACAACTGTGATAATATTTGCAGCAATGTGAAGGAAGGAAGGAAGGAAGGNAAAAACTTGTAAGAAAGACATCCTAAATGCATTCTTACATTAAAAATCTAATGACAGAGATTTTGCTATGTCTGCCAGATGTTAAATTTTCATTTAAATGTATCTTGATCCTCCTACTTTCTAGTGCTCACTATCTAAATGCTATTAACCTATTGCCAGTCTGCCCAGGAAACCTTTAGTACCAATACCAGAGTGAAATTTCATCACTTCCTCTGAAGTGGTATGAACTTCAAAGACTACCTCTGATCATGTTTATGCCAATTATTTAAAGAAACCTGGATAAAATAAATATTTATCTTAATCTATTTGAATCTAATTATAAAAGACAACAAGTCTGGTTTTGGTTTCAACTCAGAGGACCCATGAGAATGAAAGAAAAATCCCTTAAAGATGCAGAACCAAAATCAATCTTATCCCAACTGCCTCACAGTATATAGATTTGAGTATTTTTTAAAAAGGCATGTTTATCAGAATTTCTTTTAACATTTTATCTATTTCTAAAATTTCTTAACAGTGATGCACTTGCTAGACATTTTATATCAAATGCAAATCTTTCCCTTGAACGAGACTTTTCCCTACAGAGTGGAAAGAGATTTGAGGCACAATATGGCTCCTGGAAAAATGTGCCACTATTGTGTGGACTTAAGTTTCAGTTCTGCGATGTTTTTCATGGCATTGTTGTCAATGATACTCTGGAAACAGAGGTTCATTACAAAAAAAAAAACAGTTTTACTCACAACAAGAATCTGTTTAATTTTGAAAATTCCATCTTTTGGTACTTAGTTTTCTAAGTTAGCCTGTGTGGTGTGACCACCTCCTGGTTTCTTTCCTTTTTGATTTCCATCATGGTGTCTTTCATTCTGTCTAGAGAGATATTTGCATCTTGACAGATCCTTCCCCAAAGCCAAATTTACATTTTCCAACAGGTTTTTGCTTATTGTTGAATCACTGACTCCAATCACTTTCTGATGTCCTACAATGGAACTGGCCAAAGTGTCTGATCTGTAATCAAGGATGGATTATTCATTTAAGAGCTTTTGAAAAAAAAATTCCTCAGTTTCTCCCAACTCTCATAAAGTATCATGAAATCTACACCATTTAAGTTCTTCATTTTCTTGAGAGTAAAATATTCATCAAATTTCTGAAAAG
This sequence comes from Chaetops frenatus, assembly GCA_013400775.1. NCBI lineage: Eukaryota > Metazoa > Chordata > Aves > Passeriformes > Picathartidae > Chaetops > Chaetops frenatus. The sequence continues at coordinate 80,302 of VZTR01014329.1, forward strand.
CAGCTAATTACTTTTTTCTTAACATAATTTGGTTGTATATTTTAAATGCAGATTCCTGCCCATTTCCTAAACTCAGAGGTTTGCACATAGATATGAGCCATTCTTATACACCCAGGAGAGCTTAATAATAAAATCTGGCTAGACTGAAAATACTGTTTGTCTTTTTCACTACTGGTGCATTATTGACTGGAAGTTTTGCAGAAATAGAGTTTTAGATCATATGTAAGGCAAAGGGAAGCCTCAAATATGATTAGAAACCTCGCATAGCAAATTCTGAGAACCAAATATGACCTTGGGTTGGTTGAAATTATGAAATGAAGCACATGATAGATGTCTTCATAAAGTGATATTTCTGTATCTGTAGACCCTAGATAAGCTTCTTCTCTTCTGTAGAAGCCAGTAAAAACTTTTGTTTGCCTGTTTCAGAACCTTCTCCACAAAAAAATAGCAGGTTTAGTTGGAGGCAGACCTTGGGAAATATCATCAGCTGTGTATAATAGATACATTTAGTAATGCTCTTTTTCTTATTGTGCCCAGTAAAGTGCAATAATAGACAGCAGATGTTATTATGAAGTACTTTTTAAGTTTTAAGAATTTTTAAGAAGAAGTGATCAAATATAATAATCGGTAGTAAACCAGATGTATTAAATAGGCCTCAATTTTACCTGGTTCTGCAATATGGAAGGCTGTCAGGAGAGGGAGCAATCTACCCATGGACTTTCAGCATTTCACCATCCTTGCTTGAGTTTTAAAACCCATCCTATTTAACCACTGAGGCAGGAATTGGACTTCTCTTTCTTTCAGAAATATGACACTTGCCACAGTTTCCTTTATGTCTAAAAGCATGAACAAAGAAGTAAGAGAACAAGAGATCTTTATGCAGATGAAGAAAATAACTTGTGAAGTAATTTTCAATTATACAATAAAGAAAAATTTACAGCAATTGCAGTCTTGAAGGGTGGGAGGCCTGGCAGGCAAAGCTGAAATTAGTAGGAGCAGAAGCTTCATGGCTTTCTGTAGACAACTCTCTAACTGTTTTAAAACACAGTTTATAAGGTCATGCTAAACATAACAAAATGCAGTCTTGTCTTGGTAAGTTTCTTGCACAAAATTCTTGTGTGAAGAAGAAAAATTGCCCTCTAAAATTTAAGGGCATGAGGAAAGTAATAAGCGTTTTGCTTTGCATTTGAATATATTTTACAATATACCTGGCATTAAATACAAAACCGTTTTAAATTTAGTCATATACAGACTCTCTATTCTTCAACAAAAAGCACTCTTCACACAAAAGAAAAGTGTAAAAACAGTAAGATGATCATAATTGCAAATCTTTTAAATATCTTTCATTATTTGATATTTTTAATGTTTTAATTTATATTTATATTTT
>VZTR01014334.1:0-80333 GCA_013400775.1 Chaetops frenatus
GTTGGGATTAAACCACGGCTCTTACGAGGGTCGCCCACGTCCCGCTCCCAGGATCCCAGCGCTTCCTGTGGGCAAGAGCCCAGCATGGGGAGCGGGGAGGGGGATTTCTGAGCCGGTGCCTGGGATGAGCCCACTGCAGGGTCCCCAGGGGCAGTGACGCTCTGTCCCGGTCCCCAGGGCGATGTCTCCGTAGTGAGCTGGGATACGCTGAACCTGAAGGGAATCTGAAGATGAATTCCAGGTGAATGATGCTGAACTGAGAGGGCAGCGGCTGCCACCAGCCTGCACCCTTCCTGCAGGCACCCATCCCTTTTTGTCCCAAATTCAGGGCTGGCCAAACCCTGTCGCAGGCACCAGGGACCCCACACTGGCTCCCACTCACCAGGGGACCAGGGTTGTGGGGTGAAGCACCAAGAGCCCAAGCTGGGAGGGATGGCCACTGTTCAGGTCAGGAGGTGCCAGCGGGACGCCCCAGGATTAGCAGCCAGCCTGGGGAAGCTCATCACCATGCTTTGCTGTACCAGGAGGTTGTGCAAGAGGCTGCGGCTGTGAGAAAAGAGAAGTGAAAGTGTGAAGCGAGAGGCGGCTCCCCCCGCGCCGAGGGGGCTACCCTATGCTGCACCCCCAGGTCAGCAGCCTTTTCAGGGGTGGCTGGAGGGATGACGCCGGGAGAAACGTGGCTGTGCCTCCCCTCCTCCTCCTCCGCCTCCTCATCCCAACCCACCGCAAGCCCCCAGCCCACCCCGAGCCACCGCCACTGCACATCTGGGCTCCAGCGCTACGCGCCCCTCCCGCTTTCTGCTCTCCCCCCTCACCAGCAAATTAGGGCCGGCTGCCATCCCCCCCTGTCCCCGGAACCCTTTCTCACATCACCCCCACTCATCGGACACCGTGTTCCACCCTCTGCACCCCAAAATGATACCACCACTCCGGCCTTCCCGCCCGGCTTTGTGTATCAGCACCCATCCCTCGGGGGGGCTGCGAGCAAAACCCTTCAACTTTGTTGTTCCCCAGCACCGTCCGCCCCGTCGGGTCCTACCTGCGAGGGGAGGAGTCTACCCCGGTAACGGGCGGGGTGGAGCGCACCGGGAGCCGCTAGATGGCGCCCTACGAGCGGTACCGACGGGGGGGACACATCGCCCTTTGCTCGGGGACACCCCGGGTCCCCCCCTCCTCGGGGCTCCCGGTCCCACCCGGGGTGTCCCCGGGCAAAGAGCGATGTCCTAAGGATAGAGACCCCCGAGGGGGCGGTCGGGCTGCGGCGGGAGAAGAGCGGGAGGGGGGAAAAACCGGGCTGGGAAGAGGAGGAGGAGACCTGAATGGGGAGGGAGGGGTGTGTAAAGGGGGGGGCCCGGCTTGTCGGTGCCCCGCCCGGGGATGGGAGGAGGAAAACCTCCCGCCGTCCCTTTAACAGCCAGCGGCGCTGCTCGGAGTTCAGGCCGGGGTCAGGGGGAGTTCGCAGCCCGGGTTTCACCTCCGAGCTGGCGGCGTCGGGAACCCCGAGGAACCGCTGCTGCTTCTTCCACAACCACCTCCTCCTCCTCTTCCTCCTCCTCCCGTTCCGTAGGACCGGCCGGGAGCGCGGGGTATGGAGGAAGAGAAGCAGCAGAGGAAGAGGAGGGTGGAGGGGAGCAGCAACCGGCGGCGGCCCCCCCGGGGCTGAGCCATGAGAGTTCACCGAGACCTCAGCTGGTTGGCGGAGGCCACCGGACGCCCAGGTAAAAGGAGGGGGGGAACACCCCAAAACACGGGGGCAATCAGCCGAAAAAGCAGCTCCGCGGGCGCTCGGCTGTACGCACCGAGGAGGGGGACACCGGCACCGGAACGGAGGCGGGGAGGGGAGGTCCCCCTCCCCCCCACACCCCCAACAGTCCCCCCGCTCACCTCGAAGGGGGGAGAGGAAAAGGGGGCGNGGGGCGCGGCACTGGCGGCGGCGGAGGGGGATGTCACTTTCTCCAAAACCCTCCGGGGCTTTTCGCCCCCCTCCCGCCCCTCCGACCCCCCGAGAAACGAGCCCCCATATAAGCGGTGGCAGCGGCCGGGCGGCCGCGCAGAGCGGCCGGGAAGCAGCGGTGCGTGGGACTGAGACGCGACCCCCCCCCCGCCGCCCACTCCACGCGTGGTTGAAGCCCCGGACGGGCACGTCGAGCCCCCCGCGGGCTGCGGTGGGGATGTGGGGCCGGGCACGGCGCTGACGGGGCGGCCGGTGTGTTGCAGGGCGGCGGGCGAGGAGCGGGATGCTGGACGCCATGGAGGTGCCGAGCCACTCGCGGCAGCTGCTGCTGCAGCTGAACACGCAGCGCACTAAGGGCTTCCTGTGCGACGTGATCATCGTGGTGCAGAATGCGCTTTTCCGAGCGCACAAGAACATCCTGGCCGCCAGCAGCGCCTACCTCAAGTCGCTGGTGGTCCACGACAACCTGCTCAACCTGGACCATGAGATGGTGAGCCCCGGCATCTTCCGCCTCATCCTCGACTTCATCTACACCGGCCGCCTGGCCGAGTGCGAGCCGGGCAGCGAGCAGAGCCTGGGTGCCGTGCTGGCCGCCGCCAGCTACCTCCAGATCCCCGGCTTGGTGGCCCTCTGCAAGAAGAAGCTGAAGCGCAGCGGCAAGTACTGTCACCTGCGCGGGGGCTATGCGCCCTACAAGCTGGGCCGCGGGCTGCGGGCCGCCACGCCGGTCATCCAGGCTTGCTACTCGGGGACACCACGGCCCGTGGATCTGCCGCCCGTGGAGCCGGCGGCGCCGCTCAACACGCAGTGCGGGGAGCTGTACGCCTCGGCCGCCCAGGGCACCCCGCTGCACCCCCACGGGCTGTGCCCGCCCGAGCGCCACTGCTCGCCGCCCTGCGGCCTCGACCTCTCCAAGAAGAGTCCCACCGGCCCCTCTGCCCAGCTCCTGCCCACCGACCGCCTGCTTCCTAGCGAGCCCCGCGAGCCCTCGCTGCCCCCACGGCACGACAGCCCCCCTGTCAGCGCCGGCCTCCTGGCCGGCCACGCCGCTGCCTACAAGGACTCCCCGCCAGGCGGTGAGCCGGGGGGGCACCCCCACGCCCCCGACCCCTTCCGCAGCACGCCGCCCTGTGCCGAGCCCCCGCTGCCCCGTGCCGATGGACGGGAGCTGATGTACCGCTGGATGAAGCACGAGCCCCTGGGCCCCTACCTGGACGAGGGGGAGGCAGAGAAGGAGCTGGAGCGGGAGGAGAAGGCCGAATCGCCACCTGCGGCACCGCAGCCCCGCTACCCCAGCGTGGAGAGCAACGACCTGGAGCCTGATAACAGCACGAGCGAGGAGACGGGCAGCAGCGAGGGCCCCTCACCCGGCGACGCGCTGGACCGCTACTGCAACCACCTGGGCTACGAGCCGGAGAGCCTGGGCGACAACCTGTACGTCTGCATCCCCTGTGGCAAGGGCTTCCCCAGCTCCGAGCAGCTCAACGCCCACGTGGAGGCCCACAACGAAGAGGAGCTCTATCACAAGGCGGCGGCCGAGCAGGCCGTGCCCTTCCTGGACAAAGGTGGCCCAGGGCTGGGTGACATCTTGCGACCTTACCGCTGCTCCTCCTGTGACAAGTCCTACAAGGACCCAGCCACGCTGCGGCAGCATGAGAAGACTCACTGGCTGACGCGCCCCTACCCCTGCACCATCTGCGGCAAGAAGTTCACGCAGCGCGGCACCATGACCCGCCACATGCGCAGCCACCTCGGCCTGAAGCCCTTTGCCTGCGACGCCTGCGGGATGCGCTTCACCCGCCAGTACCGCCTGACCGAGCACATGCGCATCCACTCGGGCGAGAAGCCCTACGAGTGCCAGGTGTGCGGTGGCAAGTTCGCCCAGCAGCGCAACCTCATCAGCCACATGAAGATGCACACAGCTGGCCCCGACGGCAAAGCCAAGCTGGACTTCCCCGACAGCGTCTACGCCATGGCCCGTCTCACTGCCGACCAGCTGGGGCTCAAGCAGGAGAAGGCGGCAGAGCTGCTCTCCCACACCTCGCACTTCCTCAGCGACCCCAAGGCCATGGAGAGCCTCTACCCTCTGGCCAAGTTCACGGCTGAGCACCTGGGGTTGAGCCAGGACAAGGCGGCCGAGGTGCTGGCACAGGCTCCACACCTCCACACAGAGGCCGCCCGGACCATAGAGCGATACTCGCCCCCCTAGCACTGGCCTGGCCGGGGGGCTGGGGGGGCCGCTGGGCTCCCCTCGCTGCCCCGTGTGGAGCTGGGGCGGGGGGGCGAGAAGTGATGGGTGCTCGTCCTCTGGCGCTGCCGATGATCCCGGAGAACTCGCTCGTAGCCAAGGTCCCATGACAGCTGCTCCGGGATGGATGGATGGACGGCGTGTCCCTCGACCGGCTTGCCCGGGAGAAGCCGATAAATCAGGGACTGACCCCGCGGCACCTCCGCCCCTTGCCGTGGGGGGTGCCGGGACCCCGGCACCGGGGGAAAGCGACGTACAAGCTGTGAGGCCGGGCTGCGCCCCGAGGCTTTGGAGGACATGAGCCCGCTCCTTACCTCAGGGCTGCCCCTGGGCGAGGGAACACCCTCGGCAGCCGCCGCGTCGCTCCGGCCCCACTGTGGGACCCGCCGGCGCTCGGCTTTGCCGCGACGGGACCCGGACTGTGCCGCCCCGACCGCCGCGGGCCGTGAGTAGTTCGTCCGTCGTGGCAGGAGCGACGCCTCCGTCCTGAGCGGGAGCGGCCAGCGCTGGGCTGCGGGGTGTGCCCGCCACCCCTTGGGCCGCGCCGGGGGCTCGGGGACAGACTGACGGAGGGGGACGGTGGGCTCTGAGCAGCAGGCGCGGGACGGGGGAGAGGCGGTCACGTCCATGCTGGGAGGCTGGGGAATGTCGATGCTCCTCGCCCCGATGCAAGCACTGACCTCCCGTCCCGAACCCAGGGGCTCAGCCGGCTGCTCCCCGTGTTTTTGGGAGGTGGGGCAGGGCCTGTCCCAGACTGAGCCCCTGGGCCCTGCCTCACCATCAGGGATGCCCGGGGCACCCGGGGCAGCTCCGGGACCCGGCGGCTTCGCCCTCGGGCGGCCACTCGCCTTGAGTATTTTTTTATTTTTTTATTTTTGCCAAAGACGCCCGTCTCCAGCGCGGCCGGGCCGGGCCGGGGGGTCCATGACAAAGACAAAGCGGTCTCTGGTTTGTCAGCTACGGGAGGTGAGCAGGGGCTGTGGGAGGAGGTCGTGGGGCAGAGCCCAGGGGGTGCATGTGACCTGCAGCCGAGTCCCCACCCGGGGCAACTTCTGCCACCACCGCACCCCCTCTCCCACCTTCTGCTCGGTGTGGGCAAAGTCCCCCCAGCCTGGACCTCCCCGGCCCGTGCCCTGACCCCTCCGTTGGGGCTAATGTGAAGCTTTTCCCCGCTCCTGAGCCCCCTCCTCTCCTTTGCACACGAGGCTCCGGGCAGCAGCGACTGCCCCCGTCCTCGCAGCCACTGTGCCTTAGCCTGAGCTGGCCGCTCCTGCCCAGCTGTCCTGCGAGCCTCCCGGGGCCGTCCCGGTCCCCCAGGGCCGGCCGTGTCCCCGGAGCTGCCGTGGGGTGACTGGCGGCGGTGGCAGCACCCAAAGCACAGCTGGCAGCGCCCAGCGGGGCCCCGGCCCCACCTGTATCACGTCCAATTTGTACACGGGCTCCTCGCCCTTTTTTTTTTCTATAGTCGAAACGGAATGAGCAATAAAGTGATATTAACACGCGTGGCCTCGCGTTCTTCTCTGGCGAGAGGCCTGGCTGGTGCATACTGAGCACTGCTGGGACTGACCCCAGCGGGGTCTGTGGGTGCAGAGCTGCAGGGAGGGGACCCAAGGGGCTTTGTTGTGCTCATACCTCCTCGGCTCGGGGGCAGCAGCAGTTGCAGGTGAGACAGAGCCACTGTCAGCCTTACAGCGTGTCCCAGTGCTGTCCCTCCCTGGTGTTCCCCACCCCAACCTCAGCAGCAACTCACGCGCTGACAGCAAATGACACAGCACGCTGCACTGACACATGTTTAATACTAAAAATTATTAAAACCAACTGAACAAAACAGCCCGAAGGCAGGCGCTGCCCTGAGACAAGAGCTCCCAGCAGCCTGTCAGGGACGGCCCCAGGTGCTCAAGCTCTGCTCGCCGTTGTGCCAGCTGGTCTGGTGGCACAAAAACTGTCCCATGGCTGAGGCTGTGACACATCTGGCAGAGCTGCAGGGCCCTTCGGGCTGGTGGTACCTCAGGAAGGGCCTCGGAAAGCAGCACTGGGGCAGCGCCATAAGAAAACAAACATTGAAACACACCCGGCGTGGAGGAGAAGGCAAAGTCTCTGCAAAGCTGGCAGCTAGCAGGGCTGTGGGCAGGGAACGGGGGCCTGGGTGCTGTGCTGATGGCTCCGTGTGCTCCACAGCAGCTGTGGGCACCCCGAAGTCTCTGTGGGCCAGGCTGTGCCCTGCAGCACAGCCCCTGTGCCCGGTGGCCCAGGCTGTGCCCTGCTGTGGCCCAGGTTATCCAGCACAACCTCGTGTGAGTCCATTGCACTGCCGAGGCTCTGACCCCGGTGCTGGCCCTGGCCCTGGGGCTGGGCAGCTGGCACAGGGGTATCTGGGCTTCCTGATGCAGACACCGGGTCTGAGCCACTCACACAGGAAAGGAAAACACTGGGCTCCGTCCTGCTGCTTTCCTCTGCCACCTCTGCCATTTTCCTCCCACAGCCACAGCGCCCCAGTGGGGACCAGGGGTGGCCCTGGGACCGCTCCCACCCTCGGCTCATGGGACTGGGACTTGACAGAGCTCCAGGGGCTCTGGTTCAGGGGTTAATGCTCCCTCTCAGCTTCTGTATCTGGTATGTCACTGGGGATGGGACACTTGGTGATGGGACAACGTGGGGTGTGGAAGGCTTAGCAGCACCCCAACCCCAAATCCAAGTGCAGAATGACTCAGGGACAAGGCAGTGGCTCCACAAAGGACCCTCTCAGCTAGGCACATAGTGGGGCTGAACATTTCTGAGGTCCTCTCTGACTCTGCAGCCACAGGCAGAAGCCAGATCCCACATGGAAGAGGGGCCTGTAGCAATGTGAGGACACACAGTACCCACGGGACAGCTGGTCCTGAGGTCCTTGGAGAATTTTGTTAGCCTCCCACTGAGCCTTAGTCAAAAGCATGCCTAAAGGTAGCAGGGTGAGACTGAGGGGTTTTGGTAAGAAGGGAAGGGACAAGTAATGGCTGGGGTGGGCAGGGGATCAGGACAAAGCAGCTGTGGGGGTGTTCAAAGCCTCCCCCAGCAAAGCAGGCAGGGCACACACCTGAAAACTACCCTATGCTGAAAAAATGAAACTCAACAAGCAAACCCCACACCAGGCAGAGGACAAACCCCTCTGAAAGCAGCGCTCCTGCGGGGGGCAGCACACGGTGGGTAAGGGGATGGGTATCTAGGGCTGTCTGGCCATGCAGGACAAACAGGCTGGGGCAGGGGGAAACCTGCCCATGAAGTTCATGGCCTATCCAAGGGGTACAGGCTGGACTAAGCAATCCCAAAGTCAGTGCCGGCGTGTCCCCAGTCTCTGCCCTACACAGCCTACAAACCCAAAGAGCCACCAACGCATGACTCGAGCTCTCTGCACCCAAGCAAACCAAGCAAAAGGCTGGTGATCCAGCACGGGGCTCACACAAAGCTTCCCTCGCCAGCGGGGCTCTCCAGCTCTGTGCTGGCACTGCCCAAAGGCTGGCGGGACCCTCAACGGCCCAGCCTCCACGAGAACCATCCACAGCAATGACCTTCCCAGCTGGTCTGCCCTCGGGGGGCCCTTCGCAGCACGGCCATTCTGGGGTGGGTTGAAGACGTGGCGTTTATTGTTCGTGGTGGGCTGGCGGCGGTGGCGGCATGGCGAGGCCGCCGCTGGAGCCGGGCTCCCACCGTCAGGGGCTGCGTGACTCGCTCAGGGGCCCTGGGCCCCGCTCGGCCCCCTCAGCCCTCCTGGGCCCACTTGAGGAAGGTGGGGATGTCCCGCACCGGCACGTTGCGGGTCAGCGCTTTGACTCGCAGGTTCCGGTCGTCCGTCAGCAAAACCACTTCCCTGAGCAAACGGATGGGATCGTCTGCAATGAGACACACAGAGAGCACAGTGAAGCTCAGACCTGCCCCAGGCCTTGCACCTACCCCATGGTGTGTTCCCCTACCCTCCCAGCTCTCAGCTCCCAGCTCCCTGCTCCTTGCCAAGCTTCTTGGTGGGCCTCAGGGACAGCCCTGCACCCCGAAGGCCGTCTGCTCCCCTCTCTGTGCTGCCCAGGGATGATTTGTGATCGCTGCCCACTGCCCACACGGGGTGCTGGACTGGCCACAGGCTGGGAAGAGGAGGTCCCTGCCTGACCCAGGCCAGGAAGACGGCCTGCGACCCTGGCTCCAGCAGGAAGCTGGTGCTATTATTCTGTTGATCTCATTATAAGATCTAAAGCCACCCCTTATTTTTCGCGGAGCTTTTTTGGAGTCGCCACTGACACCGAGGCGTTTCTGGCTGGGGCTCAGACAGACACTGGGAGTTGATGCCTCAGAAACGACCGAAGGGATCTTGCCCCCAGATGGATGAGCTGCCCCGCACGCAAGGCGCCGGGCTGGGATGTGGGAGCCACGCTTACGTGTGTGCAAGGCAGGGGAAGCATATGGGGTATGTGTAAGCAGCTGGGTCCTGTGACCAGAGTACTGTTCCTATGAGCACAGGAAACACAGTGCCTCCGAGCCAGGACGGGAATGGAAAAAACAGAGTTTATGGGAGCCCAACATGGGCCCAGATTGGCTGTACAGGGAGCGGCAGGACGAGGGGAAGGGGAGGGTGGCCAGGAATGTGGGCTAGGGTCACAGTGTGGGGCTGGGGATGGTGGGAGAGCTGGCCTGTGCTGGAGGAAGGGAACTGGGGGCTCAGTGAGGACGCAGGCCAGGGATTGAGAGCTGCCTCAAGTGGGACCGGGAGGTTTTGTGCGTACACTTTAAGAAATGTGTAACAATAAACATCCTCTGCTCCGTGCTGGTGACGTGCCTCCTTGTTACAAACCAGAGGCTGTCAGCTTGTCAGGCCCCATTCCCCATAATCCACATGATTTCAAAATTCAGCATCATTTGCACATAAACATTTGGTGACGGTTTCTCTGTGAATCTGACAAGTTAAGCTGCTAAGAATTCGTGCTGACAAATGCGGGTTGATTTCTTGGGCAGCTGCTGATGCGATTCCCATCCCTGCCCTGGCAACAGCCTGGAGGGCTGTCTGGTCCCAGCACACATGGCTGATGCCAACCAGGAATCCAGAGGAAAAATAATCCTGGACAGAAGGAATCAGGGGTCGTGAGGAGGAGGCATTTTCTGGCCCTTTGTCACCACAAAAATTGGCTCTGTGGATGTTTATGGTGGGTTTGTCACAGGCCGGGGCATCCCCAAGGTGACACTGAGGTGACATTTGGCAGTGAGGTGGGAGGGCCACAGCCTGGGGCTGACTGGAGGGAGGAGGTGGCACCTTGGTATTGAAAGAGGCAAAACGCAGGAGGGAACAGATCCAAGGGCCATGAAAGAGGAACTGGAGGAGTCTGTGAAATGCAATGGAGAAGGGACAAAGAGGATGTGAGGATGTCCCACCTTTGTTGGAGGGCATGAAATCCTTGGCCTTGTCATTGCAATAGTGGAGGCAGCAGGACAGAATTAGGTCATCATTGTTTCCCTGGAAAAGAAAGGGCAAGGTTACCCTCGGCAGGGAAAACTTTGCACCCCCACCTCCCTGACTGCTGCACCACCTGGAGACACCCCAACATAGGTCAGTGAGAGCAGGGCTGCTCCAAGCTGAAACACAAGAGCTCAGCCACCTGCAAAGTAGGGGCACAGAGCCACCCCCTGCCCAGAGCTCATGGACCTCAGGGTCCCTGGTTTTTCCCGAGGAGGTGGTGGCAGAGAGCTCCCCGCCCTCAGTCCAGGAGGCCCCTTACCTGCTGGCCAGTGGTGTCTTCGCTGCGGAAGGAGATGGACTCCAGCTCATTGCCTCGGCTGGTCAGAGCCCTCAAACAGTTGTCCCGGCTCTCAAATCGCTCCTCCAGGAACTCAATGGACTTCCTGGCTCTCTCCTGCACTTGGCGGGCATAGCCTGCAGCCCGGTGCTCCATCTCTGGGCCCTTGGCCAGGCCATCCAGCTCGTTTATCACTTCAAACAGGAAGAGGAGGTACAGTTACCATGGGACAAGGCGCTCCCGTGACCTGCTGCTGGAGCACGCAAGTTGCCAAGGCCTCAGGGCCGGGGCACTGGGAGCTGGCTCAGGAAATCTGGGTTCAGCTGCCACAGAGTCCCTGTGCTCCTGGACTTGGCTATGGGTCTGGAAAAGCTTTGCTGCCTTCCACCTCCATGGGTCACCTGGCTCGGCCCCAAGAGCAAAGGCACTTCACTCCCACTGTGTAACTGGTGAGGACAACTGGTCCTGCCCTGCCAAACACTGGGGAGCATCGCTGTGCCCCCCAGCCCACACTCCTGCACCATGACCAACAGCACATCTGTGCCCAGGGGTGTCAGGAAACCCCGAACTCCTGCATCCTGCTCCTCTATCCCTGAGCACAACCATGGCTGGTGGCACTGTGCCTCCTGCCTGTGTGGCACTGCCTGGCCCTGCACTGTCTGACTGCTGGGCTGCACATGGGAACAGGAAGCAGACAGTTCCCACCCTGGCACTGTTTCCCACAAAAATCCCAGGCCTGTTTTCCCACCTGAAGCCACCACCCCGTGTTCCTGGCAGGGAACATGCTCCTTTCAACACCTCACCCATCTGACTTTGCGCATCTATCCTGCCTCGAGACGAGCTTGGAATCCAGGTGGATTCCCAGCCCGTTCACCTTGACTGGAACTTCTTGTACTGCTGCCAAGTGGTTGGGAACTCCAGCTGCTCCAGCCCCACGAGCCCAGGGGACCCCACAGCTCCGGGAGGGACCAACCCGTGGGTGCTGGGGCTGCTGGAATAGACGCTCTGCATGTGCAAGTGATGACGCTCGTGTGCACATCTGGACACACCCTTGTATGCCCGGCCTCACAGCTGGCAGCAGGGCTGGGCACACAAATGTGCATCCAGATGTGCAAACCAGTGTCCCCTGGCCATGCTGGTGCATGGGGCTGTGTGTGCACAGAGCTGGTGTGCATATGTGTGCGAGGGAGCCTCCACTGTGTGTGTGTGTGTGTGTGTGTGTTTGAGCCATGGCTTCATTTCTGAAGATTGTTTCCGAGCTGGGAGCCAAGTCCTGAGTTCAAGTGGGAACTATGCATTCCTTGGGGGGTTCGGGGAGAGAGCTCGGGGTCTGAGGCCTCTCCCCAGTGCTGTGAATCACTGCCTGGGGAGCCTGCGTGATCGTTCTGTTCCATGGTGAGACTGGCACTCACTGTCTGGGTATTCCAATTAAATCCGCGTGGAGTTGCTTTGCTCTTCCCCTGGCTGGAGACTCTTCTTGCTACTGACCTGGTGCTGCCATTTCCACACAATGCACGGCTGGGCCCGGGGTGGGGGGAGCCGTGCAAGAACGGAACATCAAACAGGAAAAGCTGGTATTCCCTCCCGAAATCCGCCTTCCTGCTTCCAAGCTAAACAGGCTTCAAAGGGGAGGCTTGTTTGTGCTTCTGCACCAGGCCTGGCTTCTCCATGGTGGGGTCAGGCTCAAGGAGCATGGAGCAGGTTAAAGAGCAAGAGAAACAAACCCAACGAGAAGCCAAGCGCTTAACCCCTTGCTGCATCTCCAGGAAGAGCAGGGAGCAGTGCTGGGGGAAGGGCACCGTGCCTCTCTCCAGTCTGCCCATGGGACACGGCACCAAGGCTTCTGTCCCCAGCAGCCACAGGCCCAGGGGATGGCTTCCTCCTGTCCACACTGATGGCTATCCTGAGGGATGAGGGGGAATGTGACCAACACCTGGTGTGGACAGGGAGTTCCTGGCTTTGGGGTGCTTTTGGGAGGCTCGTGGCAGCAGCGGGAGATGAGTTACTCTGTTCCCCATACAACGAGGCAGCAAGACAGGAGGGCACTGAAGGTGCTCAGTCCTGCCTGTGGCAGGGCAAGCCAGGCTCCTTCTGCAGGTTGAGAGCAGCAGCATCTTGGACAGGGGGAGGACCAGAGTTTTCAGCTCTCCTGGTGCCTCTGGCTGGGATTTGGTGGAGAAGCCTCACAGCAACCCCAGGAGTGCACCAGGAGGCAACGCCATGGCTCCAGGGCAGGTCCCAGCTCTCCCAGGTGTTAACACGCTCCACAGCCCCCAGGGCTTCCCAGGCTCTGCTGGTGCTGCTGACTGCATTTCCTTGGCTTCTGCAGTGCCAAGCCACAGAACAACTTGGCTGCTCCTGTGCTGAGCTGGGCAGGCATCCAGCCCTGCTCTCCCCACCCAGGGGTGCCATCGCCAGCCCCAGGAATCTGTCCTGAGCTGGGCTGCTCCCCCTAAGGGGAAGGGCAGCAGCTGGATGTTGGCTCTGGGACAGGCAGAGCTGTCTGCTGGACACCAGGAGTTGAGAAGGAACCCCCACAATGGCTCAGAGGGCAGCACCCCCACATGCCCCAGGGTGCACCTGTGCCACCTCACTGCCTGGACACTGCAGATACCCACGGGACACAACTGGTCCCCAGCCTCTCGAGGCTGTGGATGGGATGTGGGCTCTGCAAAGCTCAGCCCCACTCCTGCCCCAGCCTCTGCTGCTGCCCTCGGGGATCCTGTGAGTGCCAGGCTGGCACCAGGACGTGCCAGGCACTGAGTGCCACTGGCCGCAGGAGCGGCACCTCCAGCCCGGAGCGGGATCAAACAATCAGAGCAAAGGCACGGAACCAAATCCTGCCGCCACCCTGGGAGACCACCCAGCAGCACAGCCGTTATCTGCCAGGGTGAGTGTTTACCAATAACGGGAACCAGCTTGCTGTTTTACTGCGAGCTTTATAAGGATAAAAAGAAGGGCTGGGCTTGAGCAGCTCCGAGACGCTGGGACACAGGCCGGCCATTTGCTCAGCCTGCCTAAGCCCCAGCTCAGCTGGGATAAGCTATCTGCTCCGATTGTTTAACAATTCCTCCCTCCGTGCTCCCTTCGAAATTCCCTCCAAATCCTGTTTAACACCCATCTGCTTTCTCCTGGCCCCTGGCACCCCTAAAATGCATCAGGAGAAGTTTGCTGAGTGCTGTGGGCAGAAGGCTGGCAGGGAGGGAGCAGGGTGACAGGGGCTGAAGCAATGCCAACAACGACTGGGATGAGACAGGACAGGATGAAGTCCAGTCCCACGGCATGAGCTGACCAGCTCCAGGCCACACAGGCACTGCGGGCACGTGGGGCATGGAGAGAGGGAGCCAGACAGGAGGGACAGACCACACCAGGGGAGAGAAGCCCCCACCACAGCACTAGCCCTACTTACCAATCAGGGGCACCACCAGGATGAACTTCCTGCAGTCCAACAGTGTGACCAAACTGCCTAGGTGGTCGATGAAACCATTGGTGTCTGGAACCAGAAAGACAGGTCTGATCTCCAGCTCCATCTGCCTCATTTGGCTCTGGTCTTTCAGCACAGCCTGGAAGAGAAGGAAGGACACATGTCGAGTAAGGAGGATGTCAGTCCTGTGACCTGTGGACCCTGAGAGCAGAAGATAAGCCTGGCTGGCACACACAAATCCATGTGAAGGGGACTGGGAGGAGACTGCATCCATCCCACCTGCACATCCCAAACATCAGCTCTTGCAGGCCCAAAGTACAGATGTGAGCAGGATGGTAGAAGCCTCCAAGAAAGCACTCTCCTAGAAAAACAGCTCTGTCCAGGCTCTGGGAGGACTGGGACCAGCCTTGGAAATGGAGGTATTTTGGGAATTTTCCTATTTGTGGGACTGGCAGCTGCCAGCATTATCTGCACTGGTGCCAAGGGGGAGGGAGGACAGGGGTTCTGTCACCTCTTATTTCTCTTCACATGGAAACAGGTCAAGGTGACAACAGACAAAACAAACCAGTTTGGGATGTGTAAGCCCTGCCAACAGCCTCCTAACACAGGGACCCAAGCAGACAGCCAGAGGTCTGTGGGGTAGTGATCCTTGGCTGAGTATCTCCCTCACTGTCCTACCACCTCCAGCACATGCCCTGCCTTTTCCAACTCCAGCCAGCTGGGAAACCAGGTGGGTTCCAGCCCTGAAAACTCACAGTACTGTCCTTGGTCAAGCCCTTCACACCCACCGAGACCAGAGGAGCTCACACTCACAGGGGGAGGGTCTGCTGGGGCTCACTGGGCTGCACCTGCATCTCTGGCCAGTGCCAGTTGCCTAAACGGGACCCCAGAGTTCACGTATGACTTTCGAGGCTCTCGAAGGACTTGAGCTCTTTAGTAAGTCACAGGCTTAAAAAACTCAGGATGCTATTCTAGTGCTTCCTCTGCTTAAAAATAGCTTCCCTGGACTCACTGATGTTTGTTGCCTCTAATAGGAACCGGTCACCCATGGAGCACAACAGAGCTGCTGTGGAGCACATCCACCATGCAAACCCTTCTGAGACCGGGCTCGGACCCACCAGATGTGCCAGTGGTCACCACTGACCCTGTCCTGCCTAACATTATGGGGAGCTCCCCCTGCCCACAGTGAGTATCCCAACCCTCACTCAGTCATGCCAAACCCTCGGAGGCACCCTGGAACAACGAGCTGCATGGGCCAGCAGTGGCCATGGAAAGAAGTGGTTTTTAATTCATTTCCAAGTGTTGTCATCTGGCTTTAAATCAAGGCGGCTTGATGCTGACACCTCCCACAAGTGTCTCCAGGCAAGGCAGCAACCAGAACCTCACCACGTGCCTCCCACCCTCCTTCTGGCAGTGCTGGTCCTGGGGATGTGGCTCCCACAAACCCTGAGGGCTGGCAGGCAGAGCACGGAGCATGCCAGGTCCTCTCTGCTGCATGCTAGTGGGAAGACATGCCTTCCCCATCACACAGGGGACACAGCAGTGTCCTCAGGCTGCAGCTCTGTACCAGCCACGTGCTACATGCCAGCCCTGCCTGTGCTCTGCCTTGGCACTCACCGGTAGCACAGGAAGAGCTACAGTTAGGGACAACCTGGAATCCATTCCAGCATGGAACTGCTGCTGCCACCTCACCACGAGGAAAACAGCAGGTGGGGTGTCTCCACAGGGTTTTGGGGTGTGGGAGGAGCTGCTCATCCCTGGGAGGCACTGGACCCTGCTCCACCTGCCCTGGGGAGATAGAGAAGGGCCCCGTTGACCAATGCAGAAACCCAGAGAGAGGCAAGTCCTTGTATGGCAGCCAGAGAGGTCAATGGCCCTGAAGTTGCAGGAATTGGGGGTGAAACCACGCAGTCTCCAGTGAATAGTGGCAGTCCTATGTGAACAAGAGCTGGTGGCAGGAGGGGACCCCAATACGGTTCCTGACCTGTGACTCACCCCAGCCCATGCAGGCGACCTCAGGAGCGTGAGCAGGACGCTCACCTACCCCTCCGGCCACGGGCACGGGGGTGACAGCAGGGAGGGCGGCACCCTCGTGTGTGGCATTTGCCCCGGCAGCTCCGGCGGGCCGTACCCGGCCGATTCCTGGCAGCCGCCAGCAACGCCTGTGCCGGCCGTCACGTCCCATTCCGCTGCCGGGCCGCCCGGTGAGAGAAGGACACAGGATGCGCCGGGAGTGAAAGAGCGAGGTCGGCGGGGAGCGTGCCAAGTCCCCGCGCACAGCTCCAGGCCGCTCGGGGAGCCAGAGGGAAACTCGCCTTTGCAGAGTTCAGAGGCCGGCAGTGAGATTTATTTTTGTTTGTGTGAGTAAAAGGCTGCAGAAGCCTCCGGCCAAGGGGTTTGGGGGAGAGAGGAGTGGCCTGTGATTCATGCGGACGCTGGCTGGCCCCACGCCAGAGATGAAAGGGAGCCCATGTGTGGCAGAACCGGAGGCCAGTTCTGCCTTAACCCTTCTGCTGGTCCGGGGGGCACGGTCCCATGGGGAGGAAGGTGTGGATCGGGATGCCCATGTTTGGGATCCGGCCTCTGTGTTTTCACAGCTGCCAGAAGTGAGCCGCTGGTCCCCCTGTGCCTCAGTTTCCCCAATACGAGGACAGGGACATGGTGGCCTGTGTGTCCTGCTGGGAGGTGGGGTCTGAAAACCACTCTGAGGAGTGCAGGGTGGATAGAACAACGGAGGTAGAGCCTCGCCCTGGCCCAAGTGTTTTGGGAGAGACGGATTTTAGCTTCGGCTTATTTGGGTTAAACAAATACGCTCGGCTTGGCTCAACTCAGTGGCAGGGTGACCCCACAGTGCTGGACGTGGCAGGGGACCTCTGAGCTCTGTCCTGGGCTGCTGGCTCCACCTCCCTCGCCCCCTGCACCCACACAGTGCAGTGTCAGTGCTGGTCCCACCCACGGCCCCCTGCCCACCCTGCTGCTCCAGCCACAGGGGTTTCTCCCAGGAGCTGGGCCGGAGCCGGAGGTGGCTCCCCCGGCCGCCCCAGCTGGTGGCAGCACTGAGATCAGACACTCCTGCACACACAGTCCCAAATTCCCAGCTCATCCATTAGCTGGGATCACCTGGGGAATTCCCCGGAAGTCATGCCCGGGTGAGGGCTTCTAGCGTGGGCAGGGCACGGGTCCCCCAAAAGCCAGGACTTTGTGCAGAGCGACAGGGGGGCGAACTGAGAGTCTCCACCACCAGCACAGAATAGGAGAGGGCTCCACATGGACCCTGGAGCTCCGCACATGGACCCCGGAACTCCTCTGCCCGTGGTCCAGGATTGCAGAGAGGCCGAAGAGAAAAGCGACAGGTCACGCGGGGTCACGCCGCTCAGCCCGGACGAAGGGCCACCACCATCCTGCCACCACCTCTCTCCTGCCACCACCCGCTCCCCAACCGCGGCGAAAGCCGGCGCCGCTGCCCCTTCCAGCCCCGCGCACTCCGCGGGGATCGGATTTTCCAGGGCCGAGAACAATGCCTCCTCCAGCCTCTCTGCTCCAGGGCTTCCTCCTCCCAAGGTTCGTCCCCAGCGTCTTCCTCGGGAGTAAACGTGCCCCGTGCCTGGTAGCACACCGGGGCCGCCGCCGTGGCGGAGCCGCCGTGGGTGGGTGTGCGCCTTCCGCAGGCAGCAGGCACCCGCTCCAGGCAGGTGCTGAGCCGGCCCCGCGTGTGCGCCCGCGGCATTGTTCCTGCGGGGAGGGAGAGCGTGAATGGGACACGGCTAAATTTAGCCACTTACTCACACTACCGCCACAAAGGAGCGGCTGCATCTTAAGGGGGCGGCCGTTCCGTGGGCTCAGAAGGGACAGGAGAGCGGCTATTTTGGGAAGACATGTCATAATTGGCCGCCCCGGTTGAGCTGCTTCTGTAATGCTGAGCAAAACAATAGCAGCATCCAGAGGAAGAGCCTGTTATGTTTCAGGTGGGATGTTTTCAACCGGTCAGGAAACTCGACCGCTCCCAGCGCACAGCGGCGGCACAAAGGACAGGGGACGCTGAACAGCATGGACCAAGGGCTGGCCAAGCAGCAGGACACGCTGTGGGCTGGGGACAGTCCTGGCTGAGAGCGCTGCCTGCCCCAGAAGTGTCACTGCCACCTCTTCTTGTCCACCTGCCTGCCTGGCCTCTCTTCCCTCCAAACACCTGAGCAGGGATGTGCCTGGTCTTTCACCTTGTCCTGATACATCGCTGCTGTCACCAGCTGTCACCAGCTCTGTCCCAGTGTGGGCATGTGGTGAGGGCAGTGGCAGGCTGGCAATGGAGCCAGGGAGCTGCTCTGCATCTAGAGCTACCGAGGGACACAAGAGACCTGACGCTGCTCTGGCCTATCTTTCCTCTCAGAGTAACGGTTTTGGGGTCTGTGCTTGTGTAGGGGAATGGAGCTGAGCTGAGTTCCCTCTAAAGCTGGTGCTGGCCGAGGGCCACCCCATTTGCCATTTATCCTGCCTGGACCTGTGCTTCCCCAGCAGCTCAAGCCACAGTCCCGCACGAAGCCAGGACAGGGACCTAAGGAGAGCAGTGAGGCTCAAATCCCCCTCAAGGTGTCAATCAGCAGCAGAGCTGGGCTGCCAGACACTGGGGAGAAGGGCAAAGGCAGGAAAACCTGCAGGGGTGAAGGCAGCAACTTTTATGCATGAGAAGTACAACCCTGCAAGTCCCAGGTGACACTGTGACACTGCGCTCTCCTTGGGCACAGAAGGAAACCTGACAACAAAAAATGAAGGCTTTGCCCTGCACCCTGGGAGACTGCACACACCATCACAGATTCCACAGGAGGCAGCTACAGCACCTGGACCCAAGTCCCCACTGCTGTGTGGGGAGCTGAGTCCTGTGTGCTGAAACAGGAGCCACATCTGCTAGACTTGGATGGAGCTGTGGCTTGTCCCCAGAAAAATGAAAGGGTGACTTGGAGAGCAGCTGACACTCCCTAGGTGGGCAGTGAATGAGAGGCTGTAACAGGGAAGGGAAAAGGTCCCCAGCTCCCATGAAACACTAAATCTGTTGCGAACAGCAGAAACGTCAAGGATCACAGGTTAAGAGGGAAAGTGGAGGGGGTGGATGCTGAGCTGGCTCCAACCTGGCCTCCCCCGGCAGCATTTTCCACCCAAGCTCCTCCACTGCTCCAGCTGCGTGGTCAGTACCCAGGCAGGGAGAGGACTGGGGCAAGCACACATGTTCTGCTCCAGGCCATTCCCAGCCAGCTACGGCCTGGATGACCTTACTGAAGCCCCAAGGACTTCTCCTCCACCCTGAGCCTTCAGACTCCAACTGCACCTCGGCTCTCAGCTGTGCAGCCCCTGAAGCTGCCCACACCCTCATTTTGACCTCTCTCTGCCTGCGAGCATCGGCCCCAGCACGGCCGGGGAGGAAGGGAGGAGCAGGCCGTGGGGAGAAAGCCCCTGACATCAAGCAGCCCCCACTCTCTCTTTTCCCTGCAGAATGGGCAGCGGCGATCCCGGGGGGCCCTGCTGCAGCTGCGCCACTCGCCGGGATCTACTGCACGCTGCCCTCCCTGAACATGTGCAGTTCCTGTTTGCTGTGACTGTCCAAGGCAGTGGGAAGTGGGGAATTTACTTACACCTCCCGCTTAACAACCATGGGAGGCTGGAAGGCTTCAGGCCGCTTTAATTTACAGCCCATCTCTCCAACCTCTCACTCATTTCGTTGCTGCTTTCTTCCTCCTCGTATTAACGTGACCCAGGTACCTGCCAACAATAATGGACTCGCTTGCGGGGGCGGCCCCTCCCTCCCTCCCAGCACACAAACTTCTACTTTTGCCTTGATACGGATTGCTCCAAATTCAAATGCAAAAAAAAAAAAAAAAGGAAAAANAAAAAAGGAAAAAAAAAAGAGAAAAAAGGCGAAATCTGAAAAGGTTGGGGTGGGTTTGGAAAAGTGAAGCGCAGTGGTTCTGGGCCTGGTGCCAGTAGCCCGAGGGTACACATGTGCAGGCTCTCCCAGTAGGGCCTTCAGCAGCCCTGTTTTACAACCACCTCGGCACACACTGCAGAGTTCACGCATATGGCCAGACAGATGTGTCTGGCTTACGTTCAAGGCTGGAAAATGAAGAATTATGGAAGTGAAGGGCCCTGGGCATTAGAGAGGGCGGAGGTGAGGGGGAGGGGAGCCAGGGAGAATTTTTCCTCTGCTGAGAAATCCTCATCTGGGCCGCAAGGCTGGAGGAAGAGGGGTTGCGAGCGAGGAGGCAGCCAACAGCCATCCATGCATGTGAGATTGCTCTTAAAGCAACAGGGTGCATCGCCAGGTGTCTGCTCCCAGTCCAACCAGTTTACTTCACCAGCTCCCACTGGGAAACACGCTCACATCAGGCCAGGGCCAGGCCAGGATCATCTGCATCCCTTCTGTTTGTCCCCATAACGATGGCAACGTTCTGGCTGCAGCAGCCCTTCGCAGACTATTTTTCCACCGCTGGCTCCTGCATGAACTCTGCCGTTCACGTCCCACCCTCTCCCTGTCTGCCTGTGCCCGGCTGCACAGGAAGGCTGATTTCTCACCAACTCTCTCTGTCACAGAGCCTCTGCCCTGGGTGGGGGCACAGCTCACTGGTACACACACAGGAGCCACTGCCCTGGGGCACAGCTGGCAAACACAGCACTACAGTCAGCAGTGAAAGCACTGCCCTGCCATTCCTGGGTGTGCTGGAAGCTCCATAGGAAGCTGTGTCTGACTTCAAGAGGGTCCTACGAGTCCCCAGAACATTTATTTTGAGGCCTGGGGGGGCAGATCTTACCAGGGTGGGGACAGCAACACAGATTTGGACCTTCCAAAGGGCCAAAGCTGTTTGTGGCTGGGTTTCACAGAGACAGCATGTGGCATTACACCCAGGAAGGTCAAGGTGCTATGGGACATCCCAAGAGGCCACTGAAGCATGGTAGGAAAACAGCTGTGCACCTCTGGCACAGCAAGATGGGATCAGCCCATCCTACCTGAATCTTGTCTTGACGGCGCTGCTGTTCAGCAACTTTCCTGGCCAGAGCTTGCTTCTTGGCTCTGAGCTCCTTGATGTCCATCTCTCCTCCACTGCCTTCAGTCTCAGAGTCATCTTCAAAGGCCTCAATCCTTACATCATCCTCCTTCTTCCAGGAAATGCAGAAAGAGAGAAAAACAGGAGGGTAGTCACTGGAAGGGATGCTGGTGGGCAGGGATCATTCTCATTCTGCTCTCCCTTTTCCAGGAGACAAATCCCTGTCAGGCACAGTCCATCACCCCTTGCTGATGAGTGACTGACTATTTCTAAACATCCAAAAGAAGCCAAATAAATAGCAAACATTCAGGAAATGACAAGGTGAGACAGGAGGTAACGGGCAGGAAAGGCAGCGAGCAGGCTGGGCAGGGGCAGCCCAGCTTTCTGCTCTGTTCTAAAATCACACCCTCTTCCTCACCTTGGAAAACTCTTCCCACAGCCTTGGGTGAGTCACTGATGTTTTACAGCCTCTCTATAGTTCTGTGAAATCATGGTATTTCCCTGTCTCTCTGCTTTGCCTGGGTGTTCAGGCTGCACATCCCTGTTCAGGCACTTCTTCCCACCTCCCTGCACCAGGGCCGTACGAGGCTGTTCTAACACTGCTGCCTCATCCCACAGGGCACATGGGCTGCTCATCCTGACAGGAACCTCTATTTTGATCTCTGAGTAGGCCAGAGAGATTCCTGCACTCACCCCAAAACTTTCAGCTGGTCTGGAACAGATGTTTCAGAATGAGATGCTCAAAATCTTGATTTTAAAGCTCCACATGATGTAGCATCCACTGTGTCTCAAGGTCACTCATTTCAACAGTTAATGACCTCCTCTGTCAACACTTCCACCCTACTTCTAGTCAGCCTTTGCCATGCTCCTGCTGTCCAGGAATCTTGTCTTTGCTGAATTCAAGGGTCCCTGGTTCTCCAGCCTCCTGCCCACACCAGCACATCTGGACTACACTGCATCTTCCTCCTCTCCTGAGGACTCTTTCCTGGGGTTCCCCACCAGTTCTGCAGACCCTTCCCAGTATGCCTGCACTGCCTGGAGACCCCAGAAGGAGCCATGCTGTTCCTACCTTGGGTGGAGGCCAAGCTGGCATTTCCCCACATACCCAAATCTCTGTGATACAGGAGGATGGGAGGGCATTACTCACAGCCGAATTCTGCCCCAGCTTTGCTGCTCTCCCCAATCACTCCACACCCAAAGGGGAGCCCACAAGTCCCTGTTCCTCAACACATGTCCCACACATGCTGCCCAGGAGCCCAGCTCTCCACTGCTGCCTGCAGACCCTTCGTCTCACTCAGCCAACCTTGCTCCCCAGTGATCATGGGTGGCCTTCCCAAGCCATGCCATTACCCATCCTCCCTTCTCTGCACAAAATCCAAGGGTTGCAATGGGGCTGAGTAGAGTCCCCAGATGGCACCTGGCCAGAAAAACCTGCTCTGAGCCCCTGGAGGGCTGCAGGAGACAGATCCTGCACAGAGGGGTAAGAGCAGGGTTACACTCCCTGCCCTGTGCAGGCTGCCACGACACGTGTCAGCAGAAGGGACTTGTGGTCTTAATTTAGAACAACCCCAGCACTGCACAGTCGTGCACTCAATCATTTCACCCAGGCCACAGAACCACCTTCTCTTCTCTCCTTGTGACCTTTTAGCCATGGGAACAAGGAAGATGGGAGCCCTCAGGCTCACTTCCCTTTGCTGGGACAGCCTGGACCACAGGGGATGGGGGATGCTGCCAGAGGGAGAGTGTCACATCAGGGTCTTGGGGAAAAGCCTCCGTCTGATGCAGATCTGCTCCGGGGGATCAGGACCCGTTTGTCCCCAGTGGTGGTGGTCACTCTGGTGATCTGCAAGCTCCCTTGAGATCAGAGCCCAAGAGGGAAGCTCCAGGATTGCATAATGAGCTCATGGAGAGATTCCCACAGCTGAGCAGAGACTGTGGGTACAGGGCAGGAGGGAGCTATCCTCATACTGTGCTTGTTCACAGCAGGAACTGGAGGGACTGGGCCAGCAAAGGGAGCCCTCCAAAGAACAGGACCATCCCTGTCAGGACACTGGGAAGAACCTAAACATCCCCCCATATCCCACACGCCAGCTTGAAAACCTCCAGCACCTTCTCCAGAACAGGACAAAGGTCCAGGTCTCCCACTTTACAGAGAACTGCTGCCTGGGGATTTGTTGTCCCCTGCTCAGCTGGGACAAGGAGGGTGCTGAGTACAGAGTTGCTCTGGGCTTCTCTGACTTTCAGTTCCCATGGGACAGAGATAAGATGCTGTCCCTGCACAGGGTGTTATCCCTCTGGCTCTGAGTGCCCAGCCCCAGCACAGGGAGGGGAGCCAGAGTGAGCCTGGGCAGCACCAGGCCACCCAGCTTCCCATTCCCAACGCCTCTGCTCCTCTCTCCTGTTTCCCTGGCCTTTCCAACTGCAAGATTAAACAGAAGAAAGGAGTCAACCTGCAGAGCGGCTGGCAGAGCCCTTAAACACACACACGGAGCCTGGAGTGAAGCAAGGCCTACAGGAACAAGCAAGGGCAGAAAAACAAGAGCTGAATTCCTTAATCACATCAGGATGTGAGAGGCAGGGGAGGGACGGGGCGCCAATGTCAGCTCTTCCTGTACGTGTGCTGGAGGCTGGAGCTCAGGCCTCCACCAAAACGAGCTCCACGGCCATAAACTTGATCCTGAAGCTGAACCCTGACAACCCCTCGCCCACCTCCTCTCCCGGGGCCGCAGCGCTGCACGTTATTAAAGCTCCCCCCAGCCTGGGTATGAAAGAGGCAGCATCTGGAACTCATAGCGGCGTGCAAGATAGAGGCAGGCGGGCCGGGCTGGCAGGAAAGGGCACGAGCAAAGCACACTCGGGAGACAAGGGCTGTGCACCATTTGCCCCCCCGCCTCCCCCCCACAAAATGCACACATAGCTAAGGCCAGCTATAAATAGCGGGAGCTGCAGGGCAGGCAGAGGCTGGGCCCCACAGGGGTGATTCTTCCTTCACCGAGGCGCGCTCTTCCCGCACGGTACCTGATCTTCCAGTTGTTTTCCCTCTTGGCTTCCCATTTCCTTTCCCATGGCGTCTGGGACGGGTGCCACTGACACATATTTTCCACCCTTGAATGCCAGCAAAGGCTCTTCTTGTCCACAAAGGGCTTCCAGGAAATACTTCAGAACTGTGACCCTCTTGCAGTCGGCTGCAATAACCTACAGGGTGAGGATGAGGGGGTTGGGGAGAGGGAAAGGAAAACAAAGTCAGTGCAAAGGGGAGCTGATAAGTAACGACCAGGGGGAAATGTTCGGGATAGAAGGCCCAGTGGGATGCAGGCAGCACTGCAGGGATGTGTGGGGAGCCCCTCTTCTAAACATGGGTGGAAGGGATTTGCCTTGCTTTGGCGTCCCTAGGAAAAAGGAGGAAAAGTCAGGACATTCAGCACTGATCCTGTCCTACTTCCTCTGAGCACTCCAGGGCTGCAGGACTGCCAGGGCACAGTCAGCGCTCTGCCCAGACCCAGAAAATGGGGGAAATCCTGCTGGACCATGAGAAATCAACGATGTGGCCTATCCCTCTGTTTCATTTTGGCTTCATTGCTGGATTTCCCCTCACAAAGCTGTGGAGGGATGCAGGTGTGAGAGTGAGAGGGTGGGGGCATTTGAGAAAAGCTGAGCCCCATCTCACCTCCAGCCTGACCCCATCCCACGGGCCCATCTCACAGACCAACTGGGGAGCCCTGCTGGGGAGGCTGGGACGGATCTGGCCTGAAGGAAACTCAATAGCTTGGGTAATTATCCAATTTATGAGGCTCTCAAATGGAGTTTCCAGAGCCCGGGAGCCTGGTGCCTCCACAGCCCTGTCCCACACGGCCCAGCCTCAGCCGGCACCTCCGCCACGCCTGGCCTTGGCTGAGCCCTCGTCCCCTTGCAGCAGGGCTCCGCACCTGCACAGCTCTCCCCTGGTGCTTCCTGCTGACCGGTGTCACCCCCAGGGAGCTGCAGATTTACAGGGAGAAAGTCAGCAAACGAGACGAGAAGTGTTACACGCTATGGACACAAAGTCTGTGTTGATGCCTGAGTTTCTCCTGCCCCCCCAAACCACCCTGGGTTTGCTGTGCTCATAGACCAAGGCAGAGACCTCCATCCTAAAAGGGCCTCTGCAGGCTCCCAGGACCCGGATTCTGAAGCTGGGGAGAGGGTCAGGTCACACACACCACAGGATGCCAGGCCCAGTCCAGGTGTGGTGGACATCAGCTTGTCCCCAATGAGGCTGAGCCTCGGTGAGCCAGGGCTGGCAGCGGCACCGGCCCCGCTGCACCAGGCTGCCGTGAGAGGAAACTTCTGCTCTTCCACAGCACTGCCAGCTTCCTCTCTGTGGGCTAATTTTAACCACTGTGTCGCTGCAGTGCGTGTCAAAAACCTGACCCTCCTCTGACCTCCAACCTCCCACCCCAGCTACTGCCGGAGCCAGGCATCCTTGTGCACCCACAGCCAGGGTTGCCTCTGTTTGAAGGTGTCCCCCTGGAATCTTGTGTCCCCCTGTAGCTACATGGAGGGGGAGGAGAAGTCCTCCCCAGTCCTCCCCACAGAGGAAGCTGCTGCTGCAGGGAGGTGGTGTGAGCAGGGTAATCACAAGAATTAGTATTTTGAGGAGCAACAGATTCATAACCCATAATTCTGCACCTATAAAATGTGTCCTATGGGACCAAGGTGAGCAAAGGACAAGGTGACACCAGCTCAGCAGTTCCAGGAGCTGCTGGGGACCCTCCTTCCCAGGACAGCTCTTTGCTGCTTGTGACATCCAGCCAGGAGCAATCCCTGCAAGTGTCACCACAGGAACATTCCCATCCTCCTGGCTCTCCTTTAGGAACAATTGTGTGCAGGGGAAAGTCCAAAGGAAAGAGAACACGAGCTAAGTGGCTGTCATGGGAAACATCCCTCCTGAGAGTTCCTGAGAGCTCTGGGCTGCAGCTGAGGGAAGTGGTGGAAACCTCAGCACTGGCTTCACCCCCAGCTCCACGGGCTAATGCCACAGAGAGCCAGCCTGACTCACACGGGGTAACTTCTGCCCAGGGATTTTCCAGTCGAGGTGTCTGCAGTTCTGTTGTGCCCAGGCTGCTGGGCACCACCAGCCATGTGCCAGGGGATGCCAGGATGCGGCCAAGAGCAGCAGCAGGAAAGGGGATGTAGGAACTGCCTGTATAGGTGGGGAAGAGATGGGTGCCCCATCCTGATACCATTCCTGAGGGATTTCTCAAGACACTTCTAGAAATAAAAGCCACATCCACGAGGTTTTCAGGAGGGGCTGGGTGCTGACACAGCTGCAGTGCAGCCACTGCTCCACAAAGGCTTAAATCTGAGCCTCTTGGATCAGGAATGATCGGGCAAAATGCAGAAGAGCTCCCTTCACCCTTGGCTGGGGCTGGGAACAAGGGCAGGTGGGATCACTCCTTCCTCCCCTGAAGAAGAAACCAGAAGCAAACACCAGATTTCCTGCCAAGCCAGCACAGCACATGCTTAAATCCAGCTCATCTGCTGGGGAGAAAAGAGCCCAACCAAAGGCCCATGACATAATGCCACAGCAACTCATGTCATGAACACATTTTTCCAGCCCACATGAATGAAAAACAGGGAAGGAGCAAATGCTCCGCACATCCCTGTCACGTGCAGCCCTGCTCGGGGAGGCCGCAGCAGAGCCTCAGGCTGCCGGCAGCCCGGCTGGGAAAGAAGTGACCTGTGACTGGCACCCAGGTCTCTCTCGAACGGCGGAGAGGGACCTTGCGTGCTGTCGAGCAACCGGCTTTGGTCAGGAACTTCCCGTTTCAGAGCGGAAACGTGAGTGGCACACTGGGATAACCGGGATGGCCGCAAAGGCGCTCACTGGTGCATGTGGTGATGCCAGCGGGGCGTGGTGGGGACACCGGGAGCTGTCCCCGACCTTCCCGAAGGAATGGCAGTATGAAGTGACACGGTGGGGATGTATCAATGATGTGGCAGCAGACAGCCCGGCCCCAGTGGGGAATAGAGCCCTTTCCCCTCTGTGCAGTGCGACAGCAGGAACCGAAAGCCTGGCTCCGAGTCACTGCTGGGTATGAAAATAGGCCTGACACGAACGCAGCCACTCTCAAAGGAAAACCGAAACCGAGAATTGCTGAAGTGGTCTGGTGCCCCCGTCCGTGACCCAGGCTCAGTTCCCCAGAGCCAAGCCCCTCGCCACCACGGTGCCTCTCGGGGACACGTGGCTGGGGACCAGGCGTGGGACCGAGGTGGCTTCAGCCGCAGCAGCCCTGATTGCCAGCCTGATCTCACCGGGGATGGAGGGGAGACATTTCTAATCTCCTGCTCCATCAGGTAGGCTCGCCACCAGCTCCAGCACCAGTCACCCACTGGGGGCTGGCAGCTGCTTGGCCACCCAGAGGCTCATTAGCCAACTGCTAATTCATGGGTCACGCATTAACATACTGATCATTGAGTAAGACACAGCAGGACACACATTAACACACACTAACTGCCTGTAGAGATCCACTGGGCTGCGCATTAACTGTACCAGCTGTTGTGTTTTCAAAGCTACTCTGCAGTGCCAGTGCCACCAGGACCTCACGAGTGTCACCTCCTGCCAGCAGTGGGTGGGGTTCTCCAGCCCAACCAGGGGTTCCCAGATCTAATGAAGCTGACCTCCTCCTATGGTCTTGGCTGTATTTTCCCCCACTGATAAAACAGGCAGAAGGGAAAAACTTCCCTGAGCGCTGTGGAGGGCGGAGGACTCCCACACCACATCACCACATGTCCTCCAGGAGATTTAAGGGGAAGGAAGGGCCTTGCTCCAAGAGCTGTGAGCTCTGTGCCTGAGGGGACACCTGCACCTGGTGCTGGCAGGGTGACACCACCAGAAACCAGCCCGCTCTCGCTCTGGCTCAGAGGAGCGCCTGGAGCCGGGGGCAAGGAGGGGGGGGGCCCGCGCCTCTGCCCCGGGCCGGCCCCGCTGCTCCGCACGCGGCTTTTCCGCAGCTCCGAAAATCGCTGTCACACCCTCCGCCGCCTTCAATCAACTTTTACAACTTGTT
Source organism: Chaetops frenatus (assembly GCA_013400775.1). Lineage (NCBI taxonomy): Eukaryota > Metazoa > Chordata > Aves > Passeriformes > Picathartidae > Chaetops > Chaetops frenatus. The sequence continues at coordinate 27,454 of VZTR01014334.1, forward strand.
AATTTTACACAGCGTCCTAAAGAGCAAACAACTGGGAGGCAGGAATGCAGATTCCTTCAGCTAGTCCAAAGAGCCTCCGGCAGCCCAGCCAGCTGGCCAGGGGAGCCCTGCTCAGCCGCGGGGACCTGCCACATCCTGGCGGGGAGGACGTGGTCTGGAGGGGGCTGCCCCACACCCATGGCAGCCTCTGGCAATGCCACGCTGCTGCTGGAGGTGTGTGGAGGGATCCTGGCAGCTTCTCCCTCGGCAAAACCTGAGACTGCACAAGGAAACAGGAGACGGCAGCTCTGGAAAAGGGATTGCTCGGAGGACAGGCTGCCATTGCCGGCTCTGCATTCCTGTGTGCGAGGGGGAGACACCAGCACATCCTGACAGCTGGATTCAGAAGGGGAAAAGGACATGAGAAGCTTGAGTCACAGCATGGAGAGATCCCATCCCAGATTCGAAGATGGGAACGGGATAGGACCAGGACTAGGAGCCAAGCTCCAGCATAACACTGGAGACAACACTGTTTTCACCAGATCATTTTAAACATGTCTTAGCTGAAGTAGCTGAACGATGCTGAAACCAAGTGAGCCCCAAACAATTTAAACCACGCAGTGACTGCACTGCCCAGCTGAAACGTTTGCACTGACTCTGTTAAATCATGCAGGCAGGCCATGGCTCAATGCCTCCCTGTGCCCTGGGCTGCCTCCTCCCATCCCTGGGGAGCCAGCTCGGAGGAGGAGCACCGAGGAGTTTGGTCTCATCTTTTCTGGGTTTAATCTCTCAGGCTTGCACAGAAGCTGGACTGGGTTTAACCCTGGACTCATCACAGCCCAACTCCTCTGGGCTCGCTCCCCTCCCGAGGAACCCCTTGCTCTGCCCAGCCCCAAATACAGCTTGGAGTGGTTTGGCCACCTGGGTATAGAGGACCAAGGTGTCCATCCCAGCTGGGCAGGGGAGCTCACAGCTGGATGCAACCCTGGTTTCAGCAGCTGAGAGCTGCCTGCAGCCACAGGTCTCTCAGAGAAACTTTTAATTTCGACTAACCCCACAAGCAGGCTTGGTGGATGTAGTTTCCATTTGCCTGCAACGCTGTGTGTGACCCAAGAGAACAACTGTGGCTGCAACAGGGACCAAACCAAGGCACCTCTGACTCCAGTGGATCTTACTGCTGGATCCTGTGCACCAGCCACAAAGCACATCTGGGGAAAGGATCCACCACATCCATGCCAAATGTTCCATCACAGAGAGGAGCATGAGAAAACACCCAAGGGAGATAGAGAAGCCCAGAAGAACCATTCCAGTTGCTCTTCCCTGTGGCCACAGCTGGAGAACCAATCTCCAAAGAGAAAGTGTGGCCATGTCTTATCCTAAACTCTCTCCCAGCATCCTGAGCCTCACACAGGCACAGCTCCAGCCTCTGCACCGGGGCACACAGTCTCAGACGAGTCATCACAGCAGATGTGCTTTGGCCTGGCAAGCACCACTGTCTTTCCAGCTTTAAAGGCCACACAGCTCAGTCAGGACTGGCCTTCAAAGCTGGAAAGCAGCATGGAAAGGGAGCAAGCTGCCCACCATCACCAGGCTTTGCTGGGCTTGCCTCATCCAGAGCCGTGATGCACAGAATACACATGGGTGACATAAGGGTGCAAAGTGACGGATCTGAGCTGAGTCACCCAATTTTTGGACTCAGAGACCAGAAGAAGCCCTGAGTAGCCTGCACAGATTCCTGCCAAGGTTCTGGTACCTGTCACTGCTGGCAGCTGTAGGACATCAGGGTGAGACTCAGTGACATGGGGGAAGCTGTGAGCAGCTCTGGGGCTTTAAGCCAAAATACCTCTGAGAGTCCTGCAGGAACCTTTAGTCAACACCAAAGGTGCCTGAAGCAGATGTTCCAGATGAAAACCCATCCTCCAGATCCACCTAAAGTTCCTGTGCCCAGGATGGTCTGGAAGGCTGACACAGCCCAGCCCAGGACCAACTGCTTCCCTGGAGCTACACAGCCTGGAGAGGAAAGTTCCTGATGGATTCCAAACCAAGATTTTGGCTTTTGCTGATGCTTGGAAAGACTTGCCCTAATGTCTTATTCACCTGTTACATGTGCTAAAGAACCTCACTGTCAGATCCAGGGAGCAGCAGCATTTGCAGCACGGAGCAGTTGGCTCCAGGCTGCATCCAACACCTCATAGGCAGGAGGTGGCTCTTCAGCTTCTTTAATTTTACCCCCACCAGAGCAGTCCCAGAGAAGATTATGGGATACAGGAAGTTTCCAGTGAGTAATGGGGATGCTTCATCTGGTTTGTGAGCGTCTGATTCTCCTCGTGTCCTCAGGCACTGCTGCCAATAGCTCAGCAAGGGCTATGGGCTCCTCCACAGGGCAAAATGGTGCCTCCAGTAAGACTGCAGGAATTTTTGTAGGAATTTTCACTGGAGAAAGCATTTGCTTCCACCTACCATGGCGACATGTGCTGATCCCCACAGCAGTGACATATCCAGGGTATTTCTACTCTTCAAGGTGAAGCCTTGAGCACAGGACCACACATTTTAGTTGTCTGTCATTTGAACGAGGGGCTGAAAAATCACAGCTGTGAAAGAGGCTGATGACTCCTGGAGAAACAGTGAGTCACACACAGGGGACTCCTTGTTACAGTGCCCTCCTTTCTCCCACCCCAGCTCCCAGTACATCCCCAAATTTCCCAAGGAAAGAAAAAGTCAAGCCACAGAGCTCTGCTCCTCCCTTGCAAATCCTACCGGAATATGATCCTGGGAAGACAAACCCCTGAAATCCTGCCCCAAACCCATGGTCCCAGGCTGGGGAAGGAGGAAGGCAAGCTCCTTATCCTCAGCAAAGCCAACATGGCACCACTGACAGCTTTCACAGGGCATGGGCTGCTCTCCTTGCTACAGGAGCCTCCAGTCTTTTCCTTTTCGGGGACTGGGGGAATTTATTTCCTCTGCCATTTCGGAGGATGCCTGCCTTGCCAGAGATTGTTTTGCAGAGTTCAGACAGATAAGAAAGTGGTTAGCAGGCTCTTTGGTGGAGGAAGGGAGGATTGCTTAGTAAGGGAAAGGCGACCGCTCTGCTCTCAGCAGCCACACGTTGCCCTTCCTCTGAGGCCACCACTCCAGAGGACATTGGCGCTGGGGACAAGGCAGGGCCACCCCCACACCTCTCCACCCTGGGTGTTTTTTGGGTACATCTGCTTGAGGGGCCACACTGGTGGCCAGAGACTGTGTTCCTGTGCCAGGACTGGGATCTGTCTCTCCTGGAATTTGGGAAATGCAGCTGATGAATGTTCAATCCAGCATCTCGATTGCAAATCTCAGAGTGCTCTTGCGACAGTGAGAGCCCTTTCTGCAGGATACGTGGAGAAAAAAAAAGGGCAGGAGCCCAGTCCAGGCTGCCCATGCTGTGGGGACAGTGCTGTGGTTACCTGGCACCCTCCCTGTTCCAGAATGTGTCTCTGGAGCAGTGGCAGGAGGGAGGTGGACCTGCTAGGGGGCTCGCAAGGAGGAAACCCTGAAGATTCACCAACAGCACAAATTCTTTTCCAAGGACTTCCTCATGGAGACAACGAGAAACTGCCCCATGATCTGACTCCACAGAGTAATTCAGAGATTCCTGTCCCACAGGACAAAGCAGCAGTGTCACAGAGTGCTGAGACAGTGGGAAGTTGGGTGGTGGAAGGAAAAGCACAACAACACAGGAATGGGGGAGCAGGGATGGCAATCTACAATATTAAAATAGCAAAAAAAAAGGTGCAAACCAGAGCTCACCCTGACAGTCCCCACCTGCACTGCCTGCACCATCCACCTCTTGCCCTTCCAGTGTCACCTTTGCTTCAGGCAGAGAGGAAACCATGGCATGGTGGACTTCCAGCCCTGGAGGTGTTAACAGGCTGACCATCCCTCTCAAATCTGACTCCTGACCTCAGCAGCAGGAGGGAGAAAAGAGGCAAGAGCTGGAATATTCTGCCTGGTCCTGGCAGAGCTGGCTGGGAAGCCATTTCTGTGAGTTTACACAGCTTATACATTCTCCATGCAGTTCCTGGCCGCCTTCCATCGCAGATGAGAGTTTTATGTCGAATTTTAAGTTTGACCACAAATATTTAAACTTCCTTGGACCACAAATGCTGTATCTTCTTTGTGGTTTAGTTGGCACCAAACGAGTATTTACAGATCCCTATATGTCTGTCTGTCATTTAAATATCTCATGGAGGTGCCAAAGGCTTCCAAAGTGGAGGGGCTCCTCCAGCAGACCCCTGATTTCTCCCTATCTGCCCTTCCTCACCCAGAACAGGAGAGGGAGAGGTGCAGGCACTAGCCAAGCCTTGCAGAGGGCACAGCTGCTCTGGCCTGAGCACTTCATACTTGACTCTAATAAGTTTTCTTTCCAGAGAAAGAAGTCATCTGAGATCCCACCGTAACTTCCACAGTTCCCTGCCCTGGTGGATACTTGAACTGGAATGAAAGCGTTTGGAATTTTCTCCTCTTCTTTTAGGAAACTGAGTCTACAGGAGACTGTTTTAATGAGAACCACTAAAACCTCCTAAAGCAGCACAGCTCCCACCTGGCCACTGCTCGCAGCCTCCCCACAGGGGTTTTCACTTCCTCAAACACCAGTGATTCTCAGCGGGTGATAATCCCAACCTGCTGAACTGGGATCCTGCTCTAGGTAAACTGGTCAGAGTGGTTACTGCCAGTGGCACAACGGTGTCAAATTCAGGCAAGGCCGTTTGGCCAGGAAATTGCAGTCAAATAAATACTATAAAATATCCCTCCCAAGCATCCAGTGCCAAAGGAATTTGGTGGTGCTGTTACATGGAGCTGGATTGGGAACAGAGAGGTGAAGGTCCTTGAGCTGACACCCAGCAGCAGCCCAAAACTGGAGTCAAAGTGCACACTGACTTTAGTCAAGTTGTGTGTGTTTCATTTCCTTCAGACTTTTTAGTCTAGGACACAAACTGGATGCTCATCCCACCAATTTTAGGGGAACTTTAGAAGATGGAGGTGCTGCTCCTGCAGCACTGCTTTTCCCCTGACAGGGATCCACAGCACTCGCTGGCTATGGCAGCACTAGGGGAGCTCTTCCACAGCTCCCACCACACCTTGGGGGGCACAAAACAACGGCATGCCCAGGGCAAAAGCTCCAGTGATGGCTGCCCACATCAGAGGAAACAGATACCTGAGTCAGAGGCATGGGATGAGAAACCCCTGCTCCACAAACCAGAAGCCAGACAGAGTAACGTCAGTGCTGAGCTGCCCCAGTGCTGCTCACACGCCTCACCAGCCCTGGGTGCTGCTGGGAAGCTCAGGGCACTCTGGCTCTCCTCAGCTTTGGAAGTGGAAAGAGAAGCAGCTCTGCTTTGAACTAACAAAGCCCTCCTGAAAGGGCAGCTCATGGGGCTGCAGGGAGGAGCTCCTCTGGCTGCTCCGTTGGGGCCAGCGCTGAATGCCCTTGAAAACAGAGGGTGGGGATACAGCAGGCAATGGAATAACACCAGAAGAATGCCACCACAGCTCGGCTGGCTGCGACACCACAGCCCCAGAGATATTACCAACCCTGGCATTTCCCCCCCGCCGCAAGAACCGTGCTGGCAGCATGCTCCCAGCTCAGGGCAGGGCGGGAAGCGGCTCACACCATTTCCAGCACCACTTCAGGGAGGGACAAACGCTCTATTTTGCTTTACAGTGAAATGCTGCCACTTAGGGGACTCCCAATGACGTTCCTGTGCCTGAGAGCCCATGTCCTCTTCCAGGAGGGGCTGCTCCAAGCAGGACATGCTCCCTTAGCCTACCAGAGAGGTAACTTTCGGCACTGGCCATGAGCTCCGGCCCACACAGATCCTGTTCTGCTTTAAGGAAGCAGCAAGCACAGCTCTGCTACTTATACCCAATATTCAGCTCTTTTGGCAAATGATTAATGGCCCACGTCTTGCAGTTGCTCGCTTCCAGCTGGGCCAAGAGCTGCAAACACACCTAGGGAAGGGAAGGGAAGGAGGAATTGGAATGTTGGCTTGGTGGGGAAAGGAAAACTATTCGCTGTGTCTTTGTTTTCAGGAGAGCTCCTCCTCTCGGGAGTGGGATGCTGAGTGCAGAGCAGGGCCCCTGCCCCAAAACGGAGGAGCTGAAGCAGAACAATAGGGTGGGGACTCTGGATGGGCCCCGACAAGTGGGGTGGGCTGGAGCGGGGGCACCGATCCATCCTTTTGACTTCATTCACACTTCCAGCTGCATTAGAGACATTTCCTGAAAGCACAGAAGGAAGAGAGGGGTATTCGCTCACTCCACCCTCCATCTAACACTGTCCTCGCAATCCAGCCGTGCACTGAGAGCCAAGTCTGGCCTCTGGCAGAGCTGCAGGCCAGACATTACAAGTGCTGGTGCGAGCAGCACAGGTCCCCACCCGATGAGCAGTGAGCAGACTTGGAGCACAAAGGAGGGGTGCAGCAGCCAGCAAAAAATAATAAAAAAAATCAACACAGGGAAATGCAAAGCATTGTCCAAGGTGGACAAGAAGGTGTCAAGAGTGGGATCGGAGTGTTTGGCTGGGGGACAAGGAAACGTGCAGCCACTGGGTGATACCACACAAAACAAGGCAGGTTGTCCTGCAAAGGAGGGCAGTGACAGCCACACTGCACGGGGACCTTGGGGCAGGATCTGAGCCACAGAGCTCCCACCCTGGGGCGACCACACGGCCATGTCCCCAGCACGTCATCCCTGAGCCACGCCATGACCTGCACCGGGAGCAGGGGACTGGGACCAGTGCAGGGATGAGCCCTGAGCCTGACTCACCCCAGCTCGGGAGCCCTGGCGCATCGGGAGCCTGCATGTGGAGCCTGAAAAACAACATTTTTTTTTCTCTTTTCTCAAAAACAAAAAGCCAGACGCCCTCTTCCAGATCTGGAGTTACTCAGGCTGACTCACAGCAAGGCTCTTCTGGCTCTGCTGGCAGTGCCTGCGTGTACCTGGAGTGGGCTGTGCAGGCTGTGCTGGTGCTACCCACGGTGTCACACACCTGGAGCTGTGGCACTTCCCCGAGTGCTGTGACAACAGCCTGCTGCAGCCAAGCTAATTATTTTCAGCTTCAAACCTCAACCATTTTTGGTGAATCCCTGAATGAAAAAAAAAGAAACAACCAAATAAATGAAGACGATAATTTTTTTTTTTTTTGTAAATGGGAAAAGTATTTCTTTCATTCTCCCATAATATGAATCCAGCAAACATGAAAAACATGAACCCAAACCAAAGCTCAGACATCACATCTGGGGAGAGACCAAGCATGGAAAATTTTAATCCAAAGGTTAATGTTTGGGAAGCTCTGAGTGTGTGAAAAGAGGGGTTAGATGGGTGCTGCTCCACGGCTTGAACAGTTATTGCCGCCAAGTGGCGGCTTTAAAACGGTGCCTGCCTGCCCCAGCCCAGGCACTTGGGGTCAGGAGCTAAAATAGAAAACAACTGAAATCACTGGAAGCAAACAAACACTCAGATCAGATGCTGGAAAAGCCAAGCAAGGAAGGAGCCAGCAGCAAGAAATGCAACTCAAGCCCTGTGACTGGGAACGGCCGCTTGACTCGCCCTGGGTGAATCGCACCAAACCACATGGTGCTGGTGGCCCTTGTGACCTCTCCTGCTCCCCCAGCCCTCCTGTGCCACCTCTGAGATCACTTGACAGCCCTGTGACAGTCCTGTCCCAACTGTCACCTCCCTCTGCTTTGCTCACTACTCTGCAGGGTCACATTGTAGTGGTTGTCACACCTTGGGACTTTTTTCACCCCACACTTTTCTCACCAGAACCACCATTTCCTGCCCGAGGACAGAGCACCCAACTCTTCCCCTTCCCCCCCAACCCTTCACCCCACCCCAGCAGAAACACCTCCCTGTACCTGCCCAGAGCAGCATCTCTGCTGCTCTCCTGCTCACTCCACCCTTGCACCCTGAGCTGCTGGGCTCTTCCATCCCCAGTCCTACAGCAGCTCTGCCCTCTGAGCATCTCATGCCCCCGTTTTCCCCACATCCTGCCTCCAAAATGCCTTTGTCTTCATCTTCTGCATTAGATTATGCCCTTTCCAGACTGCTCCTTCCAGACACTAGAAATCTCTCATCCCCAAAGCTCCAACAGAATAGCATCCTAATTGCCTTTGTTAGGGATGGGGCCATGCCTGTAAAACTGCCATGGCTGCTGCGAGGCCGGGTCGGCACTAACAATAGCTTAAAAGCTCCAGGAGTTCAGCGTGGAGCCCTCCCACACTAAACCAAACACAAAGAAGGGACCATATGTCTGCAAAGGCAGCTGTGTCAGGTGGGTCAGAGCCGGGCTCCTGGGGCTCCCTGGGGGTGGGAAGGGAAGGCACGGCCCCGGCAGGCGTGAGAGCATCCGGCAGAGCCATGCTGCATCCAGAGGGATGCTTCCTGGGATCAGCCAGGGCACAGCTGCTCCCCAGGGCAGCACACGGGCTCCAAGGAGCTGCAGCACCCGTGGGCTGGGCTCCTCACTTGCCAGAAGGGCTGGGCTGTTTCCCTCCAGAGTGCTGAGCTCCTGCCCAGGCAGCTGCTCCCTGGAGCCATGGGAAGGGTTGATTTTAGGCACATCACTGAAACAGAAAGTGACCGTGACCTGCTGTAGAGGGAGGAGTGACACCTCTCAGAGTTGGGGTGTCATGCACTGATGCCCCCAAGGTGGTGGTGCTGACCGGAGAGGCGTAAGGATGGATGATGGAGTTCAGCTCCTAAGATGTTAATTTTGAGGCTGCTCAAGGTGTCAGACACAACCAGGCTGCTGGGGGACACACAGACACTGGCCAGAGAAGAGGAGAGGGGGAACTGTCAGCTATTAGCACAGAATCTCTGCAAAAAAAATTGGAAAAACATAAACTAGTACACAAAAATGGAAAAGATTCTTTAACAAACCATTGGGTAAGGTAACCCAGCTTAGGACCAGTGCCTTGCTTGAATGACCCCAAAATCCAGGCACCCCTGACTGCATTCTGTAGGTAAAAATCTAAATCTGCTGACAACTAACTGCAGAAACATGGAGATAAAAATGAAAAGGAAACAGAAGCGAGGCTGAGGGAAAACACCAGGAACCTCTGTAGACATTAGATGTTTCTCTAAGCTTAGCCCAGAGAAAGGGCTCTAAAAGCACATGCAAAGCACCTCTGTCCGGGCAGGGGAAGACCCCGAGGAGCAGCTGAAGGGAAATCGTGGCAGGGCTCACCTGCAAAGGCAGAGGAAGTGTGTGATGAGAAACGTGAGCAGAATAGGCTGGCAAAGCCTTGGCTCAGGAGAGGGCTCTCTCAGGGGTTGTGCTCATGGAAGCATGTGCTAGCACGCTCAGAGGAGTCCCAACAAAGGCCAGGCAGGCGTGCTCCAGCTGCCCGTGGACCATCGCTCCCGCTCCTCATCCTTCCAGCCAAGGGGAAAAATGTAATCAGAGCAACTCCTATTAGCAAGGATATAAAGACTTGGAAGCTCTGGGCTGTCTCTTGACAACCAATTAATTACCAGGTAGCATCCCCTTGAAGCTGCCAACACAGCACACACAAGTTCCAGCATGATTTAGGGAGAGGGATGAACTTTACAATAAACTCTAGAATTTTACTTCATCTCCCGCCACCATCTGAGATCCTGGGGGAATAGGAAGGGGTGGCAAGAGGCAAAGTCTGAAGCCACCTGGGATCATCATTAACTTGTTCACTCGTGGCCTCTGAAACAAAAATGCTGACTTTGCTGTGAGCAGCAGCTTCCAGCCAGATAAGCTCCTTGGATGCTCCATTTCTTAAATGCTCTTCTGCCACTTTCTGCCATTCCCAGAAGAAGGACACAAAGGGACAAAGGCTACTTGGGCTGCAGAGGCTGTCAGGGAGAGCAGTGGAAGCTGCTAACCATTGTGATGTGCCTGGCTTTGTCAGGACATCTCATACAAAAATAAAAGATAACAAGCTACAGTTGAAGATCAGGATGTGGGACCTGTCAGGGAGCTGGACTTGGGCAGCCAGGACCAAGAATCTCAGAATGGTTTGGGTTGGAAGGGACCTTAAAGATCACCTGGTTCCAACCCCCCTGCAACTGAACATTCCCATGTTTCAATGTAAATCTTGTGGCAGCATCATGAGGTCTGAACTAGGAGACAACACATGAAATCTGAGGATATTTAGGGACAGTCATCCCAACATAACATTTCTCAGGCTCTAGAGCCACAGGGAGATGGGAGAGGCCGTTCAGCGTGGCACAAATGGCCTGAACTACCCAGTTTTGTTTGCACCCAGGGTGATATAAAATTAACCACCAGCAGCACCTTGATCAGCACAGGGGGACAGTTTCAGGACTGCATTGAGGAGATATTTTACACGTGACAACACTCCCACCACTTGAGACAACTCAGGCAGCTTTTGGCAGCAGAAGCCTCCATCTCCCTGCTCCAGGCCATAGCTCTTCTGGTGGCCATGGATTTCTCCCTTAGACACCAGCACAGCCACAGGTCATCTTGCTCAGGTGCAAATGTTCTGGGCTAAGCCAAAACATTTCTTTTCTTTTCTTTTGTAGATTTACTTGATGTAAGTCCAAAAACTGAGATGACATCAAAGAGCCCATTGAGCAGATCCCCTCCAGAAACACACGGGGACTTTACCTCCTTAGTACAAACACGGTTCCCCTGCAGACTTCCTGGGAACAGCTGAAGCAGCGTTGCACTTCAAAAACCAGCCTGCACATCACAGGGCTGGGGAGGAGCTCAGTTCTGGCTCAGGATTGTTGTCAACCCTTTCAAAGCCCACGCAGGATCACACAGAGAAATTGTCACAGCCCTGGGGGGAACAACTTTCTCTCTGTCCCCAGGAGATGGGCTGTAAAGGCAATGGCAGGGCAGGAGTTGTCACAGGGAGCAGTCAGGGAGGGCGTGAAGTCTGATGTGAAGGAGAGAAAGACAAGACTCAGAGGATGGATTTACTCCTGCTGGGACTGGTCAGTGATTGTTTCCCATGAGCTAACAAGAGGAATGAATGTCCCTTCAGGGTTTCAAACCCGTGCCAAGAGCCCATCTTTCTCTGAGGGATGGCAACTGCCAGCAGTTCTGTCCCTGCTGCAGTCCCCAGCTTGGATCTGCCGCTGGCTGGGGCTTGAGGTCACTTCCAGAGGGACACAGGAGACCTGCAGGAGCCCAGGCTAAGCCATGGCATGGAGTGACAATCAGGAGATATGCTGCTTCCTGGAAGAGTTGGAACTGATATGCAAATAATGGCAGAAAAATGCGGGGCAAGGGAGGGTTAGGGAGAGATTAGTCTGGGGCACACTCTGGGAGATACACAATGTTAAGTATGAGGGCAAAGGAAATGAAAACTGGAAACTCAAACATAGTCAAGAATCCAATCCCAGCCTGGGCAGGAAGTTTACACTCTGCTTCTAAATATACATGTTTTTAAATCAACAAGCTTTCTTGTTCCTCAGCTCTACTGTACATCTACATGGGAGAAAGAACCGGACAGAGGCACTGCCAAGCTCTCCTGGAGAGGTGCTCTGTCCACGAGGGACAAGGCATGGGTGACATCCCTGCCATGCCCCAGCAGGGAAGGCTTCCCTGCTCCTGACGATGCTCTGGGAGAGCAGAATTCCCAGCTCCAAGCTCTCTGCTCAGCTCTAAGCACTCAATTCCTTGCAGGCAGGCTCTGCTGTGCTCTCCAAGTGCCTGAGGACCACGAGGAGAGGGATTCTGTGAGCAGGGCTCAGCTGCGGTGCCTCTTTCCTCCCTGCTCTCTGGCCACTGCATTCATGCTCAGCAGTCGGATAGTCACATATTTTTTTTAATTTGATATAATTATCTCCTAGAAATTACTGTACACAGCCTCTTGGGATCTAAAGCAATTAACTGAAGATAAATGTCTTTCATGGAGCAAGCTGTCAAAGGATGAAGCAATTTCATTCCCCATTTGAAGTGGAAGCTTTGGGTCATGCATGGTTTATTTGAAACAATGCCATCACCTAAAGCTGCTGATCTTATCTGTCTCTCTCTGTCTCTCCATTTCAAACTGCTGAAGATGTGCAGCGTGGCACTGCCTGAAGTGATGACATCTGGCACCAGGCCAGCTACAGAAACAAGCTGCTCCTCCCCAAGCCCGAGTGCAAGAGGCCAAACATTCCTATTAAAAAGGGGGAAACCGAGGTGAAATCTGGAAAGAGCTGAAAAGTGGGAATCCTGCCTGAGGGAACAAGTTCCAGGAGGAGCGAGGTGCCTGCAGGAAGGGGTGGCACTGCCCAAGACAGGATGGGACATCTCTGAAGGGTAACAGGCTGCCAGGCTTCCTCTTCCTCAGCAGGCTGCCCTGAAGCCATGGAAACCAGGCTCCCAGGATTTCATCATGAGGAGGAACAGCCCATGCCCTCCAGTCTGTATGAGGAGAGACATGGCAGGGTGGAAATTATATCCCATTAGCACATGCATACTAAGTCTCTCAGAATTTCCAGCAAATTCTCTCCTGTCCTCACACTTCACCATGCCAAGATGTTTCATTTTGCACAAAAAACCCCACATAAAAAATAAATTCATTTAAATAAAACCATTCTTCGAAGTGGTGGATTTTATCCTGGAAAGGGGAGAATGTTGTGGAGCAAAGTGTGGCCATGGTGAGGGCTCTGCTACCTCCACAGGGTCAGCATTGGACGTGCTCCCAGAGATTCCCAGGAAGAAAGGCATGTTTAGCAGGTATTGCCTTCTTCCCAAATGAGGATACCTGGAGGATCTCTCCCTTCCCACATCAGGACAGTCACTAACTTGGGTCACAGGGAAATTGGGGAGGATGCTCACGTCTAAATGGAAGTTGTAGTTACGAATGTGAAAACAGGCAAGTGCTGAGCAAATTCAGCTCCCATGGCCTGGACTGACGAGAGCATTTCATCCACGAGGCTTCTGCAAAGCTCAGATCACTGCTGATTAAATCTTTGCTCATTAGAACTAAAAAAAGTTACTGGTACTAGAGGGAGCTAAGAATAAAAACTGGCAATGGGTACAAGTTCGAGAAGTATCTGGGTGACTTAAGAGCGCAAAAATGATCTTCAGAAGCAACCTCAGCACCAGACACGTGGCATGTCACCGACACCTGGGAGGTCACTGCATCAGCTCCAGAAATGTACAGCAACAGGCAGTCCCTGACACACCCTGGGGAGCTGCTCCAGGAACACTCTTCCATGGGAATCCTGTTCCTGCATGGAACAGGCAGCAGGTGAAGCGACACAGCTCTGGAAGGATGTAGCAAACTCCCATCTTTTTCTGTGCATGGACATAAATCTCCTCCCTTCCCTAATAATGGCTGCTATAATAAACATCACATCGTTTATGCTTAAGAGAAATACGGAACCAGAATGTAAATATGTTCTGTTGTTCACAGAGCAGGCAGGCAGTAACTGCCCAGAAAACACATTTGTCTTCATACTGAGAGCTTGTGTTTATATGTGCATCTACCTATTTCAAGTACAATGAAGTTTTGGGAAAGTTAAAAAAAAAAAAATCAACAAAATGACTACAAATAAGAACTACAGTTGTCACTATTCATAATATATAAACACGTAGACAAATATTTGTTACATATGTTGGAGAAAATGCTTTATGTAAAATGCTGGCATGTAAAATATTAAGGCGAATTTTGTTAATTTAAATAAATTATGTGTTTTACCTTATGTTTAGGGAAATATATGCAAATATGTTATGGGGAAAAATCTGACTAAATTATCTGCTGCATTAAATATCCAGCATTTTTCATGTCCCACCACAGATACAGCCAGGCCAGCAGCAGTAAAGCTACTCATGTGGGGTCTGTCTTTGGGAAGAATTTTAATGCTTCCCAATGAACCTTCCCTTAGTACCCCCTCATCTTCCTAAGGGACATGGGTGGCCTGGGGCTGAGGCACTGGCCTGAAATCCTGGGTATCAGGAGTTTGTTCTCATCCTGAAGCCAAGGATTCCTGTGGGACCAGCTCGGTCCCTCCGCCACGTGTACCTCTGTTGCCAATCCCTAACAAGGAAATTGCTTTTCCTTCTGTCACAACGTGTTGTGGAGATATGTTCATTAATGCCTGGGAAGTGCTTTGACTTCAATGACTTTGAGGAAAAAAAAACCCCAACAATAAATAAGATCATGGTGGTGTCGTCTCTCTTGGGTTTGGGATGTGACAGCAGGAGGGCACTGAGGATGAAAGTTCTGTCCTGCCACGGGAGCTGGGCTCTCCAACCTCACCCAGCCCCAGCCCAGTGCTGGCAAACGGATTTGGCATCCACAAAAACAACACAAGCTCCAGCTGGGAGCAGAAATGTGGGGAGCAGACTTCAAGCTCAATGACAGAGGTCACCTTCCGTCTCCCGTAGAGACAGAGTAGATCCCCATCTGTTATTTGGGCTGACCACTCCCTGCATTCCACCCCGTCCACTGCTTTGGCAAGCTCTGCAGGACGTGGATCTTTCTTATTCAGGATAACAATGAGGAGTTATTAATTGGGTCTTTTTTCAGGTTTCCTGAGGTCCTTCCCATAGCTGTGCAGGTGGATACCACAGCCGTCCTCGCCTTCAGAGGGGTTTAAGCATTTCAGCTGGGCAAGGAAAGAACAGTGCCATGAGAGAGGGTCCCTGCAAAGCTGAGCCATGGGCAGAGACCAAGAGACAGGTCAAGGACTCAGTTTAGTACCAGAAAGAAGAGTCTGAGCAGTGGCAGTTTATTCAGCTGACAAAGTGTGAGGCAAAGATGCAACCCTGAGTCCCAGGGACCTCTTGTGATCCGAAGCACCACATTAACACCTGAGCAGCACAAAGATTGTCTCAGGCCACGCTTCATGCCCAGGGACAGCTCAGCCAGACAGAGCAGCCTTTCCATTTTCTCAGAGTTTCTCTGGGTAGCAACAAGAGATGGCTCATTGGGAGGGGATCCAGCATTAATGGTGTTTTAATGAGGCCTTTCAATACACTTATAGACTAATCAGCAAATTCCACAAGGTCTGCACTCTAGTATGTCATTCCGAGTACACTAAAGCCATGGCAATACCTCTGCACAGCCAGAGCTGTGCACTCTCTGGGCCTGATGTCCTGCCAAGAGGTGACAGGTTTGGAGCCATTTGGGTGCTGGGGTAGCAGAAACAAGGCCATTTCCCACTGGAAACTCCCAAGGGAAGTGAAGGGTGCACACAGTGTGCTCCAAGGAGGTGCTGCACATGGTCTGACTCTTTTCCTAGGTCACTCCACTATTCCCAACTCCGGGAACATGCAGTCAGCGAGTTTCTTGAATAGGACATTTCCCGTTTCCCAACAATCTGTGCCCAACCTCTGGTAGCTTTTAGGACAAAAAGGACTAAACACAAGTAAGTTTCCCATCTCCTTACATAAACCTGGCCTGACCATGACAGAAGTGAGGACGCTGGACAATGAGCGTCATCTGATCCGCACGGAAAGATCCAACACCAGGCATGGGACAAGGCTGATTTATCCTGTCAGCCTGCCTCGAGCTGATGATCCCATCTCACTTCCAGAAAACACTTTAAAAGAGCCTTTAGCTGACACCAGAGCCAAGCTGTGCAGGGCTGGCTGAGGACCCAACACATGCTGGGGCACGTGCACAGCTCACACCCTGATTCACTTGGAGCCAACGCTGTGCTTGAAGCTCCCTGTCCAAAATGAGCCTGAAGGAGAGGCAGAGGTGCATCCAGGGCTGGGGAGGAAGGGATGGAAACATCACAAGCCACTTGAGAAAACCCCCCACACACCGTGGTACTGCTCCTTCCCTCCCCACGCCAGGAAAGAGGCATTTCAGGGACAGGGAAGGTTATTTCCACCAGCTGCTGGTTCTCCCCTGCCTGCTACCCTCTGCAGGAGATGGAGCTGCCTGGAAGGCAGCACCTTGTCCTTCCCTGCAAGCTGTGCCCAGACCACAAAGCCACTCTGCCTCTCACTGACAGGGGGGGTGAAGAGAACACGTGTAACTGGATCTTAACACGTTGGCAGGTGGTTCCTCACCTCGCAGTGTGACTGCAGTTCCCACACACAGAGGGACCAGACAAAGCAGCAGGACCCCAGCTCTGCACGGGGGGGCTGCTGTTAGATCTGCTCCTCCTCACCACCCTGCCTTGCCCAGGGCTACAGGAGGGACCTGTTCACGCTTGGCTGTGGCAAAGGGGCTGCAGAGCTTTGAACTCCTGCTGCCTCCAGGGCTGTTTCACAGCCCGATGCCCCGGCCGTGCGTCAGCAGCCCCAAGCACTCGGCACGGCCGGGGCCAGAGGACATGAAAAGCTCCTATGCCCCAGAGACTGCAGTGCACAGGATATGGCCTGGATTAAAATCTGGTCAGCAGAGGTCTTAAAATGTCAGCGTAAACACGAGGGCAGTGCTGGCAGGGCCGCAGGGAAGCTTGCTCAGGCTTATGCTGCTTAACAATAGGTTCAGTGACCTGGACAAAGAAAACCTCTCCTGATAAAACCAGCAGATTAGACACCGGCTCAAACCCTCCTGGGCTTTCAAGAGAGCAACTCAGTAACAGGCAAAAACTAGGAATTGCTCAGTCACTTACTCTGGAACAAAACCCAGCTAGTGCCAAGTTGTGCCTGCAGGAAGGTGCAAAGGCTGCAGGACACTGGGAGTGTCCATGGGTACAGGGGAGAGTGGGACAGCATAGTGTCACCTCCCCATGAGGAGCAACATGTGGAGCCTGGACAGCCACAGCTCAAAGACACCAGGAGAGCAGCTCAGGGGATCCAAACCATGCCCGAGACTGTCCTGCCTCTCACTCTATCAGCTTATGAAAAAATGATGGTAACTGGGGGGCCTGGGGACAGATTTACATATCAGAGTTAGAGCAGCAACCCAGGACTTCCCAACCTACCGCAAGATTCAATTATTGGAAACTGAGACAAAGCAAATTTAGCCAGGAAATAATGCATGTTTTCAACAGCGACTGAAACTGGGTCTGGTGACAATTTGCTGAGGATCCTGGAGCAAGGGTTTGTGCTTTCTACAAGACCTGCTGTTGGAAATTTCCTTGTGGTTTCCTGAGAGAGATGGCCACAGCTTTCCCCACCTTGGCAGCATCTGGGGCTCTCCCGGGCTGGATTCCCCATTCCCAGAACTGACACACACCACCATGGGCTCCTCTTTGAAGAGGGGGTTTCTGACCTGTACATTCTTCCCAGAAGCTCCCTGATGTTCAAAGCACCTTGCTGACAGACAGGCAGGTGTGCCTGTGATAGTGACCACCTCCCCAAACCCAGTGTGGGGGCAGAGGGGGAGGGAGTGGCCCCCCAAACACAGCCCTGGGCAAGGCACAGGGGAGGGCTCCCAGCCCAGCTGTGACATTTCCTTTCACCTATACCTGTACAGCTGTTTCCTACGGGGCTGCAGCCTCGAGTGAGATGTGTGAGGCTTCTGTAGGTGCTTGGGAACAAGATGGAACAGAAACGCTTCACACCTGGCCCCAAAATTACAGCACGCTGGCAGGTGGCCAACATAAACTGGCAGAGTACCAGTTGCAATGGACATCAATTAAGCAGCCTGTCATCCTCAGACTGCAGGCTTTGCTTTTTGTGATCTGCATCGCTCCTTAAGCCTTCAGCAGCACCAGCACTGGAGTTTTCCAGATGGAATCATTTCCCGCAGATTCCACTCACTAGATTTATTGCAGGTTTTTGGGTTTTTTTTTAATTTTTAACCCAGCCCCCGCCCCCCTCCCTTCAAGA
The DNA here is from genome assembly GCA_013400775.1 of Chaetops frenatus. Lineage (NCBI taxonomy): Eukaryota > Metazoa > Chordata > Aves > Passeriformes > Picathartidae > Chaetops > Chaetops frenatus. Next base: position 45,140 of record VZTR01014334.1, read on the forward strand.
GGCTGAACTATTATTCTACATTGTAGATTTCTCCAGTGCTGGATTCAGCGCTGTGCTAGTGCTTGTTTGCCATCAGTTCTCTCTACTTTCAGCAGCAGAAACTCAATTTTAAGAATATCCTCAGAACTCTCTTAGCTTAAAAAGTGATTAAAAACTGAGGCCAAACGAGAACTGAACAGGATTCCTCTCTGGAAGATGCCCTGCACAGCCCTAGGAGATGTTGCAGCAGTCACCGGACAGGACTTGTACCCATTGCCACAATGCTGCATTTAAAACAGCACAACAGACACCAGCATTGCCTCCTCTGCCACCCAGACCTGGGGACATGGACAGAGCCTGGCACTTCCCACTGTGCTAACAGCACCTGGCAAAGGCAGAGAGGCTCCCAAGATGCCCAAACAGCCCCTGGCACTCGTGGTTCAGGGTGATGTCAAGGACAGCTGAGGAGTTCAAAGCAGGTGATGTTGTCCGTGCTACCTTTGTGGTGGCATAAAACCCAGCCTCTCCTCCATCGCCCCACAACATCATCCTCCAACATGGCCCATAATTTAGATTAATTGCCTTTTACAATCCAAAGGCACCACATGAAAGGGAAGGTCGAGGCTGGGATGGAGTTCAGATACTGGTCAGAAAATGTAAACATCTCTTACTCTGCCGCCTCAGGGCTGCCAGCTCCTGCCAAGTCCCTGCTCCGAGCAGGGCTGCCCGTGGCAGGGATCTTTCACGGCTTGTTTGGAAACCGAGGCAGGCAGGAATGGAAGGAGTTTTTCAAGGATGACTCCTCCTTGGACTCTCCTACTTGGGGCTCCAATCTCTGCTCACAGTTTCCCTTTTCCTCTCTGGACCAAACTCCAAGCTGGAAGCGCTCGCTCTCATGGGCTGAGAGCATTTGCCTGCCAGCTGGAGGGAGATGCTCCAAGGCTATGGAATGGGAATATGGAAAGGATGCTGAGAAAACAGTTACATTTGCTCACTGGGGTTTTCTCTCTGCTTACAAAGAGTTTGTGCTCTCGGAGCCCTGGTCTTGCTACCTTTTCTCTGATGCCTTGCAAAAAGTCCTCCCAAAATCACTGTAGTTTGTAGATGTAATCCCTGGCATTCCAGGAGTCATTAGGTCTCAGAAAGGACGAAAAGCCTGGTGTTTAGAGGCATGACAGAGCCCAGTCACTCCAACAGCTACTCCTCCTGGGCTTTTAAACCTGGGGCTCCCTTTCCAAGAAGCATCAGACGTGACTACACCCTGCCAAGAGATCTTTGACAGTGTTAGGAAGACTGAAATACCATAAATAAGTGAAGTGCATAACAAGACAGGACTAATTTTAGCCCAAGTCTAAATAATAATTAGCTCCTAAACAGCTAATCCAAAGGCTACTGCCAATCTAGAGCATGTTGGGGCAGCTAGAGGGAGGGTCATATTTGAACTATCCACCTGGGCTGGACAGTGCAGAGCAAAGAGATTTGGGATTTCTCAGGAGAATAAAGCTTGGGGTTTAGGCTATCTGCACTGACAGGTGAGTGAAAAAAGGAACCGCATCAAGTGTGGGAAGCTCGCTGGCCACCCTGGAGCTGGAGGAGCCACGCAATACCCAGCTTGTAGGTCTGGCAGTAAAATATTGCTAATTAATTTTCAGAGCCTCACATTTTAGGGTTTTCATTTGCCTGGTGAGGTGAGACAGGGTTGAGACCAGTTGAGTGGTGAGTATCTGAGACAGTCCACTCCACACATGAGCATGCACATGAGGGAAAGGAAAAAAAGTGCCTTTCTGTTTGAGAGGAGGGAACCACAGTGACTGGCCCTATAAGCACATGTATTAATCATGCACCGTCTGGTTTTAATCCACACACTGCTGATCCTGCGTCTCACTGTATTGTTATCAGGGGAAGGAGTATTTCTCCTCAATCTTATTCACCAGCCAAAAGCCTGAAAATGCAAAAAACACATTTGTGAAGTGCCTTCCCAAGGACCCTGGGCCCCGGACCTGGTGAGCTGGGGCTGCTGCCTTTTTATTGGCATTTAAAAACCTTTTATTAACGTGTGTCAGGGTTGGGGGAGGAGACACAGGCTCAGGTTTCAGGACCCCCCATGCAGAGAGGTTTATTGTGGGAAGGGACATTAACACTTTCCCCTCCACATCTGCCCACGGGTGGGGCATGTGGCAGAGGCTGTGCTGCAGGCACAGGCCTGGGGGATGCACATGCTGAGCCCACGAAAAGCTTGCAGGGATGTGGGCAATCCATGCCTGCAGAGAGGAGAACCTCCCTACTCTGCCCCCGATCAGGGCTATCTGCAGCCCTCATCCAGCTTTGCCACGAGCTCTGTGGGGTCACTGCAGAGCAGGATGCCCCCCAGACAACAGCATCCAGTGAGAGCTGAGGAATCCAGGACATGGCCCAGGTTCCCAGGCCTGCACCCACACACCATCACCAGGACTCTCTTTAACCTCAACACGACCCAAGCATTTTTCATTACCAGCACCATGACTCCACAGTTGCCACCTTCCCCCTTCCCAACCTTAACTCAGCCATGCTGCTGCTCCCAGCTCTTGCCTCGGGTCCAGGGCTGGGTGAGGGAGGTCCTGGCAGTGTCTCCTGGGGCTGCAGACGCTGCAGACACAGCTGACAGCTCAGGCACCAGGCTGCATAGTTTGCTGCTGACTGGTACGGTCGGTGGTGTTCCATAACACAAGCTGCAGTGGAGATGTGCCCAACACACACACCCAGGAAAACAACACTGAGTTCTGCTCACCCTGGAGCCAGCTTTTGTTGGTTACAGCTCCAGTGACAGTGCAAGAGACGATGGGGAGCTCTAAGTGTCCCACTGGCTCCAGCAGGAATTCGAACGCGCGGCTTCATGGCAGCGAACGGAGTCAGAACGTTTTCACTCAAAATAAGAGCCAGGCCAAATGCTCAAAAACTTACTGAGAAACTCTGGCTGAATTCTGCACTCCTTTTGCTAAATGGGACGTAGAGAACAAAAAGGAGTGGGAAGAACAGTGTTTGTCCTATACAGCTTACAAAACAACCACTCTCTTGGTAGAGCCAAGAACCCAACACCATTTTAAGCCCAATTCCCTCCAGTTCTGCCTTTCAACAAATTCTTTTCCTCTGAAATGCTACAAATTAATTAAGAAGCTAGGGGGTAAAAGAATGGGAGCATCAGCAAGCAGGGTGAGAAATCCTTTTAGTAAAAACCAACTACCTCTTCCTAGCCATGCAAGTGGTAGAAAAGGGACTCAGAGTCACTCTGGCACACCAGAATCCACAAGACACTCACACTGTGCCATATAAAGAGCAGTACATTCTCATTGCCTCTCCAGCAAAGAATTTGGGCTGAAAACTTGGCCAAGACTGAGAACACAACAGAAAGAAAATGGGTGCAAAAAATAACTCCTGCTAAAAAGCAATGAAAAATCAGTATGGGAAAAAAAATCAGTGCCAGAGAGAGCTGTTCCACTGCCATCGCCTGCTGGAGGCTCAGGGACACAGATCCCAAAATGCCAGCAGGCTCAGCACAGACATGCACCCTTCCACTGCAAACAGCCCAGAGGTACAACCCATAGGCTCAGAATGGTTTGGGTTGGAAGGGATCATCCAGTTCCAATCCCCTGCCATGAACAGGGACACCTTCTACTAGAGCAGGCTGCTCCAAGCCCTGTCCAATCTGGCCTTGAACTGATGAATTGCTGAGGAGCTGGATTCATCTGGGCTCTGCACACTACAGGGAGGGCAAGGAGCAGATGGTGGAGTGGAGATGGCACACAAGTTTAAATTGGGTTGGGGGATTCTTTGCTAGAAAGTGCCTTTTTTGCATCTTGCTCATGGTCACTCTCAGGTGGGTTTGTGCCTCTCAGTCCTGGCTGGCTCTGCAGTGCCTCCTGCAACACCCCACTCCTGCAGTCCAACAGTTCCTTTGTTAATGCTGCAGAGGGGTAAGATTTGTGGAACAGGTTAGTCACTTCTCTGTATTGATGCAGTTGCCCCTCCAGTCTCTTTCTAGAATGTTTCCAAATTGCATAAAATGGGGTAGGATCATCTGAAGAGGTCACTTTGCCTCCTATTCCAAGGCATTTACCTCAACCCAAGTTGCACCTGAGAGTCACCCAGCGTGCTTTTAAAATCTCCAAGACTGAGGAGTTTCTGAAGACTCACTAAGGAGGCTGCTCTCAAGTGCTGAACTACCCAAAGCTATGAAACCTTTCCTAAAGTCTTGTCTTAATCTATTTTGCTGCAATTCCTGCCTGTTCCTTCCTGTGCTTTTCAGCACGGAGCTGGAGGACAGCTTGTTCTCCTCTCTGCCTTTTACCCAAATTTCCTTTAGACTAAAAAGCCTCAGCTCACCCAGGCCCTTCTTGGAAATCAGGCTTTGGAGTTCTGTTTTCTAACTCATTTGCCTCCTCTTCATCCTCCCAGGTGTCCTCTGCACAGTGAACATGCACACCTGCTGTTTCACCTGTCTGACCATTAATCAAAACACTGGTCAGAAAGAAATAAAGGGGTATAGGCACAGCCAGGCCTGGCTGCTCCTCTCTGGGACTGGTGCTGTTTTTTCAGCAGAACTGAGATAACACCATGCCTGATATTCCCAAATTCCTGGGTGGCTGCTGCAAAGCTGTGAGGGCACCAACTCCCACCTGTGGAGTTGTACAGTTTCTTTACAAAGTAACAGAACCAAAGGGAGCTGGGCCAGGAAGAACTCAGCTCAGAGTCTCAGATGTAGCTACAGGACAGACACAGAGATGAGTGCAAGTGCCTGGCAGGGCAGGTAGATGGCACTCCAAATAAACTGGTGTGTGGTTAGAGGAGGCAGAGTTCAGGAAATACCCACTCCCTCCCACAGCTTACAGGGCACCAGAGCTGCTCAGCCACCTCACCTGCCTGCTGGGGGCTCTGGTTTGTGGCTGCTGGGAGAAGAATCTCTGTAAAGGGACACTGGGACTGTCCCCACCAGAACCTCTGTGATGCCACCACACACACTGGGCAAACCTTAGGGCATGGCAACTGCATGCTTCTTATTTTAACCCTGTCAAATAGAGCCTTGAAAATTCATGTTTCCACAGAGACTTCCTGGACCAAGGTGCTTCCCCAAACTGAGAGGGCTCTTGGTTTTACTGGGAGCCTGTGCTCCCATGCTGCAGGCAGTGCTGTGAGCACAGGTTGGGGCAGAGAGAGAAGTGAAACATAAATTTGCACCTTTGGGTCCCTCTCTGAGAAAGGTCCTGAATTTCTCACTGTCATTTCAGGACAGTGTCATGAAGAAGAAGTGGCACAGGGAAAGGCACCTTGCCAGTGTCACACGCAGTCTCTCCACAGAAACCTGCCTCTGCATCCCACTTCTCCTCCTGCAGCACCAACCCCTCAGGGAGGGGACACTGCAGCTTCCCAGATGAGCAACTTTTTTGGAGCTGCAGCTCTGCCTCCAAGCAGGAAGCTGTTGAGAGCCACTCTCATCCTGCCGTGCCTTCGAGGGTGTGCAAAACAAATGCCATTGTGCCTCCTCCATCCCCCACCAGGCCCAGACACGCTCTCCAAGCGCAGCCCCCAGATCCCTCCTGGCCAGGTGGTGGCAGAGAGCAGACCCAAAACCCCACATCAACAAGGGAACTGATTTCATTATTCTAAAAACAAACAGCCAAAGGAAAGTTCAGCCTAGAATGGGCTCCTAGAGCAAAGAAAGGAAAATAGAGAGCGGGCAATGGGGAATGCTTCGTATTCCTAAAAGCCTTTTGTACGTTAACACATGGTGTCTGCTTCTCTCTAGTCACCTATTTATCACTCTCCTCTTTAGAGAAGGAAAAAAGTCCTGGCTGCCTTCCTAAGGCAGAGTTTTGTGGCTGGGGGGAGGGGGAGGGTGCTTTAAGCATGATGCAAACCATTTGGAGTGCACCGAGAGCTCTGCCAACACAAGCTGCACTATTTAAACAAGTGAGGAAATGATCGTATATACAACATGCCAGCGAGCACACACACACCAGAGGAAGTCGAGAGGGGTTTTCATGACACAGAGCTGGATGTCAGCGGCTGAAAGGTCGATATTTTCCCTTAACACCCTTCTCAATGACTTAATCGTGTTCCGTTTGCACAGAAAACTTCCCAAGAATAAAAGTCTGGAGGAATCGAGGGGGGATGTTTGGCCTACTGCTGACCTTGTCCGAGGTCCTCTCCACGTAGCAGGGCTCCTGGGGCGCGACCAGCAGGGGAACGAAGCCCGAGAGCAGACGATCCTCTTCCAGGCTAAGCAGGGCAAGGTCGTCATCTGGGTCCTTGTACAAGGGCACCTCCGACTGATTCACTGTGGTCAGTATGTTACAGAAGTCAGCCAGCGTCGCCCACACATCTACTGAGACCCTGGGAGAACGAGGAGAGACGTGAGCAATTGAGGGCTGGAATGCGTTGGGAGTTGCCTGCAATGCTGCAGCGAATACCAGAGAGGTGAGGCGAGGCGAGGCACGGCACCGCTGCTGCCCTGCCCCGCGGGACAGCCTCGGCACAGCTGTGCTGGCACCGACCCCGGCAGGGACCGTGACCCTCACCTGCCAGCGCTGACCCCGGCCACCGTCCCCCTGCACGGGGACAGCTCCTGGGATGTCACCCTTCCCTCTGCTCTGCCCAGCTCTGCCCGCTGCCCCAGCCCGCGGGCCCGGCAGGAACCCAGCTCCCTCCAGATGGGAGAAGGGAGGCTTGTTACTCAATTTCAAAAGCTGCTGGGAGGACAGAGAGAACACCCGCATTGCTGTCGGGGCTGAAGGGGCTCTTGGAGGGCTCCAATCCACCCTGGAGGGCTCCAGTCCTGCCCGGAGCATCCTCTCCTTCATGCAGCTCTTATCTGCTGCGACCACGTGCTGCAGCCACGCTGTGCAGCACAGAGATTTTCTCAGTTAAACCCCAGCCATGGGGGGGTTAAAACTGTGTTTTGCTTCTGGCCACGGGTTTCAACTCTCGAGAGTGACCTGCAAAGCTGCCTCTGCCATGTCTCACTTTCCCAGAGTGGCAGTGATGTGCAGGGTGCAAACATGAGGCCACTGTGAGCCCTGGACGGATTTCCATGCATTCCCATCACATATCCCCACGCTGAGCAAAACCAAGGGAGGGCCCAGCACTCCAGAGAGAGCCAGTGTGGAGAAAGCAGGGAAATGGCAACAAGCACGGGGGTACTACAGCTGACCAGGCTGCCTCACACCACATTTCTCCCTCCTGCTTCTGTAAACACTCAGATTGGGGGATTTTTAGGATGTAAACTGGGATTTAAGTAGGAAATAAGGGAAACTGGGGCTGATGTGATTCTGGTGGGCTGCTCTTCCAGCCCACACCTCTGGAGAAAAGCACAGGGAATCCAGCATCCCCAGGGGTGCAGCAGTGACCGCTGCGAGTCGAGGCAGCCCAGGGCTAGAGGGAGGCCCCCTGCTCTTTGAACTGCTCCAGGTGGACAGAGTCTGCACTCGGTTATTTACGGGAATCAATGTACCAGGGAAGCACACTGAAATGAAACATCTTGTTTTCAAGAGCGTCCTGGGAGCCAGGCAGAATGAGGAGCCATTAATCAAAGCCCGGCACGTAATCAGCACACATGTAACGCAGAGTCGCCCACATCCCTGAGCCAGCCCTAGCCCACGTCCTGCAGAGGAGAAGAGATCCTTTAAAACCCTCTGGTCACAGACACCAGGAGCTGGGTTCATTCACAAAGCTCCATTGCTTGGCTCAGCCAGGTCTGGCTGTCAGAAATGTTTAAATATGGAAAAAAATAAACAGTTGCAACACGTTTTTCGGAGGGATCTGTCCGAGGCCCTTTGTGATGTAATGGGAAACGCTGCGTTTGTGCTACCAGCTGGAAAATAAACAGAGCTGCGAGGGTTAAAAGGAACTGAACTTTCCACGACCCCTATCTGCAAAAGAAGAAAATAATAAGAGGAATGATCCACTGCCCCACAGCCCTGATAGTTTATCCTCTGGCACAGGCTGCAGAGACAAGCACCGGATGTGATAGGGCTGCTCTGGGCCACCTCCAAGGCGAGCTCTGCCCATGGGAGATGCACAGGGCTTGGGAGGCTCAGCCTCCCCCAGTGCCCTGCTGGCAACTGGGCTTGGCTGCCTGAGGCCAATCACATAGCACTGGTGGGGCCCCACGGCCACAAGGGCTCGCTGGGATGAAGGAGGTGAAGAGGCATTAGCACGGAGAGGAATGGGAAAAGTGCCCGCAACTGCTGGGGAATGAGAGCTCTGGGGTGTTGGGGACAGGCAGGGATGCAGGGGACATTTCCAGGGGCCTGGGAGAGCCAGGTGCATGGGGCTGTGGTTGAAGAGAGGGGAAAGAAACACATTGCAGAGAGCTCGCCCGTATTCCCAAAAAGCAGAGCTGCAGGCATGGGATGATGATGACAGCGAGGGTGGGAGGGAGGCAGAGGGCTGGGCTAGTGGTGGCAGGGGTATCAGCACAGATAAAGCAGAGGGAGCATCTCCCTCCATAGGGCTTGGCATCCAAAGTCAGAAAAATGCCACAGAATAGTCACTGAGCTGGCACTGCTAATGCCCTTGCAGGCACCCAGCCCAGAAGTCCCCTTTCCTCCCCCCACTGCCAGGCAGGGCAATCCTTACCACCTGGGAGTGTGAGAGCAGTCCCTGCCACTTCATCCTTCACCTACAGCTTGACAATGCCTTGCCACATCTCCCATTTGCCCTGGATGTGACAGATTCCCACCCTGGGCTCACTTCAGTCAAACATCAGACTGTGCTGGCTCCCTGGGTAGCCAGCTCTCACTGCAATGCTACCATGGCAGCGCCCTGCAGAGCCTTCAGAAAGCCAAGAAAGAAGCAGTGTTGGCATTTTTCCCTGGTTTTCTCCTGTGATGGCAGAGGCTGCACTACGGAGATCAGTTCTGACCATTTCCTGCCACCCCCTCAGGTGCAGCTCCTCCTCTGCAGCACATCTCCCATCACTGCCACCACCAAGATCATTCACCAGCTGCTACTGCTGGCAAAGCCAGGGAGGACAAACGGCTCACACCGACACCTACGGCCCTGCAGATCTCCTGCTGGGACATGCACTCGCCCTGGAAGGTCACACAACACTTGTGAGCCCTGTCAGCCTCCTTCTCCCCACTGCCCCTGCCCAGGACCACCTCACGGCCACCCCCAGGCATTTCTGGCTAATGTCGCCCGGAGCCTCTGCACAGAGCCCAGGCAGTTCCAGGTGCCTGGAAGCTCTGTGCACACACAGTGCCACGGCTTCGACATCCCTCTGCAAAGGGAGGCCCCGAATTACTGACACCAAGCCCAGGCACGCAGCTCCCAGGTACAGGGACGAGGCTCCCAGAGCTTTTAACCGAGGAAACGAGAAGGGGGTGAGCGCGAGGTCTTTCCTCAGAACGGGGGTTCATTCACTTCCCCACAGACACATTTACATTTGCTTATTCCACTAGGACAGGAAAAAAAATAAGAGTTAATTTCTTTTTTATTGCCTCAGGATTCCAGGTTTAATGTAGCTGTCAGTGTGAGCGCAGCCCAGCTGCAACGCCGACGGACACGGCCCGGCCAGGCAGCACTGAGAGCCGCGCAAGTGCACAGCGAGCTGGACCGTGGCCCCCGGGACAAGCACCGCCCTGGCGAGGCTGGGGAGGGCTCCTGGCAGAGATGATGCCTGGATGGGCATCACCACAGGCCAAAAGGCACATGACAAAGCGTGGGGAGAGCAGGGGATGCCAGGGTGAGCCCGATGCTCGCCAAATCCCCACGCGGGGCACCAGCGTGCGCCACCATCCTCACCGGGGGCGCGGGCTGCCTGGTGATTAATATCAAGCACAATGACCCTGCGTTACAAGCCTGCGGGGGCCTGTGGAGGTGGCCATTTCCTGTGTAATACCAGCTTGTTTAAACACTAACATCCAAACTCCACAGCTGCAGCACAAACCCGGAAAGCGCGGCGCAGAAGAAGCCCTGCATTGTGTTCCCAGCGGCTGCCGAGCCGCACTGCCGTGCAGATGGCAAACGCCTCGGGCCGTACGCTCCCGGGCCAGGCACCAGCACCGCCCGCTCCCGGTGCCCGCCGGATGAGGTGCTCTGCATCCTCCTCCTGCGTTTCCTCTCTCCTGAACCACGGGAAGCAGAACTAAAAGCGGCTCCTCTGCAAGGAGCAAACAGGGCTGGCCATGGGAGCTCTTCCCAAAAGGCTGTCACCAAGCTTGTTCTGGGCTCGGACAGAGCAGGATCAGGTGGTCACAGTCCTTCTGCATCAGTGATTTCCTCAGCCCTTCTGCATCAGCGATTTCCCCCAGTCTGTCCTGCACATGGTCCGTTTGGCCAGCCAGGCATCCACAAACCCATTCCTCTCCCAGGAACCTGCCTTTGGAGCTGGAGGGATGCTCTTCTCCCCAGGAGAGGTGCAGTCTCCTCCCAGCCAGCTTCTGCCTTGCCACAGCCCCCTTCTCCACAGAGACTTTGGGCTTCTCCTTTGGTCGACTTTATCTCCAATCTCAGCCAGGTTTACACTACTGAGACACCTCTGAGCCCTGGCTTTGATGTCTCGATAGGGAAGCTCTGGTGGCCAGCATTACTGAGGCTGGGATCTGCAAAAGGGATTTTCCATCTCCATCTCCAGCAAACTCCAGCAATGTCTTGGCACCCCTGTGCAAGACTCTGTCCATCCCTCCCAGTGGGAGCTGCCATCTCAGTGACACTTCTCCGCAAGAGCGATGTGATGAGAGCGGTCTGGCACATCTCTCTGGGAAGGTAAGCTCTAGAATGTGCTCACAGCTTTTGGATTTAATTTAATACTCGGTTTAAATTAACCATTTTTAAATGCTTGCAGACAGTCTCCACAAACTGAGAGGCCCTTGGCTGCATGTGGAAGGAGCATGGATTTGCCAGGGTCAGCCCTGCAGCAGTGTCTGTCTAGCCAGTGGCTTCCCCATCAGTCCTTGTGCCTCATTTAGCAATGGATTAATTGTGGCAACACAGCAGAGCAAGGAGCAGCTTTGCTGCCTCTGTCCAGCTCTCTTCACTTTCTTCCCAGCCATATGTCTCAAAAGGGGATGGAGTCACTTGTACAGTGGCCACCTTGGAGATCCACCCTTTGACCCATTTGCTGCCAATACCTCTGCCTTAGGGGATCCACCCTGCTCCCTTCTTCCCAGAATCCCTGCTTTTACACCCTAATCTCTGCAATTTACTCCTGGGGAAATTTGGTCTGAAAGATGCTTCTCCAACTGCCTTAAAAAACCACCTGCAGAGAACTCGCCACAAAGTTTGACATGAAACAAGAAATTAATTTTCAGATACAAAAGCAACAGCTGCTTGCTGCTAGAAGACCTGGCAACACCTGGTTCAGACACACAATTCCCAAGGCACTGAAGCAGAGATGTCCAAGATAAGTTTCAGCTCCTATTCTGGAAAGACATGAGGAAAGAGTCATGGAAAGCTCGCTGAGCACCTCTTCCAAAATAGGAAGGACACCCTTCACCTCTCAAATACACAGAGAGAGGTGTTTAGGAAGTCCAACAACTGCAAAGCGGTTCCAGGGCATCCTCTGAGCCATGATGAGCACGCGATGTGGCCAGGAGCTGCATGAGCGCACTAGACCAAGGAGGGTGGATCTGGGGAAAGACCGAGCTTCTCGCCTGGGTTGAATTCAAGACTGCTGAGCCCCCAGGTAGGGAGATGATGCCTGCCAGGAACCAGAGCTCATTCCCAAGCTCCCACCAAGAAAAAGGACCCCGAACACACAACCTCCTGAGCCTCTCATCCCATCCACGGAGCCCACTCCCACATGGCTCACATCCACCTGCCAGTTTTCAGCAGCGCTCACCCCTCACACTTTTCCCTCTGCCTCTGTCCAAGGGGGAAAGCAGCGAGCTGAGGAATTTAGTGTGGGGTTGGTTTTGTTTTTTTTTTAATTGTAAGGACTCAAATCCAGCAGTGTGATAAATGCATCCGAGCTACAATTAGGAAGATATATAGCATCAGAACAAGAAGGTCTGGGCAGCGTGGTGAAACGCGGGCTCTCCAGAGCCCCAGCTATGTTTCCCATTATGTAACCCTGGTCATGGGCAGACAGCCAGACTCCAAATGAAAAAGAGACTCTGGCTTGGCACTGTTTCTATTTTCCTATCCTCATTCGGGGTCAGCGCAGTGTCATACAGCTGCAGAGAAAGCTCTGGGGATTAAACCTGGGAAAGACTCCAAGACCAGGACCCGGGTTCAAGTACCAGCTGAAAGCAATAAACCAACTGCCACAGCTGGGCTGAGTTTAGACGTTCTCAAAGTCCCCCAGCTCTCTCCCATATGAAGAAGGAGAGATTGTGAACACGGTGAGCGAGGCCTTGGGACACACAGCCCCAGCCCAAAGCTCTGGCCAAGTCCTGCCAAGCTGCTCTGCTGGCCACGAGCCCAGCCCAGCATTCGGGCCCTCGATGAGCTGCACTTTGATGTGAGCTCTGGGCTCTGAGTGGGCTGCCAGGTGGGTATGAGGCCTGTTTTTTCCAGAAGCTTTAGCACATTCATGGCATCCCTGCAAGGTGCTGCTGTGCCTCAGGGGATTTCTACAGCCCTTTTCTGTGCCCATGCCCTCACAAGGGGCAAGGAAAGTGGTTTAAGAGTATCCAACCAGCTTCTCTGTTGGCAGTGGTGGGTCCCACAGCACATCCCAGAGGCAGGAGCATGTTGTGACACGGCACAGGCCCCTCACTCAGCTCTGCAACTTGGCATCTGCACTTGCTCCTCATGTGCTCTCCTTGCTCCTGAGCTCACCCTGCCCATAAACCTTGGCTTACTCCACCATGCCTGCTGCTCTGACCCATGTTTTACTTCTAAACTTCTTTGAAGCTGCTCCTATCTAAACCCCTGCACTCGGTGGCTCTACCTGGTTCCTGAAGAGCCCCAGGGCAGCCAGCAGGCTTGTGTCAATAGAGGGCTGAAACACTAACCCAGTGCTCTCTTTTTCCTTTCCCATCCCCAGGGCAAACATTGCAAATCCTGGGTCATGCCCAAGAGTGGAGCTGGTTCCCTGCTGTTCATCACTACCTGCAGCTCCAGGGAAGCTCAACCACTGCTGTCCCAGAGTCCTGGACCACCAAAACCCATCCATACAAGAGGTCTGGGCTGGCAGAGCAGCGAGCCTAAGGCAGATTCTCCATGTGAGCCAAAGAGTAGCAGGGTGGATGAGCTGGGAGCCAACATGGGGGCAGGTAGGACAGGATGGGCCTGGTGGGACAAGAGAGGCTGCTCAGCCACCCTCCATGGAGAGGCCGAGCAAGACAGAGACCTCCATTCCTCCACTGAACACATCAGGATCTTGTGGAGTAGAGCCCCCAGCCCATGCCCACCGCTCCCCCAAGAGCCCTGGGGTGGGCTGCCACCACCACCACCACCTTCTCCCACCCCAACGGGCGAGCAGGACCCCACACCTGCTCTGTCACCCTGGGGGGACACGGCCCTGTGCCTTGCAGGAGGGCGAGCAGCTCGTCCCGGGACAGGCGCCAAGTGCTGGCTGCGTGAACCCAATCAGAAATTCCATCTCGAGGCTGCCCGTGGCCAAGGGCTCGGCAGCTCCCTGAGCAGGCAACGCAAGGGGAAGGGGGGATTGGTGCAGCTGGGCTCACGTGACGGATCCCAGTTTGAGTTCCTGCCCAAAGATGGGCAGCAGTTCACATGAGCAGGCAGCGGTCCCACACCGAGCAGCCGACAAACAGAAAACAGACTCCATCTCCACAAAATGAGGCCCAGAACTTCCTGTGTGAGATTTCCATTTCCTCAGCCAAATGAAAAAGAACTGGAGTAAGAGGCAATAAACCAGGAGAGCAGGACTGGACCTGACGCACGGAGCGGGGACCCATTAATGGTTAAGCCACTTTGCTGGATTACTCTTAATGCGCCTTCCCATCACCCTGGGTTCTGGCTCCTTTGGATTAACAATAAGACGTGATTTCAGGCTCTGGATCCGGAGTAGCGGAGGCAGATGGAAAATCCTGCGGGAAAGCAGCTACGGAGCATGCTCAGACGCTGCTTCGTATACTCCATACTTGGCCCCTTCACTCAATTTTCTGTCCAAAAATATGCAAATTGCCTAGTCCGCATTATGGACTAATAGTCTGAAATTGGCCAGTTTAGAAAATTAACCCTTTTGTGCATTGCAGGGTAGGGACAAGTGGTTTCTGAAGCAGATGGGAGGTGGCTTTTGGAGCTCCAGGAACAGGCAAGCTGCTCCAGGCTGGCCCAGCCCAACCAAGGTTGGCCTGACTCAGTCAAAAAAAGGTAACAAAACGCTTATGCTGAAAGGGAGTTCCGTCTGGTCCAGAGGAAGGCCCTGCCTGTCCAGCTGGCTGGGCCAGAGGAAAACATAAAGGAAGGGTATCCCAACAAAAACAGATGCACATCCTAAGCAGAAAGTAAAAATCCACCTCATAAGTCATCTTCTAACACATGGAAACCAAGGGCAGTCACCAGGCACCCTCCAGCCCCGCTCACACCTCAGTGAAGAAGTCACTGTGTCACCAAGAGCGACAAATTCCCAACACTCCGTGGGCAGTGGGCCTTGCCTGGGTGCTCAGGTCATGGTGCCACAGACAGCAGTAAAGCATGAGCAAGGGGGAAGGGTGGCATGAGGAGCTCAGGGAGGGAGCAGAAACCAGAGGGTGCACGTACTGTTTGGGGAGCTCAAGAGACGTTGGAGGAGGATTCCAGGTGTCCTGGTGGCCAAGCATCCAGTCCGACCAGACCTTCACACTGGGGAGCAGCTCCTTCAGGTCCTGGGGCAAGGCAGAGACCTTGATGTCGTCCTCCTCATCCTCCTGCTCCATCTCTTGTGGCTGAACTGCAAATACAAGATGTGAGAGCTGAGGCAGCTCACCACAGCCAGGCTCAGGCAGGGACTGGGAAAGTATGACACAGATCCCAACATCCCAGCCTTGGACGCAAAAGGGAACAGCCACAACCCACAGCAAGCACAAAGACAGATCTGTTCTCCCTACACAGACTGGCCTGGAGGGCAAGCTAGGGTGTTTGTGATCCCTTTTATTGAGGGTAGCAGGGTGCCACTGCACCAATCACAGAGATACGACTCCCAGGTCCCAGTTTTGGGAAGTTTCCCAGTTGCTGACAGAAAGCACTGCCTGAGTCCATCACTTTCTTCCAAACATTTCTGTCTCCACACATGAGGGGCTTTCCTGCAGCTGATCCAGCTATAACCTGGGCAGAGCTTGGGATGCTGGGCGAGAATCCAATAGAGAGGAACAAAACAGCAGGGAATGAAGGCCTGACCTCGACCAGGCTGCCTTGTGGGCCCTTGCAGGGATCCTGCTGCTAAGCCCTTACCTGGCACACATTCCCTCAGCAGGTTGGTGCACCTCCTCACCAAGAGGGCAAACATGGAGAGCCCCAGGGCTGTGGCCTGTTCCTGGATGACGGAGCGGCAATCCTCAGAGATGCACTCTAGGAGACAGAGAGGGTTTGGGTCAGATCTTCCATCTGGTTTCACCTTCACAGCCTCCCTTTCTGCATCCCACGGGGGGCAGGGGTGAGCAATTCCCTAACTCATACCTGTCCCAGACACAATTGCTCCATGTAGCAGGGAGAAAAGGTGGTGAGGAGCTGCTCTGGAATGGGAAGAGGCTGCAGCCACCCTATCCACACCATGCCCAACCCCATGGCACGTGCTGAGCCAGCCAGGAGCATGCTGGCACTCAGGGTTCCCCACACAGAAGTTGCTGCTCGGGGCTGATGCCTTCCCCTGAGGAGGGGGGTATGTTTAAGTGTTAAAAGGGTAATTAGCTGCATGTTTGATCTCTGTCCCTGCTGGAGTTTTAACCTCAGCAGCTGAGGAGGCGGCTCCTCCCATTAGTTCCGCAGTCACACAACAGCTTGTCAAGAGAGCTTAATTGGAACTGTTACTCAAGGAGATGCCACACGACCACAGCTCTTCCAAACAGAGCCGGCTCGGAGTGAGAGCAAATCCCCCCGGCACATCTACACCCAGCCAGAAACCACTTCTGAGGCTGCTGAGAGCAGCAGGGAGCTGGCTCGAGGGAACTGCCTGGAGCCAGGCGTGGGTAAGGCTGGGGAGGCCAGGAGTGCCATGGGACATGTCAGCCTGCCCCAGAGCTCTCAGAAGGGGTTTAAGCCTTAAGGGCAGCTTTTGCCCTTCCAACTCCCTCTACTGCCCATTCACATCCTCCCAGGATGTGGGGGAGTGGCTGGCTGGGGAGAACTCACACATTTAGGGGGTTCCTATCCACCCATGCCATTTACTCTGTGCAGGATGCTCCTCGCTGGTTTACTGCAGGATCAGAGCTTCCACCCTGAGAACAGCTGCCCCAAGCCAGGCAGAGGATTTTTCCAAACTCACAGGTACTGACTCTGAATGGGTGAGTGAAGCCCCAGGGCTGGGATGGGGAGGGAGAGCCCACAGAGCCCTCCAGCTCCCAGGCACCTCTGCTGGAAACATCAGCACCAGCTGCACGTCAGTTGGGACCTGAACTGCCCAGATGAGGCACAGCAGGGATTTTGAGCAAACAGCAAGAGGATTAGAGCAAGACACTGAGACCCCGTTTAAGCCAGGGACAGCAAAACACCTGAGGTGCACAGAACAAACAGTGGGGTTTTAAGGACAAATTTCAGAGCAGTGGGGTGGGAGGTTAAAAACAACCAAAAAATGACTAGAGTGCACCAAGAAAATACAGGAAAAATCAGGAGGAACATCTGTCGGCTGGATGGAAAGTTCTTTATAGCTGTCAATGAGATCAGCACCCAGTGTGGAGACCACTGAGTATAACCCAGGGTGGCACCAAAGGCATCTGGTAGTTGAATGAGGGTGCTTTGCTCCCGGAGCCAGGGCTGAGCCCGTGCTGCAGAGCAATGGTAGGAAGTGCCTTACTGCAGGGGCTGTCAGCTTTTGGAGGAAACATAAAACTAAAGATGTGACCACTCTGGGACAGTAAATCTCTTTCATGAAGCCTTTCCCACAATTAAGAGTGTTAGTCCCAGTGCTCTGGCCACAGTCCAGTCCAAGAAATTACAGTTGTCTTCCCTGCGCTCCCTCCTCCTGTACTCGCATGAGATGCTGCACTGTCCTCACTTCTTGTCTTAAATGGACACACAGCAAGACCACGGTGGTCCAGCTGCCACACCTGAGTCTGCTAAGTCCCCTGGGCGGTGAAAATCTCTCGGCATTTCAGCATGGACCCCCAGACTTTGAGTGGGCAGCCCTTGGGACTCCAGGCACTCGGCTCAAGCCAGACTCACAGTGATCCTCAAACTGAGCTGGTGCAAAAGCTACATCCTGAGCCCCTTCAAAACAGGCAAAGCTTAAAGGTATTTGTGATGGTAAAGGTGATGAGCATCCCATATTTCAGGGTGTATTTCAGAGACAGGCTCCAAAAGCTGGACCAATGCTCTGTGCTGGCTGTGGTCAGGTTTGGTCCCAGCCCTTCCCACTGCCACCAGCAGCTCTTGCTGCAGGCTGCAAGTTCCCCACACAACGTTTAACAACCAAAATACAGTAAAAAGTTTCTTGCACTGGAGCTGTGGCAGGTACAGCTGTCCATCAAACATCTTGTGTTGCTGCAGACATGAACCATGTGCCCACCAGCTCATAGAGCCACAGTGCTCTGATGTACCCCAAGGATGCTCAGCCCTGGTACAGCCTGCAAAGCTGCCCACTGACTGTGCAGGTAAGAGCATTAGGACACCCACACTTAAGGGCCGTTGTCACACACTTCCAGCTCAGCTACCATGGGTGTTGTCAGCTCATCATTAAAGTCATAAAATGCACAAAACTCCCCCAGTCCTGGAGGTTCATTCACCAGATGAGCTCATCGGCCTGGTTCCCAGGAGGCTCCTCCAGCAGAGAAGGACAAACATCCAGGTGGGTGCTTGTTCAAGACCCCTGAACATGCACCAGCATAGGCTCCTAAGAGCTTAATTGTAGGACAAAAGAGGGAAGCACCATAAATCAGGAGAAACTTTCTCTCTGTGCCTTTTCACCACTTTCCTCGGGAGCTTTTCCTGGGAGCTTTGGCTTGCCCCGGGTTGGGAGCCAGTGGCCAGGGCTAACAGAGGCTGTGGGGACAAACCACTACCTCTGCCACAGGAGACAGGCAGGGTGAGGGTACAATCAAAGGGCAAAGCACTCGAGGTGTTTAAATAGAAACTTGTAAAATGTTTTGAGTAATGGGCAATAAGGAAATCAACTCTGCACTCACAGTGAGCAGTGTCTGAGCCTACCCTGGCACTGAGAGGAAAATGCTTTGCAGAAAAATTGCTGAAATGAGGATTGGAGCAACAAATCTGCTCTGGAGCCCACAGGGCATCATTACTTCTGAGCTGAGCAATGGTCTGTGCTGCTGGTAATGCACAGTAAGACACAAACCTATTGGAAAAGAGATGTTTTTGGAGGATGGAGTGACATTTAGGTCATTTCTGGCCCTGCAGTTGCACAGTACTAGTAAAAATGGAGATACCAGCTGCCACAGACCAACAAGAGCAGGCAGAGAGATCCTGACTGCTCCAATCAGGGCAAACCTTGTAATTCCCAGATCTGTTTCCCCATATCCACAGTGGGTGCAGGAGAAGCAGAATGACTGTCAGGCCCACATCCTACATCCTATCCCTACAGACTGTCACCAAAAGCTCGGTGACAGAGACTTCAAGTGGCATCAATGGCATCCCAACAGCTAAAGCTGCTACAGATCCACTCCACTTCCTCCCCTGAAACCCCAAATGGGGCTGTAATCAGATAACCCTCCCAATTCACACCCAGCCACGCTGTGCAGCTGGGGCACACTGTGGAGGTGTCAGGCAACTGTGGAAAGAAATCCCACACAAAAGAAGGGGCCACGAGGTCACAAGCTCTTAGGTAGCTAGAGCTGTGGCTCCTCTGTGCCACCAGCAGCCCCAGCAGTGACACTCCACAGGAAATCATCCAGCACCAGCAACCACAACACATTCCCCCCTCCACCTTTCTCCCCTCGTAACCCAGCAAGCGTCCCTGTTAATGCCAGCCCTGGATAAACAACTCCCGTCACGTCAGCTCTCAGCTCTCGCCTGCGCAGCCACCCTGCGAACACCATCACACAGCTCAGCAGGCTCACAAATGTCACCTCTCAGCTGTGCCACTGCCTTCAGAGGTGCTGCGTGGGTGCAGAGCAGGGTGGGCAAAGCTGGCACTGCTACCTCAATAACTGCTTGTTAAACCACAACCCAAGGTCAGAGCTCCTGCACTCGCAGCCAAGACTGACTCAGGGTAAATTCACACCCTCGTCTGTGTTGCTGTACCAACACACAGCCCCTGGAGCCACGCTGCAGCCACGGCAGGGAGCTGAGCTGGCCAGAAAAGCCTCATTTTGGGGAGCTTCCTTAGGCTGGAGCTGTTTCTTGACTTGTAGCCCCACATCAACACCAGCAAAACTCAGGTCTGTGGAATGCTGCATTGGGCTAGAAAGGAGCAGGAAGAGCATTTTAAAGCAGGAGTGGCAACAAACTCCTTGAAATGACAGTGACTGCAATCACTGCCCCACTTCATAGGCTGAATTTGGCTCAAAGATCTGTCTTTCTGCACCAGAAAAGTAAGTGAGAGTCCTGCAGACCCCTGCAAGCCTCTGTGAAGGTCAGGGCTCTGGAGGCCAGAGTGGCAGCAGGACAGTTCTGAGCACCCTGCCTGACACTCATCACTTGTCAGCCCCCTTTTCCAGCTGGCTCAGACTTTGCTGAAGTTTCCATGCTAGGTGCCTGTCTCAGCCTGAATTCTCCTGGAAATCATCAGCCAAAACAGCTCAGCCACTTGTGAGAACGAAGCTAGGAAACAAGATAGTGGCTCACCCCTGTTTGTAAAAAAACACTTACAACCTTTTCCTTGAGCTAATCTAGCAACTGCAAATCCTGGAACAAGGATCTGAGATTTTGCTGCAGAATAACCTTTTTAACAGAGAGTTTTCCTGTCCTACTAGAAATCTGTCCACACTTGGCCAGGCTATAAACATCTGAAAGACAGCAGTTTTTCCATACTCAATAGGAATTTGTTTCAACAGTTAAAAGCTGCTAAGATTTCACCTCCCTGAGCATGCTCCATCTTCCTACCTCCCTTCCCCTAACCGGGGAGCAACTGCTCTGCTCCCATCCAGCAGGTGGGGACCTCTGTAAAAATGTCCTTGTACAGGTGACTGCTGCTTGCTGCGAGCTGGAGATGAGACCCAGACTCCTCTAACTGGCACCCAGGCTATCTGCTCTGAAGCAGAGCTCAAAGGTGAGAGAGGGAGAGGGATGGGATGGAAAAAATGGGAGCTGATGAGCATCAGGCTGCAAGCACAGAGCAAAAGCAACTGGGAACCAGGGACGGGCAGTTTTTCTGAAGATCAAGAAAAGCGGCTGAGCTGCAGAGGAGCCCTCCTGTTTCTCTGCGTGTAGGAAAGAGGGGTTTCTTTCCAGCTGCACAGAGAGCGCTGTTTTCCTACCAAGAGGCAGTTTCCTGCAGGGATTGCAGGGAGCTGGGCGGATCAGCAACTGCAGTGCCCTCTGCAAGCACCTACCTGGGCTCTCCCAGGGGCTGTGGGCTCTGCTCCCACCCAGCCTGCAGCAGAGCCCGACCCGGGACTTGGGCAGCCACAAATCTACCTGTTCCACAGGGGAGAGAGGGTGAGAGACAGAGAGAGAAAGGGAACTTTTGTACCGGGGAGAAATTTGTGTTTCTCTGAGAACGTTATATTCATGGAAAACATAAACCAACTGTCGTCAAAGTCGTCTGAGCTCAGGAAATGGAGTGGCCGGGAGAAGGCTGCCATGTGGCCGGATGTTATGTATTTCTAATTAGTGCTATACATCTTTCAGCAGTGAGTGTCCTTTTGCTGGGAAACACAACGCACTGCCCTTGTTATTGTAACTGTCAGAGAGTGCTTAAACAGATAATCTCCAGGAAAAGTGATAAACACATCCCCTCTCCCGCTAGGGTGTGCAAAACAGCAGTGCCAAACCTTTATTAGGGCAACACAACCAGCCACAGGAAATGGGAATGGGAAAAGAGCAAGGGGCGGCTGCCTACGAGGAGAGGGATTTGCTGGAGGAAGCTTCTCGTGGCTGCTCGAGTGCCATGTGCTAAAGGAAATCCTGCGAGGGACAATCGGGGCACAGCAAGCACAGGACACGTGGGCTGGTCACAGGGATGGGGCAGGGGCTGGGAGTGAGGGCTCCCAGCTGTTCTGAGTGGGCCTCCAGTTTGGGTGGAAAGGAGCCACAGCAACCCCTAAGCTCGTGCTCCTCCATCCATCCATCCCAGCTAAGACAACACAAGGAACACTGAACCTTCCACAGTTAATCCCAGCCAACAAGTCTCAAAGGAGACCAGATTCCTTTGATTCAAGCAACCACACTGCTCCAGCCAAGGGTCAGGAGGGCTCCAGTGGGACAGTTTTCATGCTGGCCTCTCTGTCCTCACCTGAGCTGTGGCTCCAGGCTGGGAAGCCCAGAGCAGTGCTGGCAGCAGGTGACCCCAGTGCTGGCAGAGCAGCAGGGATGTGCTTTGCTCCCAGGGAACAACAGCTGAACCCACCTTTCCTGGTGACAGGGTGAAGGACTGTATGGGAAGGCACTCAAAAGAACGAACAGTTCCATGGACACGATCCCAAGGATGACATAACCGGCTGGCCAGGGGACACAGGAGCTGCAGGAGCTCAGTGAGTGCAGGGCTGGGGGCGAAGGCACTCGACTGATGTGTCAGCACATCAAACGTGGAGGCACAGACAACTGATTCACCAGCTGGCTGCTGGCCTGAGGGGAAAAGGCCCCCGCTGGTCACCTCGGAGCTGACACCACCTGAAGGCAATTCCTTTGCTCCCTCACCCTGCTCAGACACAGCTTTCCCCGTGAGTCACTCCCCGCCAGACTACAGGGCTACAGGGCAGCCCCCCGGGGTGGGGCTGGCTGCAGGAAATGGGTGAGGAGAGAAAGCCCTGCTGCCAGCCCTGGCTGGGGGAGACCGCACACAACCACGGGAATATGGAGCAGCAAAGTGAGGGGGACGCTCCCAGCTGTGGGGCATTTCCCTGACACCCCCTCGCAGGGGACCTGTGAGTCACTGGCACTCCCAGCTCTGGGAACTGGCGAGTCACACACGAACTCATCTGCCCCCGAGAGAGCCTGGGAACCTGGAGGCACTGCTCAGCCCTGCCTAATACCCTGGGAACGATGGGCAGCTTTCCTGGAAGGATGCTCCCTGGCTCTGAGCAAACAGGACGGCAGCCCCAGCCCTTCCCAACACTGCAGCCGAGCTGAGCATCACCACCTGCAGCACACACAGGGCTGAACCCCTCCCAAAGCAACCTCTGCATTTTAGCAATAACCTGGATGCCCCAAATCCACCTCCCTGACATGGAGAGGCAGGAAGGTCCTGAGAGGGTCTTGGCCGCAGCAGCAGCACCAGGGAACTCGTTGCACGTGTTCCCAGAGCAGCTGGGGCCGCCCAGGAGCCAGCAGCTCCCTCTGCAAGCCTGACTTGTCCAAGGGAGGGAAGGAGGGAGGCCTAGGAGGTGAGGAATGCCGGGGGCCTGGGGAGGATGGAGCAGCTCTCCCTGTGGAAGCCATTAGATATTCAACACTTCATTTGTTTCCAGCCGTCCTGGACTGCAGCGCTGGGCTCTAGGATGGGAGGCTCTTCTCTGACGTAACCAGGAAGCAGCTGCAAAATTAAGGAATCCCTCATGACATCATAAAAAGGGTCGATGGTTTACAGGGGAAGGTATAAAAATTAATGACATATTCCCACCCGAAGCAGCGAGCCTGCCCAGGAGCCACAGGGGAAGCCATGCTCTGCCCGACACGAAGGGGCTGCCTGCCCCAGACAGCTCTGTGCTGCCAGCTCCCTTTGGCTGATCCAGCAGCTTGTCCCTGGCTCTGATTGTCCCTAAGCCCAGGCAGGGCTGGATCCCTGCACCTGGGGGTGATAACCAGCTCAGTATATCCTTCCTGACCCTGATGAATAAAGCTTTAGGGAATGACTTTAGAGACAGCTTTCTTGTGTACTCGGGGCTGGCCAGGAGTCAACAACAAAAAACATAATTGTGAAGTAACCATTAATAAAAATAACTTAATAAGAAATTATTAATTTCCACAGGGAAAGCAGACACGTGCACAGAGTGTCCCCAACACCTCAATTTCTGCAGCTCTGGAAGACCAACAGGACCTGCAAGAGGAGAAAATGGCCGTGGCACAATGTCCCTCCCCACCACACAACCCAGGCTAGGTCAGAAAGAATGACATTAGCCTTGAGGACAAGCACAAAGCCATTTCCACTTGAAAAGGGAAAAGGATAGTGGTTTAAAATTAACTACAGCCTTTTCCAGGAAATATCAGTGGAAAGAAGCAGCCATTTTTAGAAATGTTATTCTCAGAGGTTTCCTGAAAAGACCCATCAGTCAAAACACAGATTGAAGCCATTTCCACTTGCACTAAGCAGCACTTTGGAGCTCTCCCTACATGCTTGGGGTGCTTGACCCAGCTGGCAAGGCCAGGATCCTGCTCTGCCCCCCTGACCCCAGCGAGGCTGTGGGAGTCAGTCTGAGATGTGGAACGGCCCATATAGAGTCAGAAACACTCCCCTTGCCTGGGGAGGCACACACATCCCAGTTGTCACTAGTCACATTTGCCCTGAGACACACCAGTCCCCAACCACAATCACAGCTGGGGAAAAGGCCCCTCCAGGCTCCTCCATGCTGGCAAACCTGGAGAACTGCCAGACAAACTCTCATTTCTCAGCACTGCCCTCACTGGAGCCACTCCGAGCACGGGAGCTGATGCTGGCACTTGTGACACAGGCACAGCAAAGCCTTCCCTGCACATCCCCAGAGCCACAGGTTCTGCTGCCAACAACTGACAGCAACGTGAATTTGACCCATCTGGCAGCTAAAAGGCTGGCAAATCCAAATGTATGTAACTCCTGGCTGGCTCATAAGGAAGCGTGTCCCTTCAAGCTGGCACGCCGGCTCATCAGCATATCTATAGCTCCAGACCAGCCTGGCACCAGCTGTCTCTTCCTGTGGAGGGAATATTTGCCATAAAATGCACAAGCAGGATGGGACTGAAGATGCTGCAAAGGCAAAAAGGCCTTTGGGCGAGCAGGGCATTCAGATGAAACGAGGAATGCTGCACGAAAGAAGAAAAATCATGGATGATAGAAATGGAAAAGAGTTTTAGAGGCACTGCAATGATGCAGAATGATAAAAGATAACCCCTGATGGCCTATCCTCTCTCTGCACAGATCTGTCAGCCCTTTTTGAAGATGCCTGGAGAGCCCAGGTGGGTTACACAGCAGCATGGCAAGAGCTACCAGCATCTCCCCAGGAGCTGTGTGTGCCCAGCCATAACTGTGTCAGATGCTATTTACAACAGGGAGGAGGTGTGAACGGGGCTTCCCAAGAGATCTCCTCCAACCCCGAGGGAAGTTTTACCAGGACAAATAACAGCAGCAAATAACTGGCAGCATTTTGCACCCCACAAGCTCCTCCTGGGGGTGGGCACGACCTTGGCAGCAAAATGTGAGCAGACAGCCTGGAACTGGCTTCCTTGGGTGTGAGCCTGGGTGAGCACTTTGAGCCTGCAGTTAAAGCTCATGAAAGCAAGTGCCTGCAGACAGGAGCATGAAGTGAAAGGAGCCTTTGATGGGACAGGAACAGCGAAGTGTGGAGCTTCTGTTTCAGTACATTCCCGCCCCGCTTTGCTGCTCGTCTTCTCATGGCTTCCTGAGGGCCCGGTGTGGCAGTCTGCAAAGCAAACGCCAAATCACAAAGTGAAATCCATGCCATCCTCCCAGCTCTTGGGAAACAGGAAATCCCAGGGTCTTCATCAAATGCTTGCAAGCCTGAACTGCTTCCTCACCTTCCACGCCAGCCCTGCTTGGTCCCTCCAGCCTCCCTGGCTGAAGGCAGTGGCACCCCCAGCCCCAGGACACCCCACCAAGGGGGGCACAGCCCAGCCACTCTGCCTGCAGCGATGCTTACCTAACATTTTCCATTATAAGACCTTGGTTTCAGTTCCTAAGAACTTTGCCAAACTTTAACCATTTAGGCTGCAGTCCTTCATGCCAAAAGCTTTCTTCGAGCTGAATTTATTGGGAAAATTTCAACTACAAAGGTTCAGCCATTTGCCAGAATGAGGTTAGGGAAAATATATTGTTCTTCTCAAGTTAAAAATTCTTTGACCATTTCAGCAAAATCCCTAGCACCTTCACACTTGGAGCAGGAACCAGAAGTCTGGCAGGGGACAGCAGAGGGGTCTGGGTGTGCCTTCTGCCACCTCCATCCTGCTTTGCCAAGGTGGGGGGCTATGGAAATCTGGGTGCTCACTATCAGACAGCTCTCTCATGCCACTCCAACCATCTGCTTGGACAGAAGAATAAACCAAGCCAGGTAAGGCGCTGGAGAGGGAAAGGCAGGTGGAAAAGGGGGCTGAAGCAGCACAAGTGAGGCACAGTGTAGAAGCCCCCTCCTTCAGCCCCGCACTGCTCTGCTGGCACCATCAGTGGCTGCTCTTCCCAGAGGATCCCAGCCCCACACATCCAGCATTCCTGCCGTGGCAGAGGCTTGTGTGATGCATCCAGATTTATGTGCCAGCCGAGGATACCAGATGAGGTCAGCCTGGTTCCATGAGGGAGCTCACTTTTCTGAAAACTATGGAAATTACACAAGCAAAAAACTCTCAGAACACCAGACTTGGAGGCATCTATGCAGCTTCAAGTCAACTCCATCACACTTACTCACCATAAAGCCGTCCTAACAACACATCACTTTTTCTCCACTCAAGGTACCATTTTCAGTCAACACAGAAAATTAACAGGCAGCAGAGACCCTCCTGCAGAGTGTTCTGATGTGCTGAAATGTGCACGTGTTCAGTGAGGCTCAGGGCTGCAGGACAAGGTCATGGTTTGGGGGATTAAGATGGAGAACTTGATTCCATTCTTTGCCTTGGTCCTGAACTTTAAAGGGGATCCAGAAGTCCCCATAACTCCTCCCAATGCATGTGCTCAACTATTTTTGTGTCCCTCACTTGTTGGCTGGCTGGTGACACAGAGGGGATGGAATTTGCAGATACTGGGCAACTCTGCTTTGAGTAGGATCAAAGGCAGCTCCTAAGTGATTTTTTTAATGAGAACTCCATCTCCTGCATCTCAAGGTGGGCAGAGAAGGGGCTAGAAAACCTTTAAGCTCAGTTCCCCATCAGTATCTGTTAGAGGTACCATGAAAAAGGCACCCAAAACAAGCTTTGAGCACAAACCAGTGTGTTTACACCATCCAATTATTTGGACCTGAATCTTGAAGCTCTTCCTACGCTCCATGTGGCACCAAGCACGATGATAACATAATCAGTGAGTGACTTCTCTGGAAAACTCCCATGAGACAGAAAAGGAACTTTACAAGCAAAAGGACAACAGGAAAATTGAGCCTGGGATCTCTGCCATGTCATCATCTTGTCTATCATGGGAGGCTTTGTGTGCCTTACACCACACCTCAAGTGCCACTGGGCACAGCCTTCCAGGCTCACTCTGTTTGGAAACAACCCCTCAAAATGCTCCTCGTCAGGATACAGCCAGATTTCACCCACCAGACCTCTGGTGGTGAACAGGGGCTGTGGTCTTCTGTGGAAATTTGGACCAAATTCAGCTCCGAGTGGTGCCATGCACAGGGAGGTTCTCAGGTGTCGAGCGAGCATTTCCCTGCGGGCAGGGCCGTGACCACAGGCACAAACCCACAGCACACACAGAAACCACTCCAGGAAGTTTAACATCTGAGCCCCCCGGTAGAAAATACGATCTCAGTGCTCCAACAACTCACATGGAGCCAGAGCCTCAGGTCCCAGTGCACGTGCGGGGTCACACAGGCGATGGAGCCCCCACTACGGCACTCAGGAACTAAAGAGCCTGAACCCTCCACATTCATTAACAAGCATAAGACATCATGCTTTAATGCCAAATTCCTCTTTTCCCCCGTGATTTGAGATAGGATTGGCATGACCGTGATATTCCCTGCAGCTACTGTTGCTGCAGCATTCCCATACAGAGGGAAAGGCTGTGGTGGGGGGTGGTGGGCTTGCCCTGGGGTGCCCCAGCACCCCTTTTGTTTGCTGCTGTGTCTCCTGGCAGGAAGACACGAGGGAGCTGTGGGCTCCAGCGCTGTTTCCTGCAGAGATTTGAAAACCTGTTGCAGTTCCAAAGCGAGCTTCAATTTCACTGTGACCAGCAGCTCAGAGACTCATAGTTACTATACAGCCGAATAAAATATTTTTTCATAAATTTAACGCCAGCATGTCTGTGTTTGGAAACTTTGAAAATCCATGTTGTATGGTTTACTGCACTGGAAAAGGTGCCAACAGAGTTTCAAAGGAAGGGAAGTGTATAACTGTTTCCTTTCAAATGCATTTTCCAATGGGATCCATTGAGGGAAAAGGCTGGAACTAACTAAAACATTATTAAAAACTGTTATGAAAAGAGACAGAGAGATGGAAAAAGATAGACAAAAACTCCAATACACAGCCGAAAGGGAGGGAGGGAGAGAGGCGGCAAGAAAGGGGATATGGACAGAAAGACACTTTGGGTGGGGAAAATGGGGTGAGACGGGGAGTTTTAACTGGCAGTTGCCCTTCGTGGTTTCATATTGTTGCAGATCAATTGATCAGGATTTCAAGTGCTGCTGGCCTGGTGGCACAAGGCGAACCACAGAGCTGGCTGCAAGCGCAACCCTTGCGAACTGCTGACCTTCAGTTTTCAAACCAAAAATATTCCTTGGGAAACAGTTACACCAGGTCCCAGCCCCGAAGCTGCCAAGCGAAAAACAAGCACTACGGACCTGAAGAAACGCCCCGAGTAACTTACACCAAAGCAACAACCAGGGCTAGTAGCCTGAAGTAACTCCCTGGTGTGATTCAACCAGCAGTAACCGCGCGTGACATGTGTGCAGAGGGGCTTGGCTCTTCCGTCCTCCCAGAGCGGGGAGTTCTCCAATCACCCTCTGTCGGGATGAGCGTCGGCCCTCAAGCCGCTCCCGCTCCGTTGGCCACGCTCAAGCTACTCCAACCAAGCCTATAAATACCAAAGCCATCAGGTCCATATAGCGCAGTCACAGCCTGATTCCAAAACCACCGCTCCAGCTCCAGGAGCTGCCCTGGGTTTGCTGCCTTGCGAGACAAGGGGGAAGCGAAAGGGGCTGAGAACACACGTTTTGTCAAAGACTTCAGTGCCCTGGCCATCAGGAAGCTGCCAGGGTCGGGGCTGGATCTCTGTTGCTCTGCCAGGCATCAAAGAGCCAGGCCGGGGGTGGGCAGAGCTCGGCGTGCGCCTGCAGAGCTCCAGGCCTGTAGTTCCATGGGGTGCAGTAACCCTGGGCTGTAGCGCACATGTCAAGGGATGAGGGGAAAAAAATAAACAGACAGACAAAAGAATGAGGATGCTCTGCCAATTCCAATTGTGCAGCTTTTATTTTAAATGCTTATCAAGCTGAGAAAGAGCAGAGTTCTTGGAAAACAAGGTTTCCTTTCTTCCCATGCCAGTGTCAAACACCCTCAAGGACGGGTACAGCACAGGCGCTCACTGCCGGCCGCCCTCTCCGCAGCCGCCGTCCTGTCCCGTCCCACCCGCCTCGGGAAGGGCTTCCAGCTCACAGCCCTGGTGTTTCTGGTAAAAAAGATCTCTCTGTGATTTATTTTTATTTTATACATACATACATACATACATATATATATATATATATATATAGTATTTTTTTATTAATCTCCAATCCGGCTGGGTTCAAATTATGGCCAATTACCCACCAACACTTCTCGCTAATAAAACAAATTTTTACGGCCCCTAATTACTGCTTTCGCTGAACTGCTCTACAGGAAGCAGAGAGGCTGTGGCCCTCCAGACGGCAGCAGACAGGAGAGCTACGGCGAGGAACCGGCGAGTAAACGGAGAGGGCGGAGGGGGAGCGCGGCGCGGCGCCTGTGCCATGCGCACGGCGCTGGCCCGGCCGTCAGGGCCCCCGTCAGCCGCGGTACCCAGCGCCTGTGACGCAAGGCTGCTGCTGGGGACACGAGTGACGGCCGCAGCGCCACGCCGGGATCCGCGGACGCGAGCTGGAGGGGAAATCGTCTTTGGAAAGGGCTGCATCAATCACATGTGACGGAGAGGCAGAGCCGCCTCCCATCGCGGCACAGGGGACCCCCGCAACCAGCGCAGAGGGGAGGCGGCTTCGCAGCCCGGCGCCCACCTTTGGCTCTCTCTGTTCCAATCGCGGTTAATTGAAGGAGACAGAAATAGCAGAAAGGCAGAAAATCCCTCTGAGAACGCAAAGCTCCCAGCTACGCACACACACGCTCCTGCCCGCCAGCACAGCATAGCCCCAAAGGGGTTCCCGAGTGTGACAAATGAGCAGAAGCCGCTGGGTGACTGCAGCCCGTCCTGCCTGAACCCCGCTGCTCCGGGGGAAGCAGGGAGAGCAGAGCCGCTGTTCTCCATCAGGAAACACCCTCCGTGGCAGGAAAGCCGTGGCAAAACCACCAGCTGCTGGAGCACTTCGGAGCGCGGCTGCCACGCAGGTATCCCGGCTCAGCTGGGGAAACGCGGCTCTGTGAGATTGATTAATTCGCCCCCCACCCCCCTCCTTTCTTAACCAGGATTACACTAATTTCCAAGGCCTAATGGAGTCCAGCTGTGATGGGGAGGCAACGCTGCAGTAGTACAAAGACCTTTGCACGTTAGTGCAAACTTGTACAACACTCAGCGCACACACACACACACAAAGCCCTATAAAAAGGATGCACTGCAGCGGGATATTTTTAGTCTTGACAATACAGCCCTAAAAATACAACTTTGCTAATACATCACTACAGAAGTATTCCCAGTGTCCATTCAGGAACGGTTTAAAACATTTATTTTTGTTTCCTTTTGCAATGGTCAGAGAGGAGGGAGAAAATAGAAACTCATTGATAAGAGGAAACGAGAGAGACATGAAAAATTGAAAACTACCTAAAAGCTCATGGAGAGGTTTATTTTATTAGTTCTTAATAAATATCTTGCAGATTTCCTCAGGAAATACACCAGATCACATGTAGAATAGTTTGGTACTGATGTCAACTGTGTCAGCATATGAAATCTATTAGGGTGAAGCCACAGCAGGGTGATCAGCGTGCTGAAAAACTGCACGGCACTGAGGCGAGGGGGGGGTGGGGGGAATCTCACGGCCCTTCCAAATTCTTCGAGAGGTAAAAAAGTCAGCCAAGACGCAGAGAGAGAGAAAAAAAGATCCCACATCCTGCTTTGTGCTGCCAGCAATGTGAAGTGCCCAGAGATTAATTCTATGTCTGGCCTGGAAATGTGACTTTAAAGCATTGGAGGGAGCGGGGAGGAGGAAGAGGAGAAGGAGGAGGAGGAGGAGGAGGAGGAGAGAGGAAGGAGAAGGCCAGGAGAACCGAGACTGGCACCGTGCCACAGACCCCCCTCCCGTCCTTCCCAAGCTGTGTTTCAACGTAGACAGCAGTAAAGCCCAGCAGACGGCAGCTCCCGGGGCTGCCAGGGCCTTGCACCAGCTGGGGTGCGTCTCCCGCTCCCTGTGCAGATGGGCCTGGGAGCATCACTTCCGCTGCGCCTGCTTTTAGAGCCACCCAGGCCCATGTGGCCGCCTTTGGCCACTCTCTCTTTGGGGCCCCCCGGGCGGGATGAGCTCTGCTCCCAGCACCAGGCACGAGGGTTGTCAGCCCTTGGCTCCTCGGGCTGAAGGGTTTATGCTGTTCCCAACCCGCCTTTGGCAGCAGGAGCCTCCTTCTCCATCCCCGTGCCATTAGCTGGGGAGCAGGCGCTGCTTACGCAAGACGCCCCAGCTCCGCTCCCAGGGCCGGCCGAGAAGCACCGGGACTTCAGCGAGTCAGGGTCAGGGGGCCAGACGACCCCACAAGGGGTGGGAGAAGGGGGAATGGAGAAACTCCACAGCCAAACCCAACCCCACACAGCATCTCCTTCCCATTCTACAGTGACATGTTCCTGTCTGCTTCTCTGGGGTGGGCTGAGAGCCTCGGGGGCAGACAAATCACTTGTGCCCTCTGTGTGTCACCCATGAGCCAGCCCTAAGGCCACCACGGCCATCACCAGCCACAATGACCAGCATTAAAAATGACCCTTCCATTAGAGATGGGCCACGTGACTTCAGGGCTGTCACTCAGCCAGGGTTAAACTGTCCTGGTCAGTGAAGCCGGAGTGAGCATCACACAGCCAGGGTGACTCCTGAAGGTCACGCCTTCCTCCTGACTGTCACTCTGTGCTGTCAAGAACCTGCTGCATGGCACCTGCAGCTTAATCAGGGAAAATAAAAGATCTCCACACCTAAACCTGTGTGGGGTCACCTCCTCAGATACACTCAGGAGTAGAAACAGCCCTGGCTATGCTGCCATTCCCAATCTCAACGTTAAGGCAAGAAGAGAGCCCAATGAGGCCCCCCAGCACCGGGCACAGGACTCCCAGAGGGACTGCAGCCTTTCAAAAGAGGAAGGCAGGATGGAGCTGGCAGGGGATGAGCCCATGGGGCAGCCCCTGGGAAGGAACGACCCTCACTGAGCTGGCAGGCTGCACCCAAACCTGCACGGGGTACGGGGCGGGCAGCCCTCCCTGCCTACACCTGGCAGGTTATAAAACAGCCCCGCAAGCTCAATCAGGAGTTTTACAACTTCACAAAGCAGCATAATTAGCCTAATTATACAGTGTTCTCTCAGAGAATTAAACAGAAATACAGTAATTGACTTGGTGCTGCTTAAAAGCATGAGGAAATCAAAGGTGCAGGGCACATTAAAGAATCAGAAATATCTCTTCAAAAGCGAGAGGATTTCCTGTCATGCTGCAAACATTAAAGCTTCACCAAAGTTGCTGCACCTGGTGCACCTCACTCTGACTCCCTGGCACCCCTCTTTCTCCACCACCAAAGCAGGGGAGATGCAGGACAGCTGCTTCAGCACCTCCTTTCTGATTTTTCAGCAGGACAGATGGACGCAGGGTGCCACTGCTCCATTTCCTGCCTTTCATTCTGCACAGCGACACTGCTTCTTCGTCCAAACAGCGGGTTGGATTCAGTATTTGCAGAGCTGGCCATGCCTTGGAACCCCAGCAAAGCTGCTCCAACCTCACCTCACCTATCACTGCTTGATTTGCTGCTTGGGCTGCTGAAGCTTAGCTCTAAAGCAGACTCAGGCTTTGTGTTTACTGATCATTTCCCCTCTATTTGTTGCCCTGAAATGAGATCCTGGGATCACCCTGTGGAACAGCTTCAAGGGCAGATGTAAGGATGTGCTTGTGTGACAGGCAGACCAGGCAGAAGCCCCCAGCAAGCTCATCCAACACCACTCGATGGGGACTTTGCTGCACTTGAGCTGGAGGGCAGGAGTGGAGAGTCTGACACCAGCAAACACTCAATTTTGCTGGAACCCTTTCCCTTCTCTGCCACAAAGCCCTGCTCAATCTTTTGCCTCCCAAGCCAACGTCTAGATTTCAGAAACCTGAACTGCCAGTGGAAATTCCCTGCAGCGCGTTGATTATTGCATCTCCTGCTGGCACTTGTGGCAAGGGGAAAAAAAAGTCACATGGCTTTCTGGACACGCGTTTCACTAAGGAGTCTTGCATCAGAGGGCAGAAGCCAGCAGCCAGGAAAATAACTCCAATTACGGTAAATAAATCCCCAAATATGTGACAATCTGCCTTTTAAACAGGAAACAGAGGGGAATAAGCAAAGGAAGACTTTGGTCTAAACATTGCTGCCACCAGCCTCAAGAGCCCGAGAGCAAGACTCTGAAGACACGTCTGGGCCAGAATTATTTTACCTGAACTTTACTGATGTGTCTCAAGTCCGAGACAGCTTCCTTCCCTGAAGGGAAAGGCGCTGACAGTTCCCAGCAACTGTGCCAACCTCCAACACTCCCAGTGGCTCAGAGGAGAAACCCTGGAGGGTCAGCTGCCATCTCTGGACACGTACATATCCCTTAGGAGGCTCAGCACAGGAAGTTGTGTGGCTCCTAAGATGAGCAATGCAGGTATCACTGCCGGCACCACTTCAACCCTTCCTCCTACTCGCACATCTCAAGGTCTGGGCTGTGTCTGGACACAGGGAGCAGCAGATATCACTAAACAACAGGTTAAGTGTAAAAGCCCTTTGCCAAGGCAGTGACATCACAGGACCAGCTCGCTCAGGAGCCTCGGTGGAAGGCAGGCAGCAAGGGGAAGGATGGACACCAGAACCACCCAGCCCTCCTCTGGGTTTCCTCTCCTGGTTACCACTCAAATGCAAAGCAAATGTAAGCACCAATGTGAAAGGAGAGGAAGGATAAATTAAACATCCGGTTCCTCCAAACTTAAGGCCTTTGGAAGTGTTATGTCTTAACACCACCTCGCTAAAGACAGCACTGCCCAGTCTCAGAGGGAAAGTCACACAGCCACTGCCAGGTGCAGCTGGAGATCTCAGTGCACACACCTCAGTCCACAACTGCTGTACATCGACCAGAGGCCCAGCACCCAGAGGAAGCCAGATGTCAAACTGCTCAACTCCAGCCTCCCTGCATCAAGTGGGCTTTGCACTACAAACTGAGTCCCCCAGGCAGGTGGAGGAACCGCAGGCTCTGCTCTCAATGGAGCACGGGGCTGCAGATGCTCAGTGTCCCCACAACACAGCTCTGCAATGTGACATCTTCATCAGCCTCCTGGCTGTTTAGCCCAAAGGTGTCACAGCCCACAGCTGAAGTGTGTATTTGCCATGCAAAGAGGGGAATTAAGAGAAAAGGCCTCAGTTCTGCTCCCCAGAAAGGGAAAGATCAAGGTGCTTTGGCTGCTATCTACAGCCTGAGGTTTATTAAGCTTTCTTTTGTGCCTAACTTTAGAACTCCACCAAACCAAGGCAGCTACCCACACCACTGCTTTATTTTTAAACTCGGGCAAATGCACTGGACTCTCTTCGACACCCTCCACACCTTTTGTCAAGGTGTGGTTAGAGCTTCATGAGAAGACACTGAGATGAGGCTGCCACAGGTGATCAGAAAGTGCTGCCTCTGAGCCTCTTCTGATGCTGCAGACAGCTCTGAGCAGAGCTGTGTCCGAGCGGCAGAAACGAGCCCGGGACAATGGTCAGAGCTGAGGCTTTGCTGAGGGCAGACGCTACCAGCCTCTGCATCATCTCTAGGGATATTTTAAGGGTTTAGGCTGCAAGCCCGAGCAGGTGTGGTCAGCAAAGCGAGACCTGCTGTGTCCGGCACAGGGCTGTGAGCAGGGTGGGATGGCAGCCGAGCTGGCTGCTGGTTACCACAGCACAGCCTCATCTCAGGGCTCTGACCTGTCCTCTCCAATGAAAAGGGGAAGTCCTGTACCTGCTTAAGCACTGCAGGGGATTTGTATTGACCTACAGATCTTTCCTTGTGTGTATCAAGACTTGGGCATGATCTGCATCTCAAGCTGGTGTTGGTGTTCAAGGAGCAAGCGGGGCCTTAGCAAACCCTTGCAAAGGCTCAGTCACACCTGTGTGACAGCAGCTCCTCTCTGAGCCAGGCAGAGTCTCTCCAACTCTTGCAGCAGTGACCTGCTCGGCTCTGGCCTGAGGACACCAGCATGTCAAGAGCCACAGATACAGCTCTGAAGCTGCTGCTGTGAAACCTCCCTTCCTGCACAAGCCTTCGAGGTTTCCCAGCTGACAGCACCTTGTACAGAGAACCCGAGCGTGTTCCACTTGAGAAGACAGACCCGGGGTCTGCAGAGCAAAGTCCAGCTGCCCCTGCCACACTGGGGGCCCTCTGAGCCCTCCTCACGACCCACATAAGCACAGTCCCTCTGCCAGAGCACACTAGTATGTCTTCCTCCTCATCCTTGGCAGAGCAGATGCCCTTTGCACCCCTGACCCTGCCCAAACTGTCACTTCCCGCTGGCTTTCCACTTTCCCAATCCTCAGCTAAAGCAACGCACTTGGCCAGACCCTCCCTGTGCCTCTGTGCCCTGACTGCTCGGCCCTGGGGGATGCAACTTCATTCCCTACATGTGCTGAGGATGCACATATGGCAGCCCCCTCCCCTCTCCACTTCCACCTAAGCCCAACCTCCTAACAACCTCCACACGGCACAAGGCACCGGCCCGAGAGTGCCAGAAGGCATCCAGGTGCTGCAGCCTGATGCTTCACACCCGCAGCCAGGCAAATTTGCTGGGATTTCCGGGAAGTGTCTCTAGGGTGCCCCGTGCTGCTGC
>VZTR01014334.1:80425-128897 GCA_013400775.1 Chaetops frenatus
AGTTATTCTGGTGGTGGCCTATGAATAACATCCAGTGATTTATAGGAAGTATAATCCAATAATACAGTAAAATAAAACAGTGTGTCTGAGATGGGTTTGATTCCAGGAATTATAAAACAAATTATTAAAGAGAGAGAGAAAGAAAAAAAGCCTCAGAGAGGCCAGATCGGAGTAAATTGGGCACAGATGGGCTGGGAGGGGGTTTCTCTCTCTCCACTCACTGAGATGCCCCTGCTGCAAGCACGGCTTCAATTAGTCTTTTCAGAAACCAGAGTTTTATTTTCCCAAATTACAGAATTAAAAAAAAAAAAATTAAAATTCTTAGACTGTTTGTGGTTGGGATAAAGGGATCCAAACTTCTCTGTGAGTTGGTTGTGCAGATGGCTACCAAACTGTTAAAAAGGGCCACCCCACTACAGTCCCACCCTAGCCAGAGCCCAGGATGGCCCAAAACACTGGTTAGTCACCTGTGTCCCATCCTGGAGAGCTCCAGCAACTGCAAGTGTCGGCCACGTAGAGTGGCCACCTCTCTCTGCCTCCCTGCCCTGGGTGGGCACTCCTTGCCCCATGGGTTTGAGGTCTGCAAGAAACTTTTTCACACCTGAAGCACTCCTGACAAGAGGCAGCTGGGTCAGTGGGACCCTGCATGCCTCCCTGGACAAAGCAGGAACACTGTTTGATGCTGAACAGCAGGGGATGCACTTCATGTGGGAATTCTTTGGCTTCTTCTGTCAGAGAAAACAACAGATCCAATTCATCTCTCAGGATCTTCCCAGTGCTGCCCGGCTGCACAGGCAGCTGAGACCAGCTCCAGCGTGCCTGGTGCTGTCCCTGGGGACAAGCACAGCTCAGCTGCAATGGGCACAGGCCACGGGGCCCTGCCTGTGCTCACCTGAGCCCTGGCACCCACTGCAGGGTTCAGGTAACCACAGCAGCGACCTGCGTGGGAGGAGGATGTGAAATGCCACGTGCTGCTCACAGCTGGCTGGTTTTGAAACCAGTTTAAACACAGCACAAAAAAAAGTCACCCTGTCAGGAAGAGCACACGGTGACCTTGTGGTTGGCTGGTTGGTTTATGAAAGAGTGGCAGTGGCTGGGAGCAGAGACACAGAGGACATGTCACAAATCCCACAGGGGGACACATGCCAGGACAGGGGCACCCCTGAGGGGTCATGGCCAACCCACACCACAGCAAAAGGAGTAAAAAGCCAAGAGCAGCAGATATAAACTATCTTGCATGTGTCCCTACCTCCTGTGCTGCCCATTGCCTAACTGAAGGGCTTGGACAGACCAAACACAATCCAAAAATGGGGGAAACTGAGGCTGAGATGGGGCAGAATTGCATTTGGTGTAAGCCTGAGGAAGAGGGAGGGCAGGTGCTTAACACAGCATTTCATTGTTCAAGTTTCCTTTTTCTAAATACCAGAATCTATGCTTAAAAGTTCTTATTCAGAGGTTAAAAATTTCATAGAATTCCCCACATTGTGACTGTTACGCCGGTGACACCACACCATGACTGCCAGCACCCCCCTGGATCTCAGCACCAGGGATTTGTTACACACCAGACATGGAGCAATAAGCACATTTACAAGTTTCTCAGGAATAGCTGGGGCTCCAGAGACCTGGAAATAAACAGCAAGGGAGGGAGCAGCTATCCCTGAAGAGAACAGGGAAGAGAGGCTCAGACCTCCCTTCCAGCCCCAAACCCACTGATCTCCTCCTGCTACTGCAAACTGAATGTCAGGCCCGTGTGATGGGAAGGACACAGACATGCTCTGCTCCCAGATTTGCAGGAGGATTTCAGTAGGAGGAGATCTCCAGAGGCTGTTTGGTCCAACTGCAAAGTTACATCCAGCTCCGTGGAGCGGACACGGCCAAGCTCTGACTCCAGCCGGCTCCCCAGCAACGCTTCCTGGCAATTTGGGATGCAGGCAGGGTGGGACTGCTCCCTGTGTCCTGCCAGCCTCCCACAGGCCCACAGGGCCGGCTCAGCCCCCCGGCTCCCGCTGCTGCCCCTGCTGCTGCTGCAGCACAGGGAGGTGACTCATGTGCTGGGAAATGGAAACCCGCACCTTCCCGACAGCGTTCCTGCCGCGCGCTCCCGCCAGACCTCTGCCCACAGGCCGGGGAGCGAGCCAGCACCCTCGCTCCATGCAGGGCACTCTGTGATCATTCCAACATTCCTGCCTTCCTTCTTCTAAACTCCAGACCCTCTGCTGTTCTGCTTTTGATTTCCATCTGCACCCAGCTCTTCCCAGTATCGCGGTGCCGGCAGTGAGCCCAACCTGTGCTGTGCCAGCACTTGGTGTACGAGCGCTCCGAGACCACCGAGGCATTTGAGCTGACAGCAGGATTTGCTTTGCCAACAACACTCTCAGCGATATTTCAGGGTCACCAGAGCAAAGAGCCCTCAGGGAAATCCCTGAAGGGCCCTTGGCATCAGATGGCAGCCATGGTGCCATCCAACCTGCAGGCATTCCATGAGCAGTGCCACCTGCTCCACAAGCAGCCCACAGGCCCCGGCAGGAACAGGTTTGCTTTCTCCAGAGATCCAAAAGCTGGGAGCAGCTGGCAGCTACCCACACAAGAGGCGGAAAACTCTGAGAATACTTATTTTTCATGAGATAAAAAGCACTCCCTCTGTCACTCACACACATCCACAACTCGGCTATGGATGGACAAGCACAACCCAGTGGTTTGAGAGCTGGGATTGCTTCCAGCTCTGCCACAGGGGCTTGCCATCCATCCCAGACAAATCTAATCCTCTCCTTCCCACTTGCTCTTGTCTGTGACATAGACATCACTGTTAATTCACCTACCAGGGGTGTTATTAATATTATGAATACAATAATTACTGTCATGCAGAGGCATTTGCTTATAATCACAAAGTACTTTGCAGCTCAAAGATAAACATACCATCGCTGGCTGGCATCTGGCAGGCAGGAGGGTACAATTGCCTCACCACTGGGATTGACAGCTCCCCAGCTCCCTCCAGGAGAGGAGAGTGTCTGCAAGGCAGGCACAGGACACGGGAGCCACTTCCCAGCCCTTGGGCCGGTGCCGGTTTGCTCATCAGCTGACCTTGGCCATTGACCACCAGCCTGACAAGTGGCCAACTGGCTCACGAGGGAGGGATCTTCCAGCAGCAGCTCTCTGGGGCTCAGCCTGATCGCCCACATGCTGGCTTTAGCTGAAATCCATCAGCTGGAGGCCGTCATCTTTGGGATCTAAATCCCAACGCATTGGCATGTGAAATGCTGCTTCCTCCCACCCAGGGAGAGCAGCCCATCCCTGCTCACACGGCTCAGGCAGAGCTGGGTACCTGCTG
The DNA here is from genome assembly GCA_013400775.1 of Chaetops frenatus. Lineage (NCBI taxonomy): Eukaryota > Metazoa > Chordata > Aves > Passeriformes > Picathartidae > Chaetops > Chaetops frenatus. The sequence goes on from VZTR01014334.1 coordinate 83,754, forward strand.
CTGAGTGCATGTTGTGGGGGACACAGGGGAAAACACCATCCCTGGAAGCATAATTTTACACTCAGTGGAAGAGGCTGTGGTTTGGTGGCATCTCTGCTGCCCAGTACATTAAACTTGTCAATGGTAGAGACCATCCAGGCTGCTGGGTGGATGGAGGCAGTAAGAGGAAGAGGATAATTAACACTAGGTCTGTGTTGTTCTCTGCCTTAACATGGGGCACAGGCTCCAGCCTGGTGTTCCAGAGAGTGGCATCACTTCCCCCTGCCACAGCCAACAGCTGAGGCTTCTGAGACTGTCCCAGCCCTTCTGGTGCCAGCACAGGCACTGAGCAGGGCCCAGCTTAAATGCTGGGAAGGCAGAGCCACAAAGTAGCATCTTCCCTCTGTGCTGATGACTCAGGCTCCAGGGGGATGCAATTCCTCCTCACTCCTCAGACACCTCAGCCAGCTCCATGGCCCAGCCAAGGTCCCTTTGTGCTGACACCCACAGGCATCCAACCACCACTCCCAACTCTCCATCTGTCCCCATCTGGCGTGTCCCCCCACCCTTCTCCACATGGGGAGTGGCTGAGACCCATCCAGTTTCCCCTCTAGCAGCACATGGTACCTTTGGGCTGGGAGTTGTACACTGCAAACATGTTGATGGCCATGAGCTGGAGCATGCGGGTGCTTCCGATGGGAGGGGGGCTGTGCTGCAGCAGCACCTGGAACTCCCTCAGGACCTCCTCGGCCACCGCAGGGAAAGTCTCCATCCTGCAGACAGAGAGAGAGGCTGTAGAGAGCAGGTTGTGTGTGCCCTGGGATGTGGGGTGGCAAGTGGGCATGGCTCAGCCTATGTGACATCTCCTGGGGAAGGGGGAATTCCTGGGGTGCTGTCTCCTGTCCAGGAGCTGTGGGGAATGAAGGTGCAGGCTGCTTCCTTAGAGAGGGCAGTGCGGGATTGCTCTGTGATCGACAGGCAGCATTCTTTTGGCAGGAAAACACGGCCTTTATGAGTAATTTCTGACCAACGATTTTTTTCTACTGACTTCTACCAATCTGGGAGAAGTGCCAAGGGGCCAGCAGCTCACTTGGACCAGGAGCAGCCCATGGGACTCCCAAGGCTGCAGCAAAATGCACACGCTGGTGCCACATTGAGGATGTGGCAATTCCAGTGCACTGAATGCTGGCCCAGAGAGTGCTTCCTCCACAACTCCTCGCTGCAACATCGGATCCCATGGCACCGATTCCCGTCTCCCCCAGGCTACACACTCCCTGGCACTGTGACTGAGCCCCTAAACTTCATCACTTCGAGCCCCACAGGACAGGGACTCTGTGACTCGTGGAGCTGCTGACAATGTCAAAGCTGGAGCGGGTCCCCGCAGCCGCAGCGCTGCTGTCGTGCGTCAGGACACAGCAGCCCGCGGCTGCGGGGCCACGCCTGGGGATGGGGTGAGCTTTCAACACCACTCACAAGCGCCCACAGAAATCTGACACCTTTATCCTGCTCTTCAGTGCTAAGGGAATTAGATGAGGTCACTTATCAAAGCTGCTGGATCCTCAGTAGCCTCCCAGCTGAAGCGGGGCAAAAATTGAAATGATTGCAAAGAGCGCAGTCAAACCCCAAAAATGACTGAGGTGTGGTTGCCCACAACAGTCCTCACCTGGTATCCCATGAAGGCAATTTTATAACCAAGAAGCTGCCCAAAATCTTGGGAACTACTGAGTGGGGAGGTCCTCCTATCACACTGCCTCTTCTGCAGAGTTTGCTGTATTGATTCTTGTTCCTACACTAGAAAAAGCCATGGCCAGATCCAGCTGACTGAATATCTCCCAGAAATTGCCCACACCAGTTATCCGTGACATTATCAAGTGCCCACATGGGAGTGAGGGAGCCAAAACCCACAGTGGGTGAGGCATCTGGAGCCAGGGCAGGCAAACTCGGGGCCTCCATAGCAATTTCCTCTATCTTCCCCCAAGAAATTCTGATCTTGTGATATCACCACAGGCTGGATTAATGAGCCACTTCTGGTAACCCACACAGGCAATTCTGTTGGGCTTCCCCAACAGACTTCAGGACAGTGACAGCTTTATTTTTTAAGACAGAAATGGCTTTCTTCTTAGCCATATTTCATGGGTGTTTTTCATCACCCAGGTCTGCCTACCAGCAGGGTACCCTCTCCCTGGGCACTGTTTGCTGTAGCAGTTCTCTTTCCCAAAAATATGGGCTGGAACAAATAGGCTCGCTGTACACTGTAGCTGTGCAGAATGGAGCAGCTCTGTCAGTACAAACGCACTGCTTTCCCTACAAAAGGCAACTTCCCTGGATCTGGGGCACAGCCAGAGAATTAGAGCAAACTGATTGCTTCTAAAGACTTCCTAATTTTGAGAAATCTCAGACCACATCCAGTGTATTCAGCAACATCTTCCTAGGGCAGATAGCACTCTGGGGATGGAGAAGCCCTTTGCAGGATGGGTTGTTACTGAGGAGATGAAGATTATTGCCATGGAATAACAACAAGAAAGAGTGAGGGCTTCCTCAGCTCCGCCAGCTGTGCTTTGATACCACAGCACATCTGGAACAGCATGCAGTAACCCCACTGAGCTCAGAACCAGCAGGTCAGGAGCCGAGTGGAAGCTTTTAATAAATTGCTTACCTGTGGTTTTAGGAGCAAGAGTCCAATTAGGACAACATCATCTTTTCCATATTTTTTTCAAATAACTCACCAAAGATCCTGCCCAAAGAGGACTTGGCTATTCCCCACCCTTTACCTATTTTAAGCATGGAAGCTGTTTAGCAGGGCTGAATGATTTTCTCTTCCTGTGTCATGGTATTACTTTCTAGTTCCCTTCTAAGTACTTCAGGGCATATTGTACCATTAAACATACTTGGGTTTTCTAAATGACTGTCCTGGGAAGCAACTGCCTGAAACGCTGCATCTTAATTTCACAAAAGTCTCAGGAGCCAAATGTGCAACTGATCTCTGCTACATCCCCATTAATCCCCTGCTGGCATCCGTTCAACCGGAGCTCAACCGCGAGCGCGGCCCCACAGCGCCAGGGACCAGCAGCTCCCCGGATGCTCTGCCCTCCAGCACAAAGAATTAGAACTTCCTGAACTTTCCGTGGGCTCTGGGAGCTCTCCTCCCTCTTTTCCTGCAGGCAGGAGGACACCCAGCTCTGCCTCCTCGCTGCAGGCCAGCCTGGTGCCCGTGAGTGGATAATCAGTGCCTTGTGACTCAGGGAGAGATCAGCAGTGACCCTCAAACATGTGGATCTTCAACAAATCATCAGCCTCCGCTTCCCTGCTTTTTGTGAAGGGTCCAAAGTGCCCCTCCTGAGTGGTCACCTTTGTAAGCACTGGACACAGCCAGTGCTGAGGTGCTGCTGTGTGGCAGGATCCACGCTGTTCCCACGGACAAGCTGTCACTTTGCACCCACACTCCCTTTACCTGCAGGGCCTGGAAAAGGCCTCCCAGCCCTGTGACTTGTAGCCAGCAGTTCCACAGGAGAATGCAGGAGCCAACAGAGCTCAGGAGACTCTGGTTGCTTCCGAGGCACTGTCAGGCTCAAATGGAGACCCCCATTGCCAGAGACCCCCATCTCCATTCCTGGTCAACAGCTGCTCCCACCCAGCAAGGGCCAGTCTGGACCTGGAGCAGAGGCAGCTCCATGGGAAGCCCATCAGCTGCAAGGCTGAGCTCTGCCCTCGGGGTCACAAGGATGTCTCCTGGGCTGGGATCAGGCTTGCTCTGCTTCAAGGGGAGCTGTTCAACTACTTGAAACCCATTTCTGACAGCCACTGCCAAGGGCACTTTGTACAAACCAGTTCCCACAGCCAGGGCAGCTCTCAGCTATGGGCTTACACTGAAATGGCAGCAAGGAGATGAAAGGCAAGGCTTGTTTTGACACGCTCTGGATGGCAGCTTTCAGCCACCATGAGGATCTGCCTCAGTGGCTTTGTGTTCCTCATAGGCAACAGCCACCAAGAGCCCCAGGAGCCACCTTTGCACTGGGTGAGGGCAATGGAAGAGAGGGGGTTAAACCCAGAAATTCAAGGGGAGGGAACATACTTAGGTGATGGGAGAGAGAGAAAACAGCCTCTAGTCCCTCCTGTGTGGGTAAACCATCTGAGCTCAGCTCCTGCCAGAGGGTCCTGGTGCATGGGCAGGAGTGGGCTTTGAGGTGGGGGAAGGGAAAAGCCCAAGCTCCAGCCAGTGTGGATTGAAGGGCGGGTGAGGAGAATAAGAACCAGGAGGCCAGGCCTGCAAGAATTCACACCCTGTGCCCTCAGCTCCAAACACAGCTTAGTTGCTAACAATATTAAATTCCAAAAAGACTTGTAATGTAGGAAAATAAAATAAACATCCTGCACACTTACCCAATCCTGGTAAACAGCTTCCCATGGGCATGGAGAAAACTGAGGATGAACCTTTTGTTCAGCTGCATGGGAAAAAAAAAAAAAAANNAAAAAAAAAAAAAAAAAAGAGAGAGAGGAGAAAACAATTAAACTCTCTCCTATTTCCTGTGAATTAAGAACGTCCCCAGTGACAGAAGAACCTGGCCTGGATGCTGGGGGTGGCACTGGAGATGGGAACCAAATGGACATGCCCAAACTCTTACAAACATCATGCACAGAGGCAGAGGCAAGTGCCAAACAGCTGGAGCAGGAGCAGGAGCTGGGAGAGGCGGTGGAGACACAGCACCCTCTGCCGGGTCCTGTGATCCTGCACAGGGCTGCTGCAGCCCGGGAGCCCCAAACCCCACACCTTGGGAACCCCAAACCCAGAACTTGCACCCCCAAACCTGATACCTGCACCCCAGGCATCCCTAGGCAAAGCTCTCCTCCCCCACGTTTCACCACCCCAAACCTCAGCACAGCCTAAGGGGTTTTGGAAAAGGAGTCTCCAAAGGCACATTCCCCACTACCATTCCCGTCAATGGAAAAAACAACCCCACAACCACCAGCAGCAGCCTGTTCCGTGCTCCCGACTGTGTCAGAGACAGAGCAGCAGCTGGACATGGCAGACAGGGAGCAGGATGTCCTCCCCAGTGCTGTTCTACAGAGCAGCCAGCACACAGAGCTCACTGCAGCACTCAAAGCACTCGTTTGTGCCCTGCTGGAGCAGCTTCCAGAAGCAAGGGAGGATTAGGGTGATGCTGCATCCCCTCATTTATCTGGTGTTAGAGACAGCTTTCAGATGTGCCAGCAGAGCCTCTGACACCCTGCATTTTGAACAGCTACTGAACTGCCCAGAGAATCTGTGGATGCTCCATTCCTGGAAGCGTTCAAGGCCAGGTTGGATGGGACTCCGAGCAATCTGCTCGAGTGCAAGCTGTTCCTGCCCACAACAGGGGGCTTGGAACTAGATGGTCTTCTAAGGTCCCTTCCTACCCAAATAATTCCATGATTCTGTGGCCATGGAGCTAAGGGGGCACAGAGGAGCTGGCTGAAGCACACGGTGTGAAGGCAGCTTCCTGCCCTGCTTTGGTCCCTGACTCCAAAACCTGACTTGAATAATTATTTACTACTGCATCAGGCCACCTCTGCTCGCTCAGCACAGCTCCAGGCTTTCCCAGTCCTTATCTACAGGCTCTGAGGACGGCTGTGGGTGGGTAAGCACTCACTCAGCCTGGGCCTGGAGGTGGCTGTGTCACAGCAGGAGTGCACTGGCCTCGCTTTTACCTTCCCCAGAGCAGGAGGTTTTCCTCTCTTGCCTGTGCCTGCACAGCCTCAGCGTGCTGAGAAAAGCCAGGCCCCGAGTGCTGCAAGGGAGACGCTGACCCAGAGCACCACCACTCTGCTCCAACCCACCCAGGGCTTTTACAGCTTCAACTCCCCCAATTTTACTTACAGGGGGAGGATAAGATTACCTGGCAGGGCTGTGGCAGTGCCCAGCCAAAAGCTGGGCACACGTCAGAGGATGCAGGGCGGGCACTGACCGGTGCCTCCAGAGCTCCCTGCCAGGCCTGGCTGCAGGGGACAGCTGTCATTGGCATGCCAGCTCTGGTGCCACCTCCCACCCCCATTTGCTGAGCCCCTGGGCTCAAGCCATGACTGATGCCAGCTGCTCTGCACCTTCAGTGAGGTGTAATTAACCTGTATTCCCAGAGGATCCATGCAGGAGAATGATGCCCTGCTGCAGAGTCGCTTCTGGGCCATGTGCAAGTTTAAACATAAAACCTGTCTCATAAAACAAGCCAGACCAATTAAACTGGCCCCCGCAGCAAGGGGTTCTTGCTTACTCACTATTTTACTGCTGCCCTGAAGAGCCCTTTCCACTAGAACTCGACTTGATTTGCCACCATTTTATTAACTCTGCAGATGGAACCCAGAACAGACTGGGGAATACTGGGACAGCACAGCAAAGCCCTTACTCGTTCTGCCAGTGAAGTTTGGACCTAGCTGATTCCTCACCTTAGGACACTACGGTAATTGAGAGCTTGAAGCCTTTAACAGGTACTTTTTTTTTTTCAGGCAACAGCTTGTGGAGGCAAAAAGCTGATTTGTGACCAGCTCCGGCTGAAATCACAGACCCTGACAGAGACACAGCCTAAGGAATTTGAGGAATCACAGCCCCCAGGTCAGTGTGGGAGCCTTGGTGGGGTGGTGGGCAGTGCTCTGCCCCACAGCAAGACCCTGTGCAAGAGCCAGAGGAGAGGGTCCATGCTCTGCACCCTTTGAGGGGGAATATGGAAAAGAGCAGGAGCTTGTGGTCTGACCCATCTCTACTGGAAAGCAACACTCATGGGCACGCTGCAGGTGGGGGAAAGAAGAAATAGGAGCAGAAGTTTTCTTCCAAGGCCCACGTTCACCCACAGCCCCAGGAGTGTTCCACAATCCCCACACTTTACTGGCAGCAGGTGAAAACCAAAATTCCCCACCTTGAATGGAAAGTGACATCCAGCAGGGACATACCCAGAGTGTTTCCACAGACACTCAGCTCCAGGAGGGCTTGCCAGGACACTGGATTCACCCCCATTTTCTCAGAGCAAGTTTCACACTCAGCCTTTCACTCACAATACCTGTGACTAACCAGTCACTCCCCAGGACCCTGTACAGAGCTGAGACAGAGATATGTGCTTACTTATAACTTTTTAAGGAAACGTGATACCTGCCTCTAGGAATGAAGCGTGTTTCATGCCTCTTGCCAACTTAAATCACAACCCCAGCAAGCCCAGGCAGAGCCCTGTGTGCCCCAGCACTGTGGCATCTCAGGCAGGCACCTCACGCTTCTTTCACCACTTTTTCTCTCACAGCCTCGAGGTTTTGATGAGCTCATCACTCAACTTTGGACCTTTCATCTTCAGGTTCATGGTAAGGCCATGGGGCTGTTTTGACTGGGCTTTTCTCTGGATGACTGTTTCCCTACTGATTCACCTGTGCCTCAGCCTCGGGGGGCCCTCCCAGCTCCTCCCATCAAACTCAGCTTCTCACGGGGAGAGGGAAACAGCAACCTCCATGAGTGGCCTGGCACACAGGAGGAAGTTCTGTCACCTGCTGCTCTCCATTCACATCGTGCAGAGGAACACTTCCCAAAAAAGCACTGCCAGCACGCTCCCTACCCTTACAGCGCTACCACGAGACCTACAACAACTTACTGCCTTCATCCCACTGACTGTGCAGCCCAAAAGCAGCCCCCACCAAAGATATCCCAAAAATGGTCCTTGTGCCAGGATCAGGATGCCAGACCAGGATTCCCAGTACACTGACATTGCTGCCCTTTGTGGGCAACACTGCTTCTTGGGATAGAGAACCAAATTTGGATCGTCCCAGTTGCTCACTTGGGAAAAGCCCACCAAGAAATGCTGTTGTATACAACAACAAAACTATGTCAAAAACTGGATTTTGGCCCTTCCAGCTGAAAAGCGGGCATCACCGATATGGAAGTTATGAGCATATAGTGAAGGCATTAGTTATAAAAACAAACCAGCTGTCAAGAAGAAGAAGAAGAAGGGGTCCCTGCACACAGTAGTGCCTGAAGCTGAAAACAGCTGTTTCAGCTGTCATGAGTCAGCATGTGCAGACAGACTAAATCCACCTGGGAAGAGGCAACCTCACCAGAGGAAGCAGCCCAGCGCTGCTTGGGGAGCATTCACACACCTCGCCGCCAACCCAACTGGATTTGTTGCCATGGAAGGAATCAACAGTGACTAACAACTTCTCGTGGAGCAGCTACAAGAGCAGAGATAGCAACGGGGCTGAACAGCCAGCTCAAATCTCCTCGAGGCTGCGGGGAACACGGCCTGACAGCAACACGGAACCGCTCGGGCAGCTCTGGGAAAGGTCTGTCCTGCTTCCAGCCAGGAGAGAAGAAAGCAACACTCAACCTCCAGAGACTGCACTGACCACGTTGAAAATGGTGTTCCCCACCCCACCCCAGCAGAGCAATGCTGGAAATGCTACCAGAGAGCAGAGGAAAAGGAGTGCCATGATCCAGGCTGGGAAGCAGCGCTGCTGCACTTGAACCCGTTTGGCTCCAGGCAAGGAGTGCACAGAGCTCTGGCACCTGAGCATCAGCCCCAGCTGTGAAGGAGGCACCAAATAAGGGAAAGATTCTGGAGAAGCAACTCCTGGGGAAAAAGTGTTTCAAGTTAAAAATTGTTACTTCAGGTTTGGAAGTAAATTCCAGGATCTGGTCTTTATCAAGCGAGGCAAACTTTCTTCCACATCAGCAAAGCATCTGTGGAGCAGAAAGTGGTGTCAGAGTCAAAATAGGCTGCAAAAGACAAGTCCATTAATCAAGAGACCAGATGCAAAATTGCCTGTAACAAATGCGCTGTCTCCACTGGAGTGGAAGGGCCTGGAGCACAGCAGGACGTTCTCCTGAGTCTGAGGGTCTCCTCAGTGACAAGGGGTTGGGATACAGACCACAGAGCCACACAGCTCCACTCCAAAACACGTCCCACACTCATCCCAAATATTTTCAGGGTTTCTTGGGCAGTCAGGCTTTTCCAGGCACAGCTTCCTTGCTGAGAACTGTGTGAAATAACATCCAGGCACCCAAAACGTGCCATATTCTCACTCTCAGCTCAAGGGTTCATTCCTCTTTTCCACAGGCAGCTCCCTCAGAGAACCCAGTCCAACACTGATACAGAGACTCCTGAAAAGCCCAGGATGCTGCAGTGGGCTTCACTGGCAGGATACCAGGAGGAATTTTTACTGCTTCAGGTGTAACCCCACCAAAGTGCTGGTGGAAAGGCTTTAGTGTAAATGGCTGCCTACATAAAGGAGACGAGACAAAAGGGCTGTTAAGATTGTTTGGCATTTTTGCAGTGTTTACAAGGTACCCACAGAGCTGTGGGCAAATTCTAGCTGGGCTAATTACCATAATCACTTCTCTTCATATACCACCTGCAACCACAAATGGATACAGGGCTTGCCTTGGCTGCTTCTTGCCACGTGTTTAGTGCAGGTTTCTGCTTAGCAGAGCAATGTCCTGCCCTGAAAGAGATTCATTTCTGTAGCAGTAGAAGCAATTCCAGTGAAAATCCTGCTACTTAACATCAGACACCGCACAAACGTAAAATCCAATTTGCTCTGACATGGAAGAGAGAGGGAGCCCTGATGCATCATGGCCTTGAGGCATAAAAAAATTAATTTACAGGTAAAGAGACACTGAGACACTCCTGCAGCTCCCTGGTCTTTCACAGTGCAGCAGCTCCAGGACACCTCTCATGGCTATAAGAGTCGCAAGCCATCAACCCAGCAAGAGAAAATGAGGCATTTAAGAAGCTCCTTGGAAAAAACAGTGAGCTTTTGACTTCTTCCTTCATCCCAGCGGGGAGTAGGTGAGAGGAAAAATGTTAAGAAAAAAATTATCTGCTTTAGTAATGTAAAGATCAAGCTATGGTAACTTCACTGGCTCCAAAACAAGCATCTAACTTCTAAATAAATTCAACATAATTTAACAACAAATTTACTAGCAGAACTTTCAACTCGACGAAAGCAGGTCAAACAGAATATTTATATGTGTGTTACTTCCTTTTCAACCAAGCTTGTATCTAAATTTGGTTTCCATGAATTAGTAATACGCAACATTCTTGAAAAAATATTATCATTAAATGAATAAACTGATTCAGTAACCTCTTAAAGAGAGGTCTTCAGGGACCCTCACTGAACTGGATGGAAAGAGGATGGTAGAGACCAACTAGCAACGTTTGTAACCAACAAAAGGAAATTCTGCTGTCAAACTGCCCTTTTGGAGCAGTAAGTAATGACTGCTACAGAACATTCACACAGGGTTTATTAGAACAGCTTCAAAATCTGGGGGTTTCCAGCATCAAATGTCATGTTATTCATCTGGCATCACATGGAAAATTAAGTCTCCAGGAGATCGTGCCCGAGGCAGCTTCTCCAAAAAGCCTTTAGGGACCACAGTGGCTGAATTCCCAATGCAATGCCCATCAAAAAGGATTAAACACATCCCTTGGATGTGCAAGCAGAGCAGGCACTGGACAGAACATTCACATTTAAACACGGTACCATGGGGGATGACACTGAAATACTGCATCTAGTGCCCTTATTTCTAAAAGGATGCTGAAAAATTGGTAGGGATCCAGAAAAACAGCCATAAAAGTGATTCAAAGGCTAGAAACGAAGCCTTACAGTGAAAAATTTAAACAGCTCAATCTGTTCAGTGTTATCAAAATAAGACTGGGAGGCAACTGGATTGCTGGGTGTAAAGTGCCTCCGTGGTACTTGAGGGTTCTTTACACTTGCAGAAGAGCAAAGTATGGGAACAAACTGGGAACATTCACTCTGTAAATAAGGTAAAAGTGTCTCAAAACCAGTGCAATTATCACTGGAACAAACTCCCCAGGAAAAGGGTGGATTCTCAAGGCTGGATGTCTTTCTGGAAGTACTGCTTTAGCCAAACACGAGTTATTTGGCTTCATATAGGAGTAGCAGGGTGAAATTTAAGGACCTGTGATATACAGGAGATCAGACTAGATGATCTAACGGTCCCTGCTGACCGTAAACTCTCTGAATCTATGCAAGCATGCCAGAGGAGTCCTCAGCTGAGATATCAAGTTCACTTTCGACACAAAACTTTTCACAAATTGGCTCTGGTGCTGCAGGTCCTTTAGGATACAAGCTCAGCTCTTCAAGGCTGCATCTGCTTAAGCACTAAAAGCCCAGGCAGAGCTTTCCGTGTCCAGCAGGTAAGGGGGAGGCCACATGTGCACTAAAACAGCCCCAACCAAAAGCAGCTCATACTTAAACACTCACCGTTTGCCAGGAATAAACAGTGTTCACCTTCCTGTGACAGAAAACTGACACGAAGAAATGTGTGATGAATTCTGGTCATAAGAGATCAGCTGCTAAGGCAGCTCAGGGTGTTGTCAGCCTTCTTTACTACTCCAGAATAGATTATTCGTGGGGTTAAAGCACAAAGGAGGGAGATAATGTGAGAAATTAAGAAGGGTGAAGACTGAAGAGATTGAACCCTGAAAGGCTTAGCATGGAGTTGGGCCAAGAGAGGAGACATTTGGATAACAGGCTGAGCAGAGACAGAGCCTTCCAGAAGGATGACAGCATTATCTCACGCAACCTTTCACATCCCCACTCTTCCAGCCACGCTCCGCATCCAGGATAACAGGAGCTGCTGATAACAGCCAGGCTGTGCCTCAGGCTCCCACAGGTAGCTGTCCACCCTGCTGCATCTCCTTCTCCACTTTGAATTATGCAGCAGTGAAATCTGCTGGGGAGGAAGAGTAGAGCCAAGGACAGAGGAAATGACACAGACTCCAGCAGGTTCCACTCCCTGATCCTCCGGAAGGAAGTTTCTTTCCTAGTACCCACCTCCACAGTGGATACGAAGCCTGTCTGGAAATGGCTCATTCAACACTAAAGAGGAATAAACATTCCCCATGGCAGAATTAAGAGGTTTGGCTGTGGGATACGAGGTGCCAATCTCAAAAAGTCTACAACAGACAGCAGGAAACATTGGCCTGGGCCAACGTCAGACAAAGATCAAGGTTAGACTAACAACAAAAAAAAAGATCTCAAGAGAAATCAGTGTCTACAGCCTTCACCCTGCTCTGGGAAATCTCCCAACCCTGCTATTAAGACATTTTACTTCCTTTACCAGTACTGCCAATTCTGGCAGCATTCTGATCTCAAGTGCAAACTCTCCCTCCCAACGCCACTGTGCAGCACCAGGATCATCAAACCCACTGCTCTGAGCAAGGCCTCGTGTGCAGCAGCAGGAGGGGGTTTGGTTACACACAAATCCCTGCCTGATCAGCACCAGCAGGAGAGGAAATGAGGAAAGAGTGACTGACAGGGAAAGGCAGTTTCTGGATGATTGTACTTGGTTTTGGGGTATGAGAAGCTTGTTGGAACAGAAAGTTTCTTCCCTCACTACAGCCTCTCTGAGCACAGGGATAGAGCAGAGCCCCTCACACAGGCACAGTTCACTGATGTCCTTGTAGTGCTCTCACCTCTGATCCACCACACACATTAGTACCAGATGCCTGTTGCCAGAAGGGGAACACACCAGGGTCTCTCCCATTCAGGCAACATTCGGCCCTGCCTTGTTCCTCACAGTTAAGTAAAACCACCAACATGGTCTAAAAAGGAGAAGGGGGGCGGGAGGGAAAGATCAACACCAACTTCTGGAAACTTACCAATAGCTCAGCCTTCACTTTCTGGATAGTGACAAAAGGTCAAGTTGTGCTGGAGAGCAACATTTGGGTTCTACATGACATGAGTGCACAGGCTGAATCAGGCTGTGGTAGAGCAGCACTGAGCATCCATGGAACATCACAAGCCCAGGCAAAGTGGAACAGCATTTCTGGTTGGATTGCTAACACAGGAATTGCAGCTGAGAAGGTTTTTATCAGCTATTTAAAGTGAAAACACAATTTATTAAAAAAAAACGAAGCAGGGATGGCGAACAACTGGCAGGCAAAAAAAGCCAGCACTGAGCTGCATGGCTGAGTGTCACGTCTCAAAGCCAGTGAGACCAGGAGTGTGGTTTTGGTGTTTAACCAGTTTGAACTGCAGCCTGGCACTCTTTTACTTCCTCTGCAGAGAAGTCTTCTCACTGCTGAGGGGAAGAAACCAACCTCACCACGCAAACCAAAACGGCTCGAGTAAAAATAAAGCCCCAAGCTGGTTTGGTGGCTGAGGTCATATCAGGAGGCAGGGGGGCTGCAGGCAGGGGAAAGCACTCAGAAATACTCACGCTGCCAACCAAGGAAGAGATTACAGAAAGGGAGGCAGGGCAGAGAATTAATGCAAGTCCAGCAGTGAAGAGGCTGAGAAGCCTCTTTCACACGCCACCAGCTCCCCCGTGCTGAAAACAGTTTGTAAACTGTTTCCTAAACACAAAGGAAAAAAAAAACCCCAGACCTAGTTCTGACCTCCATGAATGAGTAACCAAACCCAACAGCTTCCTGCAAGCTTGTAGGGGTGAGGAAAATGAGGGCAGGACAGAGGGAACTCCACGCTTCTCCCTCTAAAGTCTCGCTTTGGGCACAAAGATTAAGGATGCAACAGCTCTTGTTGTTCTCTCACGCGGGTGGTGGACAAAGGCCAGAAAAAAGGGAAGGCAGCCCTTAGCTGACTGCTGGTGCCTGGCTTTCCCACCCCAGAGAGCATCTCTGCTTGTAGCTGTGCTGCAGGGAAGGCTGAGCAGGGGCTGGCAGCTCTGCAGGGGTGTGGATCAAACACAGCGACGGGGAGGCTGGGGGGAAGCACTGCCAGCCTCTGACAGCAAGGACAGCCCAGAACACAGCAGACCACAGACAGGATCACTCACATCCCATACTAGAGAGCATCTATCCACAGAGGGGACAAACTTCCTGACCTAACAGAAGCCACCCTCCTGTGACAAGGTGGTGACATTATAAGAGCTTGAGTGTATCCCTTCCGTGAGAAGAACCCGAGGGGACACTCCCTCCCTTTGGGGACACACCCACACCACTGTTGTGCTGTCTAACTGGTGTGGGAACAGCATCAGCAGCAGCACACAGGGTATGTCCAGGCACTGCTGGGCTAGTGGGTCCCATTCCCACCACCCTCTGCACCAGTATCTAGTTTTGGGTTAAAAAAAGCCGAAAAGCATGCAAAAGTCAGCACAGGACATCATGTGCAGCCTGCAGGGTTACCTTTTTGGGGAGGCATGTCCCAGCAGTGGGGGAAAGGCAGTAAGTCTGTGCTTTCACCCTAGCCATCTAAACTACAGGCACAGCCCCAGCTGCCTTGGGCTCATTTTCCAGATCAGAGGTTCCTAAAATGGACCATTCTGAGGGCTTTGCCCACCTGACACCATGGAGGGATCAAACGAGGGAGCCCTGCAGGAGCCCTGTATTTCATCCAGCAAAGATTATTCATAAGAGTCTGCAAAGAAAAGATCAATCTTTCACTGTCCTGAGCAAAACCACCCAACCATGCTGGCAGTGAGGAGAAATGCTCCCACCAGCCTGGCAGGGATGCACCAAAAATAATGAGTTCCCCAAGCAGCCTCTTCTCCGTGTATCTGTATGGAAGAACAACCATCATTACAGCAATACATCATTTCCACTTCTGCCTGTCACTTACCTCTAGTCATATGTAATGGAACAGAGTTACAAGGAAGAGCTGAGAGCGGAGGGAGAAGCTTTCAGAAACAGGTGTCTCTGGGGTATATTTGCATGAGCAAAGTTTGGCCATGCTCAGAGACACCCAGCTCACATCACAACAGCCTCTGAACAAACCAGACACTCCCAGGGAGCAGAGGCAGTGACATCCAGGCACCCCTGACCCTGACGTGTTCACGGGTCACTCCTGCTCCCATGTGTGACTGGCCCAAGCAAAGGACAGGCTGAAGGAGCTGAATGGCCAAGAAACCCCCATCACAACTGCTACCAGACTAAAATGAGGGTTTACCCCTCCAGAAGCACAGCCCCAGCTCCACCAGATGAAAAACTGCATGGACTGGAACCAGGCAGTGAAGGAGCCAGCCCAGTCACCCAAGTGGCTGCTGCCCAAGAGGAACAAATGCACAGAGCAGGAACAACAAACATCACCAAGGAAAAATGGATGTGAAACGTGCAGGAGCTGACTGGGACAGGGACCCTTTTCACTAATGACACATGGACTCTGTTGAGGAAGCAGCTTGGGCAGCCCCAAGGTCCTGCCCATGCTCCTGGTATTTACTGCTCACTCATGGAAACCCTGGTGCAGTGTTCCACACTCCCTGCTGCTGAGGAGAAAGTCTGGGTAAAGAAATTGAAGTTAAAACCTGCTCTGAATTCCAGAGCTAATGATTCCACCCCAGTTTCTCTGCCACTGCAAAGGGGCTGTTGCTCCATGGACACCGAGTACCAGCCAAATCCAAAACCTCTATCCCTGACCAGCAGGCTGGAGGAAAATGGGAATGTTCCTGCAGCTGATGTACAGGGCTGTGACAGCAGATCTTGACTCTGGCCTTTGCATTCCCAAGAGCTTTTCACATGGCCCTACCAAACTTTTGATGGTTCTACAACACTGACCTCTCACAAAGAGGCTAAGAGACTTAATTCTTTAATGATGATGAAGCATTCAGACATCTGGAGAGAAGTATTATTCAATTACTGGCCTGCCAAGGGAAAACCTCTCTTCCCTAATCTTAGCTGCAGCAATCTTTATTAGTGCCTGCATGCTGCGTGGTAACACAAGGAAGTGTCTACTGCAGAGCACAGGCAGCAGGCAGCAGCAATTGTGAGAACCTTAACTCAGCATTTCCTGACAGGAGTGATTAAAATCTCAAACTCAGTGTAATATTAGCACTTTCTCAAGAGACTGACAGCCCGTTTGCCCTGTTTACTTTACCAATTCACAGCCTGCAGAGCAAACTGCTTACAGTACTATCAGATATAAGATGAATACAGACCCATGGCAAATGAAACCAGGGGCAGAGAAGAAATGGCAAAGGCCCAGCTCTTCAGCTCACCAACACAACTGCTCACTTGCTCAGCCTCCTTCTTTGCATTTCTCATTGGAATTGGACATGAGGTGACCAGATATTGCCAGGTAAAGGGTCAGCCTGGGCCCTCCTGCCCCTGCACAGACAGAAACCTGCAACATACCAGAGACCACAGAGAGCAGCCGATCACAGAACGAAACCCCAAAAGGCTGTGCCCAAAACAGCCAAAAACCTGAGCACAAAACAGCCAGGCTGCAACTCCAACACCTCCTCAGCTTACTTTAAAACTGTCCCATGTGTCAGCAGTGCCAAATCCAGTGACAGAAAAAGGGGCCAAACACAGATTTACACCCCTTGGTGTGCACAGGTGGTGAGTTCTTCCAGTTCTGCACCTTTCTAGAAAAGGGGATGGAGCAAACTGTGAAACAGGCAGCTCTGCCAAGCCTCTACCTAAAAACACAGTGCAAGGCAAACTGCCAGCCCCACACACTTCCCTCATCCCAGAAATTGCTGCAGTTTGAGCTGGCCTTTCCACTCTTGCCATCCTACATTAGTAACTCCAGGCTGTGGGCTCCTGACCCTGAAATAAAGCAATTTTGGGGCCTTTGTATAGATCTGCATAAGGGAAAATGAAGTCAGTCCTGAGCAGAGATGTACAAACATGTGCTGACAGGGACAGCACACACCCCAGCAGGTCCTGGGAGAGCAATTGTGCAGCACCTCCCTGCCAAGTGTGTCACATCACAGGACTGGCACCTCACCACCTGCACAGTGAAGAGGGCAACTACTGAGGACAGAAAACATCCCAAATCGATTTCTTGCCACCTGTAGAACAGCCAGCGTCCTCACATTCAAACCACCTGTGGCTGGGTTTGAAACAATCGCCTCTGTGAAGGGTGCAAGCAGCCTCTCTCTCACACCCTGCCTAGAATGCATCCAGAGCTGTTATATCTCTACTTGCAGAGTTATATCTGCTGCTGGCACCTCAACTTACCCACTCTGCCCTGCCAAATTCCCTTCTCTGGCCCAGAAACAGCTGCCATAAGGCTGCTGCCTCTGCTACCTGCAGAGCACAGCTGTCAGGGCCAACACAGAACACAGCCTGCCTCTGCCTTTTCAAGGGCTGGCAAGAAAGGGACCAGGGAGGCAATGACACATTCAGCCTCATTTCCCCAAAATGACAAAACAAACGCTGGCACACGTCCCCTGGGAGCAGAGCTGTTCCCTTCCGGCCGGCCGGGGATGTGGGGCAGAGGTGCTGCCAGCACCGGGGCTGCTCCTGCTCCTGTCCCCGCCAGGCAGGGCCCTTCCGAGGCCAAACAGTGCCACACAGTGGCAACTCAGGGCTGCTCGGCTCCTCTCCATCCCAGCAGCTCCAAAACAGCCGCGGATGCTGCGAGGAACAGGCTGAGAGGCTACAGCTTCAAGGAGGAACGAGCCCAGAGCTTCCCGAAGAGCTGCTGCCTTTACCCAGCTCACGGCTTCACAGCTCGGGAGCCTTGGCAGCGACACAGATTTAAGGTTTCCTCTCCATGTGGTTATTTTGGGTGACATGGCCCCATAAGCTGTAGTGCCAACTCGAGTGCTGCCCCACAGCAGGCGCAGGCAGTCTGAGAATAAATATCTTGGCTGCCAAAACCAACAGCGCCCAAATCCAGGCCCTCAGCTCCCTTTTGCCATTCTATTTCTGATGATGTGGCTTCTCCGTGATCAGAAAGCTTGTACTTTTCAGGAGTCAAGGTTTCAAACAGAAAGAAATCAAGACTAATGGTAAATATCAGACAAATGAGTACAGACAGTGCCAACAAGCTGCACTTCAGAGAGCACAGACCCCACCGAAGAGAGCAAGAGGAAGCTCCAGCACCAAGTGCTGTACTACAAACACATCACTGCCTCCCACTCTGCCAGCTGCTGCACTGTCTCATGTGAGAGCACTGCAAAAGAGAAACCCCCAGTGCCCCAAAAACACTGACAGCATCTTATACCAAGCATCTTCACCAGTGATTGATGGAGAAGCTAAAGCTTGGCACGTTCCTTCAATGATGCCGATGAAGCAAAAGTCCCCAGAAGAAAAGCTGAGGAGAGGGAAAACAACCAAGGGCAGGAACATCTGAAAAATGCTGCAGCAACGTGCCAGAGCTTATCTTTCAAAGCTCCAAGACTTCACCCCAGTTCCACCCAGCTGAAGTCACAAACTCATTACAAAAACACAAATCCAAGAAGCTTTGGGCCCCACAGTGTGCAAGGAAGGTCTTCCCAGTTCTCCTAAACTCCCATCCTTAACGGCCATTTTAGGACAGGCAGCCCAGAGCTCCCTGGCAAGTTCTCTTGCAAGTCAAATGTGCCAGAGCAGTACAAAAATTCCTGGAGGATGAGCTCCCAACCACCACTGCCTTTGCCCACATTCCTGGGCCTGACAAACAGAGCTCACCCAGGCTCCTCCTGAAAGGTACAGCTGGACAAGCTCACAGGAGACACCACCAGTTAATTATATTTTTAATTCTTGCAAAAGAAAGGTGCTGGTCTGGCCTCTCAGCAGAGCAGGTTATGCAAATGTAACACCTACACTGGAAATTGAAACCACGGTTTTCACATTCCCAGTGCAAATCTCCAATCATCTGGCACTGGGACAAGTGACACACTTCCAGAACAAGCCTCAGAACTTCCAGGGTCACTGTTAACCCTGGTCTCCAGCACCTGACCTCATTTCCCACTGGGAACCTCACCCAAGTTAGAGCCCTCAGAGCAGAAACATTTTACAGCATCTTCTGTTTGTGCCTCTCTCCTAATCCAGAGCAGCCACGCCAAGAAAGGGATGGTAACAACATGCCTTAAACACGAGAGGCACGAGGTCACCAGCTCCTCAGCCTGACCCAGGCACAGCTCCCACAGGGAAAGCCAAAACACTGGAAAATTTAGCAACAGGAAAGCAAAGCAGATCCAGTGTCATTCCACTGCATTCCAAACATATGACACCAAAAGCCTCCTGCAGTACTCACGTCGCTGGGACTGAGGTTCCCAAGCCCGTTGTCCTGCTCGGAATCCCGGCCGGACTCGTGGCCCTGGGAGCAGCGGGGGTGGGAGGGGTGGATCCAGATCTCCAGCCTGGTGGCATCATCTCCCACTTGTCGCAGGGTGGATTTCTTGCCCTTGCCCCGGCGGTTGGGGCTCACATCCAGCACCTGCTGTTTCCTCTGCTCCATCTGCTCTGACTGTGCACACAGGACACAACCAGATCACTCAGGTATCGAGGGTCAGGGGAAGTGTATAATTTCATTTACATGGAAAAATCAGCCCTTTCTCCTGTTTCAGAACCACAGTAACTCATGGACAGGTCCAGAATTTGGTTCTGACTCTACAGGACAGTGCAGGTGAGCAGTTTTCAACCCCACTGATCCCAGGACAAGAAAAGCTGTGTCCAGTCCCAGGAGTGTGTGACAGCACATGTGCTGTATTTGGGGTGACTCCCTGGGGCACAAAGGCACTGCAGCCTCCCTAATCCATCCCCACAGGTGTGGGGCACCTATGGAATAAAGCAATGATGGTGCTACATGCCGAGGCCACGCTGCAAACCACAGCAACCTACAGCCCCTGCTGAGCTCAGCTAAATCACTTTGTGACCCAGAAACAAGAGATTCAGCTGCCCAAACCACCCCAAAACCATCATACTGAAGGCTGCCTCTCTCATGAAATTTCTTAGTAGG
Source organism: Chaetops frenatus (assembly GCA_013400775.1). Lineage (NCBI taxonomy): Eukaryota > Metazoa > Chordata > Aves > Passeriformes > Picathartidae > Chaetops > Chaetops frenatus. The sequence goes on from VZTR01014334.1 coordinate 103,332, forward strand.
TAAGAAGTGTTTCCAAGCCCAAAAGCCACCACCCTCTCCATGCTCCCCAGCACAGGACAGGTAAACCAGGCAGGTGCAGCATCCCATAGCCCAGCTCCAAGACTCACCTTGCGTTTTGTCTCCTCAAACAGACTCATGAGGCTCTCCTTGGCAGTGAGGATGGGGTTGCTGGCAGCCAGGCTGCGCATGTAGTAGTACACAGCATCCAGCTTCCTCCTCTGCAAAAAAACCAACCAGGCTCAGAGCTGCCACTCCTCCTGGGGAGCCCAGAGCCAGGCTCCCATGTGCTTCCCCTTCCCTCTCCCTCAATACTGCCTGGGACAGACAGACACAGTCAGAAAGGTCCTTCCCAGACACGAAGGAAAGGTGCTTCTGAACCCTGCACTTCTGAACTACTTTAAACCATCTTCCAACATCTTCCAGTGTTGTGAACTGGCAGATCCCTACCAGCCTCTGTGCCCCAGCATGATGGTTCCATTATCTGCTGCCACATCTTCCCTGCAGTCACTTTTCCTGCGTGGCTGGAGTAGCCAGCACAACTGAAACCCGAGGAGGTCACATGTGGACGTTGCTTAGACCAATGCCCACAGGTTCAGTGACAAGAGAGCAAACAGCTGGCTCTGAGGACAAAAATCTCACGCAAAAAGTGGGCTGTGTTTTCAACTTTAAACAATTACACTCTCAACAGCCCACAGAACAGTCCCCAAAATCCCTGAGGGAGTAGCGTGTATCTGCCAAAGCTGCCCGAAGCCACAGCAGCTGGAATCCACACAGCACATCCTGCCATCAGCTTTTTTTTTCTTTCAAGAAAAAACGCAAACCATCTGAGCACTGCCCTACACAATGCCTTTCTTCACCAGATGGAATCTCCCAGCCATCCCAGAGGCTCTCCCTGTGCCTGCACATCCTTGCATGAGGAGCATCTTACCGTGTAGATGGCCAGAAGTGCCAACTGGTTGTACGGGCGGCCGTTTTTGGGAGCAATTTGCTGAGCCTTCAGGTACCAGCTGGGGAAGGGAAAAAGCAGAGAGGAAGGGTTACTGAAAGGACATCAGGCTGCCTTCCTTGCTGTCAAGGGCGCAGAACTCCCCTTGGAATTGGCACTTCTGCAGGGAAATTCCACAAGGAAACTTGTGAGCCTTCCCACAAGTGCCCTCTGCCTGCAGGAGTGAGCACAGGCAGTGAGCTGTGCCTGTCCTGGGGAGGGATGGGGCACTGGGCAAGAGGGCAGATTCAGCTGCAGAAGGAAATAGCCCTGGCTCAACCCACAGGTGAGCAGGAAGCAACAAGTGCTGGTAAGTTCTGATGGAGTGAGAACATATGGATGCAAAAGCCACCAGAAAATACAAAAGCAGTTCTGCCAGGCTCAGCGGTCTAAACCCTCCCTGCTGCAGGATGAGCACAGGACAAGTCCCACAACCTCCACTTCTAGATGAAGGATGACTGGATCGGGAAGCCTGCTCTCTGCAACAGCAAAACTCAGCCACAGCTTTCAGCTTTACAGGACTGCTATATAACAGAGGAGTGGACAGACTTTAAAAAGGAGGAGAAAGACTTCTTTGGCCAGAGGCAAGTTGAGGGATGGAATGAGATCCACCCCTGGTCTCCAGAGGCAGAGCTGTGCTGGAGGGACACAGCAGCTGAGTGCCTACCTGCGGGCCTTGCCGTAGTTCGCCGTGTCGTTGGCCTGTTCCCTGTACCGGCAAATGTCCCCCTGGCAGATCATGCACCTCTGGGCACTGATTAGGGCGTACTTCACCTGCAAAGGAGCAGCCATGGAGCACCTGGGACACAGCCCTGACTCACCTGCAGACCCAGCGAGCCCACAGGGGTTGTACAGAGCCAGGAAGAGGTCAGTGACACACTGAAGGTCTCACAAAACGGCAGCAGAATGAAATGACAAGGCTCCACGGCAGTGGTTCAGCATTTGTAGGAGCAAGCCAATCCCCAAAACACCTCCTCTCTGACACAATATCCCACCTCTCTCAAGAAGGGCATTGTTCAGTCCATGACCAATTTGAGGACAGCTGTTAGATAAACACATCTCTCTGGGAATGGAGCTGGACTAAAATATCCTTTCCCAGCTGTCCCTTGCACCTGCACTCACATCTCAGGGCAACACGTCAGGGAGGCAGCACAACTGCCAGCTTTCCCTCATTATTCTGGATTCCACAGGCAGAATTAAGATGTTCAATATCTCAGGAAAGGTCAGGGTGCCTTTGGACACTTCTTTCTTTTATTAGCTCTGGTCACAGAGCTGGTACAAAACAATTTCTTTGCAAAGGAAGCTACAAAATGTTACTGCACCCAAGTGCAGAGTTCTCCAGCAGGTGGGAAAGATTCCCTGCAAACAAACTGGCTCCGTTTGGAGTACAGCTGCCTGCCCCTTGGCAAAGGCAGCACACTGAGTGCAGCACTTTGCACAGGATTACCAGGATGAGGAGTCTCCAGAAGGAAGCCAACCTACCATTTTCCTGAGAGGTTTACTGCGGATGGCCATCCCATCCATGTAGTCCTCGAGCTTAAACTGGTAGGACACCTGCAGCTTCTGAAGGAGGCCATCAAAAAAAGAAGAGCCCTGCAAAACATGCACAGACACACTTGGATGTTATCATCTTTCTAATGACAAGCACAAAATCACCACACCAGCCCTGCCACATGCAAGAAAGGAGGTCCCTCTCCCCGAGGTTTGGGCTGTTTCTCTTCCGAACACAACAAGGAGGTTGGGGGATCTCCAGCCACAGAGGTTTTTAAGACTGAGCTACACAAAATCAAGACTGACTTAATTTAGTGTTTAATGAGTCCTGCTGTGAGCAGGAGGTTGGACTAAAGGCCTCCATCAGTTCCTTTCCCACCCTAATTCTGTAAAACTCTCAGGTCTGTCAGCCTACCTGGTACAAAGAGTAAACTGAGCTGTGGTTTTACAGAATGAAGCAGATTTGGCAAAGTTGGCAAAAACACCTCCAGGAATGCTTCTGTTTAGCTCCACTTCAGGGCATTCATTTCATGTTAGCTTAAATCAATTTCTCATTAGCACAAACACACCAAAACAAACCTGGTTTAAATTGTAACAGACCTATATCTGGACCTACACCTGCCACACTAAAGCATAATTTGTCTGAATATCCTCGTTGCATAAGAATGACCTAAAGAAGCTGGAGGGATGAAGAGGATCAAGATGACCTGTTGCCCCATTACACCACCCCTTTCTAAAAGTCACCCAAAGGTTTAGTGAAATTTAGAGATGTTTCTCTTTTCTTACCTCATCTAGAAGCAAGAGCAGTTTGTTCCGAATTTCTTGGGCGTTTTCTCCCTGAGGGTCCTTGAGGAGCTGCCGGAATTTCTCAATCACCTGGTAAAAAGCATTTTTCCACAGCAACTGGTCCACATTCTGCATGTCAGAGAACTCGATATCCATCAGGATGCACCGTTCATAGAGCTGCAGCATCTCCACCCTACAGCAAAACAGTCAGGGAGGGGGTCAGTGCAACAGCAACTGCCCAGGAACCCAGGGAACACAGCTGAACCACCTGCTGCTCACATCCAGCTGCCAGCAGCACTCAGTGCTTCCACACACATCTCCCAGGGAAAGAGGAGATGCTGCAATCCAGCACCCTTCCTGCTCCAAGAGGGGAAATCCAAAAGGAGCATCTCCCTTGTACGGGTGAGTCAGAATGGATCAAGGCCTGGCAAAGAGAAGGGAGCAAGGCTACAGCTCTGCCAACAGCAAGGCACAAGTGTTTCCTGATGCTAACACAGAGAACACACGCCCTGCCAGGCTCTGCTCCTTCTGAGCACAAGGTCTGGGCCAGGAACAAACACACAAAGAACCATGGGGCAACAGAGGTCTTGCCACTAAAATGATCCCCATCCCCCTTCCATCCAACCAGAACACACAGCAGAGCACAGACCTCACTTCCTCAAAAACGAACGAGTTGGGAACATCACAGCAAATGGAAACAAAGCCTCAGAGTCCCAGAAATCATGTTCCCTCATCAGCTGCCTACAGCCCTGCCTGGATGCTGGAGCTGAATTCCTCCCCCCAAATTTAATAAAATAGCTGCAGTCTAGGAATTGCTCTGAAACAGTGGGGCAAGTTTACGGTAAAGGGGATCCTCAGCTGTTCCTGCTTTGGCAGCTTTATTCCTTATAATGCTTTGAGTCCTACAGAAACAGTAGGAGAGCGTGGATGGTAAAGCCTGGAGCAAAGCCAGATGGCAATGCCTGGAAGAGCCTGACAGGATAAGAGAAGGATGCTGGTGGGTTTCTGCACAAAGCACAGAGCCAGAATGGGCTGCCTGACCCCACACACTCCCCAAACCCTGCACATGCACCTGGAGAGCACAAACACCAAGGGGAACTGGACACTTCTGCAGATGGATGTCAGGTGAGAGTCCCCACACAGCTGGCAGCAGGCACTTGGACAGAGGCAGGACACAAGGGTCACTGCCAGCAGGTGACAGGGTCAACTGTGCCCAGATTCCCAAGGCAGGATGGGCTTCCAGCGCAGCACTCTACAGTGTTTCCTCTCCCTCCACACAACAGCTCTGGGTGGCCTCAGCACCTTAAGGAAGACTTGAAACCTCTAGTGCTGCTTCAATCACAGATATATCCCACCCCATGGTCTATAGAGCAAGTGCCCAAAACACAGAACAAGCCCTGAAATGAGCTCATTTGCTAGATTTGCTGCCAGTCAGCTCTGAAAATCAGCCTCCAGAGAAGCCCTGCAGACACAGAGGTCTCAAATAGAAGTGAAAGATACCAAGTAGCAAACTTGTTACAGCCATGTTAACCATCCTCCAGAGCAAAAGTGTTACTTCTCTCCTGACAGCCTGGCATCACCAGGCTACTCCCACTGGAGTGTCACCATGCTGAGTGGCATCAAGAGCAAAACTACACAGCACTGGAAAGGCACTGCCACTATTACACAGCACCAGGAACACACCAAATGCTTTCTGAGCACACACTGAGGGCAGGTAAGAAAGCAGAAGTCTGACAACAAACACTGAGAGCACTGGAACTGAGAAACACCAGCTCCAGCAAGAGCCAGAAGAACTAAAAGCTGCAGGAGGTGCTTGTCCTGCTCCTCTGTGTTCCTGCAAGGCATTCACGAAGCACAAGAAGCCATGGCTTAGCTCCTAGTTCAGGGAAATGACATCCATCTTCACCCACAGCTTCCTTCCACCATGCACACACCACTGGCACACAACAAACACACCCAGCACATCAAAAAACCAGCAACCCAGTGGCCCATCTGCCAGCCTCTGAGACACAGAGATCCCCAAGGAGACACCATTCTCCTGCATTTCACCCTGGAAATGACTCAGTCCCCCCCACTACAGCCCACCCACAAACCTCAGCTGGGCCATCTTCTCCAGCCCCTCCGGGCTGATGCGGTCTCTGGACAGGAGGTTGCTGAGCTGCTGCTCCTGGTTGCCAGCCTCACGCAGGAGTTTGCTGAGCTCCTGCTGCTGCATGTTCCTCATCTGCTGCTCCATCTCGGGGCTCAGAGGAGTGGGGGGGAGTGGGCCACACAGGTACTGCCCTGCCTGGCCAGGGTACCCAGGGTAATAAGTTCCTGGGTACACCCCGTTGGTTGGACCCATAGGATACTGCAGGGAATATCCACCATAGGGATACTGGGGGCCTTGCCCAGAGGCACGAGGGTAATAATAGGGGTTGTCAGAGTTTTGGAATTTATAGTAGGAGGGCTGGGCCTGGCGGGCTTCCCCCCAAGAGGTGGGGCTCACTTCATCATCCGTGTCTAGGAAGTGAAGCTGAGCAGTCTGGCTCTTGAGGGCGGGTTTTTGGTCCGGGTTGTTTGGGTCCCACAGCCGGCGGGCAATGCCACCTCGGCCCCGGCTCCGGGGGCCTTTGCTGCCAGCCCCACCCAGCAGGAGCCTGGGCCCAGCGTGAGTGGCTTCAGGGACACCCACTGAGCTGGCAGAGAGGTCCGTGTTGGCAGGCAGGAACAGAATCCCACGGCCCCTCCCTTGGGGCTCCCTGCTCTGGCTCCTCGCCTCTGAAGGCTCTAAGGCCTTCAGGGACTTTTTTTTATCTGTATCAGCCAGGCTGACGTCCCTGTTGATGGTCCTGCTGTCAAATGTGACTCGAAAGGGTCCCTTGACTTCCCTGCCATTGCTGCTCCACTCGCTCTCGCTCCTGGAAGCTCGGCTCTGCTCCGAATGCCTTCTCCTGTCCGAATTCCTGCTGGAGACGTACGCTTCTGCCTCATCAACCCTGTCATCGTCCAGGGAGTCGGTGGAGGACACGGAGAGCTGCTTCCTAGGACGTATCCTTTCCCTGACACGCTCCTGCCTCCTCTCCACCTCATCCACGAGCAAGGCTCCGTCTGTGCTGTTGTTGCTCCCAGCTGAGCTGGTGCTGCAGGTGCGGTAGCGGCTCCGCCGCTTGTCCGTGCGGGAGTAGCGCTTGGTGGAGCCCAGCTTTGCCGGCAGCACCTCATCCCCCGTCCTCCTCACCCTGTCGCTTCGCTCTGCTCGTCTCCCTTTATCCCCCCTGCAGGCTTTTCCTGCTTCCCCTGCCTGGCTCCCCTCTCTATCCTCCTTGCTCGATTTCATTTTCCTGTTGCGGTCTTTTGGAGCGCCTTTCTCAGTCTCTTCATCTCCCTCGACTTTGAGCTGCTCCATCATCCCAGTGATTTCCTCGCTGGCTGAGCGCAGGGAAGGTTCTTTAGCAGCAGAGTGCAGGCGTTTCCCAGGCTGGTAGATCTGCTGGTCCGGCTTCTTGGTTCTCCTGGGGGTCTTTGGACACCACTCATCCACAATGGGCTGCCTGGATGAGTTTTCCTGGCTTTGCAGGCCACCTTTGGTCTCTGTTTCTTCCTTTGCCTGTGAAGGACCATTCTGCTTGGGGCCATCGCTTTTGTCCCAGTCCTCCACAGCTGGAGCTCCCACTGCCACAGAGTCCTTGTCCCCAGCACCCTCCTCCTTGTCCTCCTCAGCTCTGCTCCTTTCCTTCTCCAAGGACTCCTGCTTTGGTGACACAAGTTTGCCCCTCAGTCTGGAAAGGCCGGGCTTGTAAATCTCCTGGTCTGGGCGCCTGTTGTCTTTGCGATGCCTCGGCTCCTTCACCTCCTTCACGTTTTCTGGGGAAAAAAAACGCAGAAGAAAGTTATTCCTAGGGACCAAAAAAATATCATGACAAATATTCAAGCCAAGGCAAAGAGCCTGCCACCCTCAGGGCAGGTCCAGGAGAGAGCTGAAAAGCTGTGTCAATATTTACAGGAAATCACTGAGTAAGAGTAGAAAATGAGAAAGTCTAACACAGCTAACCAAATCCTCGACCTGATCCATTTACAAATCTTGTCCTACAACAGGTTTCACCTCAAAGCACCAACAAAGCACAAGACGAGACTTGAGCACAAGTAGCAGGAGTGAAGTTGTTCCATCACAGGTCCAGCAGCAGTCACCTGCCTGCTGTTGGGACGGGAGCTGCCATCCGCAGCAGCGCCTGCTGTGCCACCAGACCGTTCGGAGTCCAAGCCGCCTTTCCCCCTTGCTCACAACCCGGTAACGTTTCTCTCCTTCTCCCTTAACCGTATTTACACAGAAAATCGTTGCAGAGCCCAGGCCGAACCACGCACGGTTAAACGACTCACCAAAGCCGGGCTGTTCCCCGCTGCACTCCCTAAATTTCCCCCGTCAGAACCGCGCACCGGCCGCAGCCCCAAACCTCCACCGGTACCGGGGGCTCGGCCCGGGGGAACCCGAGAGGCTGGGACCGGCCATCCCGGGACAAAGCCCCTCCGGTTACCGCCACCCGCCCCGCAGCCTCCCTGTTCTCGGTACGGCGCCGGCCGTGCACTCCCACCCCGGATACCCCGGTGCTGGCGCCTGCGGGGCGGCAGCTCTGCCCCAAGCCCTACCCCAAGCGCAGCCGGGCAGCGCGGCCGTGCGCACCCGCGGGGAGGTACTGCTGTGAGGAAGGACCGGCCCAGCACCGGGTGGCGAGTGCCCCCGGCGCCCCTCACCTCGCCCACCGCCGGCCGCGCGGGCCTGCGCCGCCACCATGTCCCGCAGCTCCGCGGCCGAGACGCGGACGCGCTCCAGCCCCTCCGCCATCTTGGCTGCGCCGGGGGCGGGCAGTGCCGACGGCGGCCGNGGAGCGGCGGCTGCGGGGCCGCGTCCATCGCACCCCGCTGCTCACCTGCGCCGGGCTGGACCGCATGGCCGGCCGGAGGCTGCTCTTCAAGTGCGAGCTCTTCCAGAGGACCGGATCCTTCAAGGTACGCAGGGATGGCGGCACCGCAGGTCCCCGGGGCAAAGGTCGCTCTCCGACAGAGAAAGTCGCGTTCCGCCGATAGCCACCAGCTCCTGGCACCCTGCACGGGTGCTGCCCACGACTCAGGGAGTGGTGTAAGGAGGACGTTCAGCCCAGCACACCCAGTGCTGTGCTCTCCTTGCAGATCCGCGGTGCCCTGAACGCCGTGAGGAGCCTCGTTGAGGAAAGCGAGCGCAGGAGAACGCTGCTCCCCACTGTCGTGACACACAGCAGTGGCAACCACGGGCAGGCACTCGCCTGTGCTGCTCAGGAAGAAGGTAACCTGTACCCGACCTCCACCTCAGCTCTAGGAGGCAGGCACAGGGTAAATGCAGAGCTGGTTCCCCTGGAGAGAAGGATGGAGATCCCTCAGCTGAATGCATGCAGGAGCTGGCATAGGCAGGCATTGCCTGCTCCTGCAGTTTGAACAGGCTGCTGTGGCTTCTTGGGCTGTTGGATTTACTTTCTCTCTCATGCCATAGGGATTTTTGCCTACATCGTGGTGCCCCGGACAGCCCCACAGTGTAAGCAAGATGCCATTTGTGCCTATGGTGCCAGAGTGGTGCCGTGTGACCCCAGTGACGAGGTAAGGCACAGGGGAGACTGGCCAGGGACACTGCCCAGCCAGAGCGAGAGGTGACTGCTGTGCTTTCCCTTAGTCCAGAGCCAAGACAGCATCTGATGTAGTCCAGGAGACAGGAGGAGTCCTGGTGCACCCCAACCAGGACCCCGCAGTGATCGCAGGGCAAGGCACCATCGCCCTGGAGGTGCTGGAGCAGGTGAGAGAAATGCACAGCCTGGGCCCTGCAGGGGCACAGCAAAAACAGGGACACAAAGTGTCACAAGACCTCACACTTGGTTTCTGCACAGGCACCCCACATAAATGCAGTGGTGGTTCCTGTGGGAGGTGGAGGAATGGTCGCAGGAATAGCAGTCGCCATCAAGGTAGGCAACAGCTCATCCAGCAATCTCCCTGTGGGAAGGGCAGGATTCCCAAGGCAGGCAGCAGCTTTTAACTTTAGAAACAGAAAGACCCTGCTGTGGAAGTCTGTGGGTGCCTGGGGTCTGCATGGCAGCAGCAGCAGGGCCTGCTTAGCCCCCTGCAGGCACAGACACAGGGGACAGGCCCAGATTAGAGTCACCCAAGTGGCCCCTCCTGCTCTGCCCAGGCTTTGAGGCCAGATGTGAAGGTGTTTGCTGCTGAGCCAAGCAACGTGGACGACTGTTACCAGTCCAAGGTCCGAGGGGAGCTGACCCCCAACCTCCACCCACGGGACACCATTGCAGATGCAGTAAAAACCAGCATCGGGCCCAACACGTGGCCCATCATCAGGGATTTGGTTGATGCTGTCCTGACAGTCTCAGAGGAAGAAATCAAGGTAAAGGCTCCCAGTTCCCTTCTCACAGTAGCTGCCAGCAGGCAGCTGCCTCCTTCCCTGCCCTGCCCCTCTGCTCTCACCCCAACATACTCTCAGAGCAGCACAAGCCCCGGTTCACCCCTGCAGCTGTGACACCCATGCTGTCTCCAGCTGGAAAAGGCTGTTGGAAGCTCTACCCTCCCTTCCCAGAGAATTGCAGGGATGCCTTGGAGCAGCCTGTGCTGGCTGCTGGTCTGACAGCTGCTGCTCTGTCCCGACAGCGAGCCACGTGGCTGGTGTGGGAAAGGATGAAGCTGCTGATTGAGCCAACAGCAGGCGTGGGACTGGCGGCTGTGCTCTCAGAACAGTTCCAGGCAGTCCCCCAGGACCTGCAGAACGTTTGCATCGTGCTGTGTGGGGGAAACGTGGACCTGAGATCCCTGACCTGGCTCAAAGACCTCTCTGGGGAAGCAGAATGAGGATGGAGTAGTGTTTCAAGGAATGAAAACCTCATTCTGAATTTGTGCAGTGGTTTGTGTGCTACTAAAAACAGCTCAAGTAGAAATGTTTGGGAGTTTTTGTAGAGGGATGAGGGAAGCTGGCATTGGTCTCTGTGGGGGGCCTGGAAACAAAGCACTGCCTGTTCTTCCCTCCCCAGCTGCCTTGTTCTGGGCCAGGCCTCCAGAGAGCTGCACTCAGTCATCCTCCCCAGCTGCTACTTGGCTTTTCTTTCTCAGCGTCACAGAACTGCCAGCATTCACACAGCAAAATCCCCACACACCTCACGTGGCAGGGCATGAGGGACAGGGACAATCCCAGTGGGCCAGGGGGTTCAGTGGACAAGGGGTGCACACAGCCTCCTGGCCACCACCACAACAGAAGCACTTAGACATTTTTGACATTTTCCATTAAAATAAATATCTATAGCTGGTACCTGAGCAGCAGCTGGCCACGCAGCTGCCCCTGTACAGACCCCAGCAGTAACACGTCCAAGGCATCAGTGCTGTCCTCACAGTGCACGGGCCAAGAACAGCATCCAGGGAGCCAAGGCACAAACTCCAGCCATGCTGGAGGCTCACTCCATTTCCACCTCCCTCTCTGGAAGTGCACTCTGACTCCTCACCCAGGGCACAGGCTCCGGGACATGGGGGTCATAAGTCCATTTGGGAAAAACGCGCTTGTAGAGGTTCAGCAGCACCGTGTCCTGGGACTTCAGCTGCCCATCAAAGTGGCATTTCATGTGGCCATGGGTCCCTAGGCAGAGGGCAGAGGAGGCCATTAGCAGTCTCTCTGGCTCAGGAGGACCACACCATCCCAGCAGCACAGGGATAAACACCAAATCAAACCTACCTAAAGGCTCCTTGATGTGCCCTCTGCGTCCCCACTTTGTCCTCAGCTCCACGGGCTTGAACCACATCACATCCTCTGGAGATGAAAACACAAAAGGCAGGTAAGAAACAGGCTGTGCTGCACCAACAGAACCACAGGGACAGAACTTCCAGAACCCCTTTTCCCACCAGAGACCAGCTGTACCTCTGTTGAAAAACATGTATCGCACCACAGCCGTCTTGGTGAAGATCTTGAAGGGGTGGCCACTGAGCACCAGGCGCTTGATGACGATCCTGTCAGGGTCCACGGAGAGCAGCGAGCCCGTGGCAATGAGGTCGTGCATTCCTGCCAGGCAGAGTCACCAATGCACCCGGGCAGGGGCCTCCATCAACCCCTCCCCACCACAAATCCCTTCCTCAAAGGCCTGCAGGCCCAGAGCAACCTCACAGCAGGGAACAGCAGGGATGGAGATGAGTTCACCTCAAACAGCAGGAAGAAGACAGCTTTTTCTAGTCATACTTTCTGGAGAGATGCACGTGTAAGCAGGGTATGGGGACAATTTGTTTCCTAATCACCACCTCCTCAGCATTTATCAACTCACCGTTACTTCTCTGTTTGAAAAGCAGCACTGAGGCAGGAGGGAAAGTGATGGGAGCATAAACAGTCACCACCAGGGCAGCATCTGGGCGCAGGAAACGCTCCAGCTTGTGCTTATCAGCTAGGACAGAACAGCAATGATCAAGTTCAGGCCAAGAGCAGTCCTTAAGAGCTCTGGGAAACACCAGAGCTCATTCTGCCCTGGCCAACAAACACCCCTCCTCTGCTGGCACCAAGTACCTGGGAATGAAGGTGATCCTCTGGCACAGAACCTGGACCCTGCCTGGATCAGTGAACCACCTTTCCCAAGCCATTCTACTCCCCATGATTCAGTGCCTGCCCTGGAAGCCTCAGAGCCTAGGAGTGAGTCTTCACAATAGTCCTTCAGCCAGGTTCAGACACCACGGCTAAGACATCACAGGCTTCCTGCCCCAGAATCCCCAATCCCATTCCTGGTGTACCCAGTCCCTGACAAACCTGAGGTGTGCTGGGAGAACAGGGGGGATGCTCGGAAGCGCCTGAACCCACAGTGGAAGATCAGCTCCTCCTTGGCCCTCACTGGCTCGCTGTTGCCCGGATGCCGACGCACCAGGAAGTTCAACACGGACATCTGGAAGAGGCAGCACAGTGAGGGGCTGCTGGCAGGGCTGGCAGGGGATGGTGGGCAGCAGAAAGCAACAGGACATTGCAGCCAAGATGAATGGCCTCGAAAATGGTGTCCCAAAAGGTCACTGGTCACCGGTGCCAGGCTCAGACACTTTATCCTAACCCCACCCCCAACAGCTTCTGTGTGCTCTGACCTGCTGTGAAATGGGAGCAGTGTGGGGAGATTTCAGCCCAAACCCTCCCCAAGCCAGGCAGCCTGAAGGAAGAAGGAGCTGCACATCCCTCCAGGGTATCATCCCTTTTGTTCACCTTTTGTTCGTGCGGAAGCAGCGAGAACAGGACCAGGGGTTTCCCTTCCTTGAAGCTCTCCATCACCGAGACAGGGACATTGCAGACATGAAGTGTAACGTACCAGCCCACCTGCCAAGACAGGAGCTCTTGTGAATACTTTTCTCACCAAAAAAATTGTCAGATGTGCCTGGATTAGGGAGGAAATCCAGGAGAAAATTTTCTGAACTTAGGGCTTCATGCTAAGAACCTGGTGGCTGAAAGATCCACCCAACCATCTCCCCAAAAAGTCTCTCCTGTTGGGACCAAAGGAACACAGTAGGGAAAGAGATCAGCAAAAGGGACTTACCGAGGCTCCTTCAGTCTCCTCCTTCTCTATTTGCCTGAAGAGGTTCTTTCTGGTTCTGGAGAAGTCTTGGAACTGGAAGATCCTGGCATAATCCCTTGGAAGATTCTCTTTAGGGTCCCATGGAGAAGTCCGGAAGCTTTTCAGCCCCCTGTACTTCTGGAACCTACAGAACAGAGGTCAGGAAACACAAACAACTTCACCAACGGAGGTGAATCCCATCCTTCACCCCTACCTGTGGCCTGCAGGGTCTCACACCTTCAGGGAGGGCAAAAGAAACACTAGCCCTCAGGAAAGACCTTGGTGCAGAGAGAGCTAAAACCAGCAGCCAAATCCCCAAACAACCTGTTCTTGCCTGAGGGCCACCCTCCTCCCTCTCCCAGGCCAGCACCTAGCTCTTCCTGCCAACTAGTGCCTGCTCTGGAAGCCTCAGAGCCAAAAAGAGTCTTCACAAGAGTCCTTCAGCCAGGTTCAGACACCACGGCTAAGACATCACAGGCTTCCTCACCCAATTAAGCAGAAAGGCCCCTTCCAGCTCCTCTCCCAGCAAAGCATCCCATTTCTTACCTGACTCTGGCAGGCATATCCCGTGGCGTGTCCACCTCATCTGGAAACATCTCATCCATTCTCTCCTGTTTGTATCTCTCCAGCATCTGCTCATCCTCCTCCATCTTCTCATCGTACTGGTCATCCCGCAGGCACTCCGACACCGTCATGGTCTCGCTCTCCTCCTCCTCAGCTTCCTCCTCACTGCTCTCCCCGTCCTGGCACAGGGCAGCACAGAGCCTGTGAGCACACAGAGCTGTGCATGCAGCACTGGCACCCTGGGTGTGCTCACATCGTGGGATTTGGGACCCCAGCCCGTCATTTTGGGGTCTAATAGGCCAAAAAAGCAACGTGATACATGTGGGGATTTAACAGTGGAAATCCAGGCAAGTTCTGGCTCCACGTCATACCCTTGCACAGAGCAACTTGGAAGGACAGAATTGCTCTAGAACATGCAATAATGGCCTGGAGATCACCTGTACTATCAGCTTTTAGAGGTACCTGAGAAACTGCCTCTTCCATCAGATCATCATCCATGTCGTCATATTCATCATCATCTTTCTCACTGCCTTCTTCTCCATCATCCACAATCCAGGCAGCCTGGTACTTGGATGTACCTTTGGGGACCTTCACCACCCTCCTGTTTGCCTTCAGAGAATCTGCAGGATTCCCACCAGTGGTTAATACAAGGAGCAATTCTCCTTTGCCTCAGCAGCACTTATACCAGGACTGCCAAAACCAGATCTAGACTAGAATTGCTATTTTTCCAGCACAGAATTTGTCAGGACAGCCAAAATCTGCTAACTTGCCAAGCAAACCACACAGCCTGATGGGACTGGGGATGGAACCCATCGCAATTAGGGTGTTTCTACACAGCCACCCTGCTGTCAGGAGTTTCTAACAACAAGGAAAAGATCCAGAAGTATTGCTTCTGCTCACCCTCTGCTTCCCGCAGTTCTTCTTCAGTGGGCCATGTCTGCTCCCCTTCCATGGGATCAGGAACGACTTCTGACTGCAGAGACTCCTGCTTGCTTGGATCTGCCTTCATCAGGACCTTGACATCTTCCTCCATCTCATCAGCACCGTTTCCAGAGCCATCCTGAAGGGCAAGAGCAGAGTTCCCAGCTCTGAACACACCCAACTGAAGCTTGCAATCAGTTTCAAGAGAAACTCCCTTCATGATGTCGTGACATAACTTTTCGTTACACACTGCAGGCAAGGAACCTCAGCCCAGCAGAACACAGATAAAACTTCCTTTGCCCTCCCCTTTCCCAGTGTATTTTCCATCATGAAAGTTCAGAAACATTGTGTTCTAAGAGGACTGGCAAGCCTCTCACCCCACACACCTGAACCTCCATGTCCTGACTCCTCTTCTGTCCTTTAACCACTCGTGCGTTCAAAGAGAGTGGGTCAAGGGGAGCATCCACCTGGCTGACCTGGAAGTCCCCATGCCCCACAATGTGTACCAGGCTGTTGACGTTGAGGGTCTGTCCTCGGACAAAGCCAGACACCTTCAGGGTCCCTGTCAGCTCGCTGTCCTGGCTGGGCACAAACTCGGCAGCATGGGCAAGCAGGTGAGCGCGGTGGTCCCGGAAAGCCAGGTGCCTCTGCTTCTGGGAGCTGAGGTGCCTCAGGAGCAGCGAGGATTCCTGCTCCGTGGTCAGTGGGAAGAGCTTGGCCTCAGGAAAACGCTTCTCAATGGATTTGGAAAGCTTCTTCCTGGCATCTATCCTCTTCTTAGGGGGCAGGTCAGTGCCTCCCAGGACAGCCAGAGCTGCTGGGCAGAGAACAGAGCTCAGGAGCCGACCCTAAACCTTCTGATGTTCTTTTTACCAAACATGGGACTTGGATGTCAACAGCCCAAATGGCCAGATTTGTACAAAGGAAGTTTCAGTGGTGCCCAACAGGACAAGAAGCAATAGCCATAAACTGAAATGGAAGAACTTCCACCTCAACATAAGGAAAAATTTGTTTTCACTGAAGGTGGCAGAGCCCTGGAATTTAATTACTGTGACAGTAAATCTCCACTAAGCACCCCCACAGAAGCCCAGAAACATTTCTCACCATAACTGGGGAGCCCCTGTGCGAAGAGGCAGGAGAGGCAGTGCTCTCCAGCACTGTCCCAGCCATCCACAGGGTCCAGGATGAACAGCAGGGAGTCAGCAACCTTGGCAAGGTCTAAGACAGCATGAAGATCCCCTGCACCCAAAACACCTCCATTAGTGGGGCTGCCAGAGCTACCAGAACCAAGAACCCAACCCACAACGGTGCCTCCTCACCTGCCTGGGCTGTGATAAAGTGCCAGCGCTGCTTGAGCCGGGGGCAGAGGAGGGCAAAGCCACCAGCTCTGCCCTCATCCGCACGGATAATGGCCGAGTCCTGGCTCTGCAGCAGGCGCAGGCCGTCCTGAGCTGCAGCCCTGCTGTGCAGCAGCACCACGACCACGAGGTGCGGGGGCCCGTCCCTGCTGCCGAGGCTGCGCTTCTCCGCCAGCACCTGCAGGCACAAGGGCCGACCGTGAGTCCCAACCCAAAGCCGGCTCCTCTCGCGCCCTTCGATCGAGGCCAGATTCCCCCCCATCGCGACCCGAACACACCCGGTCCAGTAATGCTCCGCTTGACCCAACCGAAGCGGCCCTGGCACCCGCTCATCTCCCCAGCAAAGACCCAAACCCGCCCGGCCCCATTGCAAGCCCCCTCCGGCAGGGACTCGAACCGACCCGATTCTCGTTCCCTCTGCTAGAACCGGCCCGGCCGCGCCCGGTTCCCCGGGTGCCTCACCGCCTCCTTGCGCTGCCGGCGGAGCTGCAGCGCCTGATGCCGTCGGTCCACCCTGTTCAGATCGCGGAGTCGCCGGCGGGGCTGGGCCTTGACGGGGACGCGGCCTGGGGACGGAAAGAACGGTCAGGCTGTCTGGGAACAGAGCGGAACCCGGGGGGGGCCCGCCCTGCCTCACCTCCAGCGCGGCGCTGCGAGGACCCGCTGTGTTTGCCGCCCTTGTGCGCCTTGTTCTGCTGCTTGAGCGGCCCGGGCCGGTGCGCGCCCGACCCCGCCATCACCATGCTGCCGCCTCGCCACCGGCACCGCTGCGTCACTTCCGGCGCGACAGGGACTCAACGCGTTCCACGTGCGCAGCGAGAGGGAGGGACGGGACCGGGACCGGGACCGGGACCGGGACCGGGACCGAGCCCCGGGAAAGGGCAGGGAAGAGCAGCAGGCTTGATGGCTGTAACGCCGCGGGGTAGTGAGAGGCGAGAGGCAGAGCCGTTCGTTCAGCGCTTTATTGGTTGGTTCTTTGTACAAGTATTTACACGGAGAGGGGGACAGGGCTCGGCCGCGCTCCGGGAAGGGGCCCGAGGGGTGAAGCAGTTGCGGAAAGGCCCTGCCGAGCCTCTGGCATCGCAGCCAGGCCCCGGGGCGGGAAGCCGCTGCGCCCTCGGCAAAGCCCGATGGAGTGGAAACATTCCTACCCTGTCCCGGTCTGTTACCGCGGTGATCTCGCTCTTGCCAAGCATTCTCCAGCCAGGAATGTCTGCTCCTAGGCAGAGGCCTCACCCCCGATGGGACATCACCCCAAACACCGCAGCAGAGCCCCAGCCCCGTGATCACCCCATCCCTTAGAGGTGCAGCTCTCTGCTGGTTACAGGAACCATCAGGGCCGCAGCACCCCGGGACCGCGTGGGGGAGAAGGAGATGAAACATTCACAGGGGTGTTGCAATCGTCAGTAAAGCTGAGGCAACCCGAAGGACAGGCAGGGCAGCTGCATGGCAAGGGAAAAGCAGGTTCCTACAGGTTCCTGCTGCCTCTGAACTTGAGGCATCTTCCCACCTCTTCCTCCTGAGAGGAAATCAGCACGACAGCAGCAATGTGGGGTTGTCAGCTGTGAATGGTCTTTAGGGATCCTTTTCTACCCCTAAAAGCAGACTGGCTGTTTAAACCTCTGAAACTCTAAATATGAGCACGTACTACCTGAGAGGAAGGAAGACACAAAACTGGAGAGACTGGTGACAGATAAACACTGCAGTGATTAAGTCTCTCTATACAGGAATCCACTGGCTGTGGGACAGCGTGAGAGTCTCTCCCAAAGGCTGTTTGCCCACAGCACTGCCTTGCAGAGCCAAAGGCAAACTGGCTGCTCAGAGGGGGCTCGAGGGAAGAGGGAATAACTAGGACACTTCTAGATCAAGGAAAACACCCTGTGAGTTAGTTATACCTTGTCGTTTACACAAGACCAGGGAAAGGAGGAAGGCAGGAAACTCTATTCCTCGGGTTACCACAAAGCCAAATACTTCTGCCTCCGAATCACCCAGAAGTCTGGAAAGCCAGAGACAGCCAGGAGGATCCCACAGCATGCAGGCTGATGATCTCTGCAATCTCCAGAGCTGCTCTGGCTTTCCCACACATCCATACAGGGATTTCGCTGACCTGCACAGTCCTGCAGGGCCCTCCACACACACACTACCTAAAAATCACAGCCTGCCAAGCAGAGCAAGCAGGAGCAGAAAGCTGCCTCACAGGCTGACAGCATTCCAGGTGAAAACAAACACTCCTGTCAAAGCAGAAACTACCAAGGGAATATGGGTGCAGCCACAGCGTGAGCAGAGAAGAACCCTGCAGCAGCTGAGATGTAAATCCTTGCAGCAAGGCAAGCCCTGGCAGGGGGAGGGCTCCCTTCAGCTCTCCTGTACCATCACAACACAGAGCCTGGTGCTCTGCACACACAGAACACTGTGACAGCACCATCTGTCACCCACCTTGTCCCCTCTGCACCCTCATCTCCAAACAAACCAGGCTTTGTATCACAGTACAAAGCCCAGACAAGCTGTGCCATGAGGAGTGGAGCTCACAGGCTGCTCCAATCCTGGCTGAATCCCAAAAAGCTGCACTGCAGGAAAGCTGAGCTCACATTCCTGTTCCCTAAAGGAGGAGCAGCTGCTTCTGAAGCAAGAACCCTGGGCTGACTCCACACAGGGAGAACAAGCTGGGCCAGGCTGGATGCAGAGCCATGGCCCTGGTTTAGGAAGGAAGACTGGTTACAACTGGAAGGGCCAGTTTATTAGAGAAACCTCACACTGCAGAGAAGTCACAACACATTGGAAAGGCTCCAGGCCTGCTGAGGGGGGGCCAGTCTTCTGCAGTAGCACAGATCCACATCCCCCAGCCCCCCAAACCCAGCAGGTGCCACAGAGGGAAGGGTTACCTGAAACACAGCTTATGTTTTACAAGCAGCCTGAGAGAAGAGCCAGTAGTAGAGTTCCAAAAAAGTCTCCCCGGCAGACAACAGTTAAAACAAAAATGGTTTAAAATGTTTAAAAGCTCTGTGTTCTTGGCTGCAGCATAAAGGGGAGGCAAAGGTCTACAACACACACAGACCTCCGTGGGTCTGGGCACTCGCTCTGATCTACCAGTGAAGGCCGGAGGGAGGGGTCTTCTCATCTTTGTTGCTTTCCAGGGAAAAGGGTGGGATTCGGACATCAAAGTGGGAGCCATCAGGCCTCTCAAATCGAAAAGTGCCCCTGCAAAAGTAATGGCAGAGATCACACTGAGGCCAGAGACAAACACACCTAGGAAGCATCAGCAAGAAGGTGAGACCTGAGCTCTTCCACATCCTGGGGGTCCATGTGCAAGGCTGGCCCAGCAGCAAGGACACAGGCTCAGCTGCAGAGCATTTGCTGCCAAGGTGACTCATTTTTGGAGGACTCCTGGGCAGTTTTACATCACATCCCTAACACATTTCCTGCACAAAGCTGTGATGATTGCAGCCCACAGGAGTCAAGCAACCTCCATGCACCTGCAGCTGTGTTTACCCAACTCCCACTCCCCAGGAGACAGAGCCATCTGAGCTATTTTTACAAATGGTTACACATAAATTCAGATTTGTATTTCTTGGCAGGAGCTTCACTGCTTGTCTATGACAAGAAATCCCATCACAGGTGTAATTTGGAATAGTTTTAGCTTTGCATTTCAGAACTGAACCTGCCTGTCCTGGTACAACCATGTGTTTACTGCTCAGAACTACAGATGACTGTACTGCAGAACATGACATGGGCAAGTGGGTTGTGGAGATAAATTAACAGGTTCTCAGGATAGAGAGGACACAACAGAACACCAGAAGTCAAGCTGAGCAGCTCTTGAGCTGCAGAACCTCTTCAGGATGTATGCAGAGAGGGAAAAACTACTCGACCATCTGGTTTTATTCCCCAGGGCATCCATTCAGGCAATTCAAAACACTTCAGATGGTAAACAAGGTACACCCTATATGCAAAAAGCTGCTCTCCTACTTTTCCCAATTGAAAGGCAACTTAACTCTGAAGGAGATTTCCTTAAAAAAATGCAGGAAGACCTGCCATACAGAAGGCAAGAGGTGGCTGTGCAATCCTTGTCCACACAGAGGTGACACTAGATGTGCTAACCCAGCCGAAAGGCAAATAAAGGGAAATTGCTTTAACCCTGAGGCACAGGAAAAGAACAACTCAGCTGGGCACTTCCCTCCCTGCACTTACAGAAGATGAGACTTAAACACCAGTTAGACTGAAGGCCTTAGCTGGTCTCAGCTGGGAAAACCCCTGCATGCCAATTCCTGACACCAAAGTGCACGGGGATGGAGTTAAAGCCCAATTCTCTCTCAAGAAAGGAGCTACCGGAGCACACATGCCTGCTGCTGAGGGAATCACCAGCACCAGGACCAAAAGGGAGAACTGCTTCATGTCTTTAAATCCAGTCTAGTACAGATCACAGCAGGAGGATAAATTAGCCTGGAACCTCTCCTGATGCAGAGAATCAACAGATCATCTTATCACTAACTGGGATACAGCTAGAGAGAAGCTCATCAAATTTTAGCTTCCAAATATGCCCTGTCCAGTCCACTTCCATCCAGCTTTCAGCCATGACTTGAGGGTGCAAACTGCACCCCAGCTTGCTACTGGGGGGGTCCTACACCCAAAACACTGCTGCAGCAATAAGGGCTTCTTACCACATGTGACCACTGGATGCCTGCAGGGAGACGTGGCTGCTGTACTGAAATGCTGGCTGTTCTTTGGACAAAACTGGCTCCTGAGAAGACAAGAGACCACTGGGCATCAGTAATTCTACCACAGATAGGCATCAACAGGAAATTTATATAGCATGAAAAAAAAAACAGAGACCCACATCCCAGCACTTCTGCCAATTACACAGGAAACAATTTGTCCACTGAGTAGTGCCAGAATCCCACTATTATTCCAGTTTTCCAACCATCAGTCATTTAGGATCATGCTCTAATACTCAATGTGAAGTTTCAGATCATGCAGACAAACAACAGATGAAAAGCTCACGTGGCTTCTTTTATTGCCAGTTTCCCACTCCACATATTTCCACTGCCCACTAAGCACTTTACTGGCAAATCCACCCAATCAAGTGAGAGAACTCCAGCAAAGGGCTGTGCTTTCCAAAAAAAAAGAAAAAAGGCTGCATGGTACCTACCCTTCCTACAACCCCCCGGCCCCGAACTGTTTCCAAGGTGCCAGACAAGCTGAATATCCTCCAGTGCCGTTCTCGGAGCTGCACCACTTCACTGTCCAAGTTCTCCAGGCGAATACAGTAGCGCCACTGGAGAGAAGAAAGACTCTTATCAAGAGCTGCAATCAGCTGCAACCAGTTGATAACCTACAGCTGATACTGGGAAACAGTTGCCAGGCAAGGGCTACTCTCCCTCAGAGCTTATCACACTGCAGTGATGCCACAGCAAATAAACTCCTTCCCTTTAGGTGCTCCGTGACACAAAAGGCACTTACCCAGTAGACGTGGGAATTCTGGGCTTCCTGTCAAGAGAAACAAAAGACTTTAGCAGCTGCCCTTGGACACGTGGTGCCAAAAACCTCTTCAGCTGTCAGCACAGCACCAGCACAGGGGATCTCACTCCGTGCCAGGGTGACGCAGACAACTCACACGAGCACAGACAGCTGCTCTCTGAGGCCTTCCATCAGCACATCCTGGCTCTGGCTCTGCTTTACAGTAAATCATGAGGTGGGAGATTTGCAAGGATCCTGTGACAACCCAGGGTTCACCTCCATGTTAATTACGCACTTTCTACAGATCTAGAAACACCCCTTTCTTTGCCTTCAGGCACCTTTTTTTCTGACAAACATCAGCTGGACCCCACAAAAGTTGCAAATCCACACCAAAATGTGCACCTGCCACAGCTCAGGCTCCCCAGCAGCCATGCTCAGAAATCAAACCGCTGTGGGAATTCCCAGCTCTCCCACTCAGGGGTCTGTTTGAGCCATGTGATTTTGGATGGCCCATGTGAAATTCTGTGCTATAAAGAGCACATGGTTATCAGCTAAATTCAGAAGGCTTTAGCCAAACCCTCTAGGCCAAACTAGAGGCAGGAAATGGGCAGGCAACCACAGCCCATCACTGGGCAGGATAACAGAGGTGTCTGTTGTTACAGAGCAGATGGCCCCAGTGTCACCTCACGTGACTCAGGCAGTAACAGGACCAATTCACAAGCCTTCCTAAATGTCTCGCTAGCACTGCTGTGCAGAACATTACAGGTTATTTCCCATCCTACTGATAACCAGCAAAAGCCAACATGCAGGAGCTATTCTCCAAAAATATACAACAGAATAGTTTTCATGTCTATACCCATGAGAACAAAATGGCAACTGTGGTTAAATGTCTTTGGTAAGCAGAATGAACAGCAGGCAGCAAACTGGCCTTACAAAAAGATGCCAGTGAAGCAAATGGCAGAATTACCAGAGCAGCACAGACCTACCCTCATGCCCATGTAGAAGGGGATGACGGTGACACGGATGTTCTCCGTGGTTTCTCGGTGCACGTCTGAGAGCTCCAGCCAGGGGTGGTTCTTCTCCTGCCACGCACACAGAGTGTCCCTTGCTACAAAAGGTGGGACTGCGGGGAGGGAAAGGTGAACGTTCATGGGGAGAGGCAACACTGTAGCTGGAGAGCTCTCCCCTCAACACAATTCCTTTCACACGCTTAAAAAAATATTCAAAGGCAGAGCTTCACTGTAGCAAACCCCAAGCTAGACATGATTTTTATGCCATATCCCACATGATGGGGTTTGGGTACTTATGGAGCACGTGCAAGCACCTGGCTCTGAAGAATTCCCTGTGAAGCCAAAAATTACCTTTTGTTTGGTCGTACATGAGGAACCTCTCAAAGAGCTCATGCTGGATGGGCACTTGATCAGTGGAGCTGTAGGGAAGGATGTCTTCATGGCTTACATAGTCTAAACCTGAAAAAGAAACCCCAACAGCCATTGAATTTCCCCAGCAAAGAGCAGCTCAGAAGTCTTCTGGAAGAAAAATTGATCACCCTAGTGAGAAGTTAGGAAAGGGGTTTTGGCAGCAGAAGCCAAAGTTAACATCACAACTGCAAGGAAGAATGGAGGAGGCGTGCCAGGAATAACTCTTGGCAGTGTCCTCCTGTGAGATTTTTCATGGAATGACTCCTCTCATAAACACACACTGCCCTGCAAAGTGCCTGCACTGCCCCAAAAGCACTCTGGGCAGAAAATGCCCGGGACAGGAATAAATCCAGCTGTCCTGATGACAAAGTAGAACAGCCCATACACCCTGGTATGGGATCTATGTCTCAAGAGCTCAAATCAGACATGGCTGTGTCTGATCACAGAGGGCCCAACTTCCAGCTATCCAAAGGGCTTCCTGTGCTTTAGTTACCCTGTTGTCTCCAGCACAGCCCTAAGCTATGGACAGATCCACTACTGAATGTCCTGTAGGAATTGCTGCTTCCCTGGCAGGAGCTGACCATTGATGACTCTTCTGACCTCACCTCACAACAATCAGAGGCTGCAGGAGGTTTTGCTCACCTGGGATGGCATAGAGGGCTCTGCTGTCATCATGGTTTGCCAGGAATGTCACTGCCTCCGTCTGTGATCTCTGGGACTGAGAAACAGAGAGGTTTATGTCTTTCTGTGTGGATTGATGCAGGACAGTTTCCAGTCACATTTCAGCTCATTACTGTGGTTTACAAAGTATGTAATGTTTATTTCATTTAACCAATTCACCACATAACTCTTCTCCACTTCATTCCTCTGGACTAACTCTCCACTCAAACAAGTGAGGAGCATTTTAAGTTCTGCAGCCCACACTCCTAATGACCTGTGTGCAACAGTGTAGGAACAGCCCCAGGATGAGGAAAGGAGGTTGGAAAGGGGAAACATGATCCAGAAAACAGCCACATGATATTCCTTGGGGAAAATATGCCTTGAAGAAAAAAATTTATCCAAAAATCCTAACCAATGCAGTTAGCCACCAAAGCCATTTTCTTTCAGTGCCTGTCCCTCTGAACCACTCAGGTAGGAGAAAATACTCAGGTTTCAACACCAAGATTACTCATTACTTACTATATGTGGACAATCCCGGGCATCTATTAACACCTGGTAGTAAGTGTGTGTTTTGCCCTTGACTTCTTTGGAACCATGGCTTGCCACATTCTCGTTCCTAAAGAGAAAAGCAGAGCTCTGAGTTCAAGCACAGGATGGCAGCAAATTCTTGTTACCAGGACCAAGCACTCATAAACAATTATTTATTTTTTTTGAAAGCCACATTTCACAGCTTGTAATCATTTGGTTGCACCCAAAGCAAACCCCCATGAGCCACCCACACAATGACAGACAAGCTGAGATGAGGTTCTTCCTGCTCAGCCCAGGCTCCTCTCTGGGATGGATATTCCTACTGCCCCCTGATTTTCTCTCTGATCCTCACTCCTTCCCAGCACAACTCATCACGGGCCAGGGGAAAAATGGATGCAAGAGTGGAGAGGACTGAAAAACTCAAGAAGGATGAACTTGGCTAAGTGGGTTGGAATTGAGAAGGAAGCTGACAAATCCAACTCACTGGCAATCTACAGGAGCCTGGACCTAATTCAAAGATGGTTTTTTTTGTATAATACAAAATGCCAGGAGCATGAATTTTTCATCGATTTTATTTCCTCTATACACACACTTTCATCCTTCATACTTCCATCCTGTCTCTAATTAACACAAAATTATTACTCATTAAGTATCTCCTCTTTAAGCACTTCTAGTTTACACTCATGCCATTGCCCTCCTTAAAAACACTTGTTTACCCCAAATAGGAAACTCACTCCAAAATGTAAATGTAACAGTCCAACATGAATCATAACAAAGCCTCAAATCCTTACTTTTCTGTGACAGGAGAAGCCACATCTCGATCATAAAGCCTGGCTTGCCAGGGAAACAAGACTATTCCTCGATAGCCAAACACACTGTGAAGGAAGAGCTGGAAGGAACAAATAATTGCAGCTGAGCTATTTTAAAAATCTGTTATCAGAGGTAAAACTACAAATATTTACAAATGGTTTAATGTGTGGGATGGGGATACAGGGAGAATCACCACTGTGATGACCCAGTGGAGAAAGAGGGAACACAAATAGTTTGGAATGGGAGAAGAAATCCATGTCATCTCTAGCCCATAAAAGGGAAGGACTAAACCAGTAATGCAGTAATAGAGCAGCAGAAAGGAGAGACTGCTCAGAAACAGATCTGAGAGTTAAGGACAGGAATTACAAGTTAAGTTGTTACTTCTCAAATTCAATTATTGTCTCCTTGGATTCTTGAGAGAGAAAACCCCAAAATAAGACCAGTGGAGCAAATGCCATTGTAGAACAGTTGTGTCGTGCTGCAGATTCTCATCAACCTGCTATTGTCAGATGACTGACAAACTGCAGACACAGCACAGACAAGGAGCACTGAACTGTGAAACTCCTGGCCTTCTGCTACTGAGATTTTCCTTATGGGAAATCCCTTGGCTGCCCAATGCCTGTGGCACGAGCCTGCAGGGTCAGCTGTGCCCCCCAGAACCCCCCTTACCTGGCCTGTCTCATATTTGCCGTGCTGCTTTGGGGCCTCAAACACCCCCACAGTCTCCAGCACTTTGCCCTCGGGACGATTCCTGTGAGCAGAGAGGGAGCTTGGGAGGGTTTGCAAGGGCCAGGGGGACACTGCTCCCCACAAGAGCCCCACTCGCGCTGGGCTCCGCCCTCCACCCTTTGCCAGTTTGCCCATTCCCCACTGCTCTGGACACCCTCACCCAGTTGTCCCTTTAGCCCAATCCCCTCTCTCCCGTATCTGCGCCCTGACAGCCCCGCAGCTCTCTCACAGCCTTCCCCCAGTGACTCAACAGACCCAAGCCCACAGCCCAACTCACCCCCGATCTTCCCCGAGGA
>VZTR01014334.1:132802-143702 GCA_013400775.1 Chaetops frenatus
TGGGACCCGTGAGGATCCCAGGGCTCGGGAACCCACCTGCCACCCGCCCCTTGCGCCCCCTCCCCCGCTTGCCCCCCGCCGTGTGACCGCCGCTCCCCCGCGGGGCTGGCACCGGTCAATGTTTAACCGGAGCGGTGGTACCGGTTATGCGGGGCAGCCTGGGCCGGCTGGCGGTGGCTCCCGCCGAGACCGGCCGGGCGCTGCGGGCACCCCGAGCACCGGGTGCTGGGGGGCGCATGGAACCAGAGGGGGAGCGGGGTGGGGACCCCAAGACGGACCCGCGGCACAGAACGCTCCCACGGAGCCAGGAGAGACCGTAAGTTGTCCGGGAGATGGAGGAGACAGAGGCCGCCCCGTCCTGGAGCAGCAGGACTTGGGCAGTGACTGCCCGACTGGTACAGGCGGCGGGGTGTGGCACCCCAAAAAGTCTGGGGGGGACAGGACCGTCCTAGTGCGGCGACATGGAGAGGACAATGAGCTCTGTCCCCTGCCAGGCCTCGGGGCACAGTGGAGGTGGGAGGACGGTGCGAGCACAGCATGACCCGGGCTCCCCCTACCCCAGCCCCCGGGGTGCCCGCGGGCAGACCCTCCCAGCTGGGGGCTACCCACCACCCTGCTGCCCTCTGTTCCCCAAAGGAGCTCTGGAGACGAGCGGGAGGGCCCCGTGGAGGTCAAAGATACGCGTATGAGAGTGGTGCTAAGGTAAGGAGAGGGCTCAGGGACGCGGCAGGAACCTCCCTGCCTGGGGAAAGGTCACAGCAGGGATCCCCAGGGTCCCCATGCAGCGACACCTCTGTGTCCCTGTCCACCCCCCACCACTAGGGTCCGGCCACTGACCTGCACGGAGACGCGGCGAGGTGACAAGCAAATCGTGCACAGCCTCGGTGACGGCGCCGTCCACGTAAGTGCCACCTCCCCGCCGGGGTGCCGGGAGGGAGAAGGGCTGCGGCACCCCCTGAGCCGCCGCTGCCCTCACGGCCAGGTGAGCGCGGCCAGGCACGATGCCACCTTTGGCTTCAGCGCCGTGTTCGACGCCGGCGCCTCGCAGGAGGCTGTGTTCGAAGGCAGCGGGATGAGGCAGCTGGTGGAGCTGGCTATAGATGGGTGAGCCCCGGAGAGCCCCTACGCGGACCCCAATCCTCCATCCACCCCACGCCGGGACTTTCCGGCGCGTTTGCACTCCCGGGGATGTGTCGGGAGGTGGCATCGCTGTGCCACCGCCTGGGGCAGTGCCTGATACTCAGCATCTCCCACAGCTTCTCCTGCACCGTCTTTGCCTTCGGGCAGACCGGCTCGGGGAAGACCTACACCCTGATGGGACCCCTCGCCCAGGTACGACACTGTCCCCCCCATTTGACCTGATCCTGGTCATGGGATGAGCTCTTCCCGCCCGGTCAGGGGCTCTGGGAGCAGGTGGGTGCCCGATGTGACCGCTCACCATCCTGGCATCTCCGCAGAGCGAGACCCACCCGGCGTCCCCGGCCCTGCTGGGGCTGATGCAGAGGTCCTTCACCTGCCTCCTGGAGCACAGCCGGAGCCGTAGCTCTGACCTGCTTCTCAGTGCTTCCTACCTGGAGATCTACAACGAACAGGTAATTGCCTGCCCAGCAGCCCACTCCAGCCCTGCTGGCATCCTGTGCCCTGCTCTCCCGGTGCCTTCCCTCTGCCATATCCCCAGGTCCGGGACCTGCTGAGTCCGGGGCCACCGTGTGCCCTGCCCCTGCGGTGGAGCAAAACCCGCGGCTTCTACGTGGAGAACCAGCTCAGAGTGGAATTCGAGAGCCTGGAGGCCGTCGTCAGCCTGCTCCTGCAAGGTTCTGAGCCACGGGCACAGGGCTGGGGTATATCCAGGGGGTGCTAGACCCAATATGGGGGGATTCAGCCCCCCACAGACCATCCCCAGGGCTGGTGGGGCTCTGATGGCAGCCAAGAGGAGCAGCTCCCTGTTCTGCTGCAGAGTCTGGCAGGGGGTGGTGGGCAATGGATGCTGTGGGGCTGGGGCAGGGCTGTGGGGTGTCATGCAATCAATTTCTCCCCCGGCAGGATCCCAGAGGCGCCGGACCTCGGCACATGCCCTCAACAGGCACTCGAGCCGCAGCCACGCCCTTCTGACCATCCACATCCGCAGCCGAGCCGTGAGCGCACATCCCGCTTCAGGAGAGGGCTGGGGGGCTCAGGGCTCAGCGTGGGGCTGCAAACACCCCACGGTGGGGAGGTCATGCTCTCCTCAAGGATACATGGGTGGGGCTGGAGTGAGCAGCCGGAACTCCTATCCAAGATCCAGGGGTTGGGGCAGTGCTGTGGGCCATGGGGAAGGGGCGAGGGGGGCCAAAGCATCACCTCCCACAACGTGGGTTCTCCAGGCCAGCGCCTGCCCCAGCAAGCAGGGCACGCTGTGCTTCGTGGACCTGGCTGGCAGCGAGCGGGTGAAGGAGACCGGCTCCAGCAGGGAGCTCTCCGTGGAGGCCAACAGCATCAACCGCAGCCTCCTGGCACTGGGTAAGAGCTGGGGGACCCGCCCTGGGAGAACCCTGCTGGCTCCCACCAGAGCCCTGTCACATCCTCTGTGGCTCATCCTCCGGCAGGACACTGCATCTCCCTGTTGGCCAAACCCCGAGGGAAGAGAACACACATCCCCTACCGGGACAGCAAGCTCACCCGGCTGCTGGCCCACTCCCTGGGCGGCTCGGGCATCACCTTGATGGTAAAACCCTGGAGGAGGCTGGGCAGGGGTCTCACCCCGTGCAGGGGAGGGCTGGAAAAGGTTGGTGACCCTTTGGATGACAGTCCACCTGTGTCTCCTCCTCGTTGGCAGGTCGCCTGCATCTCCCCATCCTCGCGCTGCCTCTCAGAGACGCTGAGCACACTGAACTACGCCAGCCATGCCCGGAGGGTCACCACCAGACCCCTGGCCAACAGGGTATCGCAGGCAGGGAACCCCTCTGAGCTCCTCTATCCCCTCCTGGGACCCCCCTTTATCCACCCACCTCTCCCAGGTGTCCCGGGAGAAGCTGCTGCAAACCTTGGAGCAAGAAATCCATGCCCTGCAGCTGGAAAACCTCTCCCTGCGCCAGCAGCTGTGCCTGCCCAGGGTACCAGTGAGGAGCATGAAGGTCCCAGGGAACCCTCCAAAAGCATGGGCAGGCTCGGGAGGCAGGTACGGCCCCGCAGGGCAGCTCCCACCAGAGGGAACCCCAGCCTGGCCCAGCTTCTGTGGTCTCCTACAGGACTTCATGGTGGAGAACGAGCAGATGAGGTATGGGAGGCTTGTGTGGGACCCCTGAACAGGGGCTCAAGGGGCTGACAGGGCAGCCAGACCCCTCGGCTGGGCAGCACCCTGCACCAACCAGCCTCCCTCAGGGACTCCGTGGGGCTGGGCAGGGCTCTCTGGAGGCTGCCAATGCCCTGCCAGGATTCCTCACTGCTCCCCAGGCAGCCCTGTCCATCCCCAGAGCACAGTAGTGACATGCCAGCTGGCCCATCCCACAGAGCCACCCGCAGCTCCTGTGACAGCCAGCCCCTGCTCCAGAGTGCCCGCACCCCCCATGTCCCCCCTGGCCACTCATCGAGGCACCGGCGGCCCGACACGACACCCACCTCTGTCCCCCAGCTGCCGGTGAGCGTGGGGGCCTGGGGTCTGCAGCCACCCTGCCCAAGGAAGGGGAAGGATGCACAAACCACCCACCCACTGCTGTCCCCTCTTGCAGAAGCTCCCTCCTGCCTCCAGCCGCCCCAGCTGCCCAGGGTGCCCACAGTGCTGCCCCAGGCCAGCTGATGCCACCACGTTCCAGGTACAGCCCCAGGGGTCTCTTTGGAGGGAGGTGGCACAGGGGTGGCACAGCCACCTTGACCACTCTGCTCACCTCCAGGTGCTGCCAATGCCCCCCGTGCCACAGCCAGTCCCCCTTGAGGGAAGTGCTGGTGTTCTGCCAGCTGGACAGGAGGACACAGCTCTGGCCAGCTCCTGCCAGCCCCATGGGCACCCCCAGCCACACCAGAGGAAGCGGTGAGAGCCACTCCTTGGGCATCAACTGCAGCTTAGGAATTTCCTGGGGTTTCAGGGGGTGGTGGGACAGTAGTTGAGGGTTTGTTGATGTGTCCTCATGGCAGGAATCGTGGCAGGAGCAGGAGTTTGTCTCAGCAGCATCCGCTGCATCGGGAGCTGCCAGGCCCTGAGCGCGTTCCCAGCCCCGAGGGAAGGGTCATCCCTTCAGCACCACCATGGCCAGGATTGCCAGAGCCCAGAGGTGAGTGGGACAGTGGTGGGAGGCCAGGCAGGGCCTTGGATGGGCATCCATCCCTTCACAGCCACTCACATGTGGGGCTGGGCTCTGATCCTGGGGGAGATGGAGACCTGACTCTGCTGCTCCCCGCTGGCAGCTGCCGGCACCATCCCTCTCCTCCAGTGGGAAGAGGCACTGGACTGGCTGGCAGAGCAGATCTCAGCTGCCACAGGCACACCATGAACAGGGCCAGCATCAGGGATCTGGCACAGACTGGGGGGACAACCACAGCCCTCGGGGACACAGGGTCATGGACTGACAGGACTGCGCAGATCATGGGACGGACGGTTGGATGGATGGACAGACAGAACTCTCCAGCCTGCATGTTTATTTCTGTCTAGCTGGGGATGTGCTGCTGGTGGCTCCAGGGATCCCATCAGGTGCTCTCCTCCCCGGGCTGGGGACAGTCCAGCCAGTACTGGGCGATGGAGCGGGGATAGCGCGGCCGCACCAGGTCCACGCGCTTGGTGCGCAGGTTGACACGGTAGTACTTGTCTGGGGGAAGGGGGGACAGCTGCCAGGACTGTCCCCAGCTCTGGGGAGCTGCCAGCCCCCACTGCCAGCACCTTCCCACTGCATTCCAGGGCTTGGGGACATTGCAGAGAGAGAGGAGCCCTCCCCATGCCCCGGCAGCCCTGGTCCTGCATCGCTCCCGGATCCTGCCAGGCCAGACTCACCTCCTACAAAGAAGTAGACACTCTGGAGCATCTCACACGTGGAGCCTGAGAGCCCATCACTTTCAATGCCTGCTGAGTCGGGGTCATTTTGCAGCCAGCTCCAGAATCCCAAATTCAGTGACCGGTGGTGGTTGTACCTCTTGCGCTGGCGGCGAGACTTCCTCCTCCGGGGCTGGTGGGAGGCCACATAGATCCTGCCGGCCATGGCAGCATCCAGCGGGCTGGGCACCCCCCGCCAGTCCCGGCTGATGTACCACGGGCCGTTTGCCCCGGCTGGAAAAGGAGCAGACGGTGAGTGAGAGGGGCAGCAGCGTGTGGCGTGGGCCACAGACAGCCCCCAGCACCTGCTCTGAGACCCACAGGAATGCTCCAAAGGATGCCAGCCTGGATGGGATGTGTGACAGTGACACAGGCCAGGCAGAGCCAGGAGTGGCCCCCCCACCCCCTTGGCTGGGATCAGCCTTGTGCTGCTGAGTCCCCTTCTCCTCCTCTCCATCTTTCATTCCCCCTGCCCAGGGCTGGGGTTTTCCTGCGGCATCTCCAGCTCCAGTGATAATAAACAGTCCCCAGCAGTGACACCGTGGTGTGAGATGGCTGGTAATGGGCTTGGTGGGGCATAAGGGCTGTGAGGGTGGGATTTGGGATGCTGTGGGAGGTGCAGCTGAAGCCTGGGAGGTTCCGGTGCACGGCCTGGGCAGGACACTATAGCTCATCCTGCCTACCTGTGCTTCCAGGCATCGCTCCCTCCTCCCTGGGTGTCTGCATTCCTCCTGCCCCGTATCGGCACCCGCCAGCCCTTCACCCCGGGGCTGGCCCAGCCCTTACGCATCCTGCTGCCAAAGAGGAGCTGGAAAACATCCTCCCAGCTGTCCCGGTTCATGAAGGCGTAGTGCTTGAACACCGTGGAGGGGGAGGACTTCTCGCAGTCAGCCTGCGTGGGCTGCTGGGCAAAGTCGTAGGACCAGTAGTACTTGCCTAGGAGAGGATGAGCAGGGCGTTAGTGAGGGGTGTCCTGCCTGTGCTCAGTGGTGCCAGGCTCTGCCAGGAGCAGGGGGGCTGCCCCTCTTACCCTTGAAGAAATAGACTCTCTCATTGCCGTGGTAGCTGTGGGCGGGGAGGGCGAACGCTGCGTCTACGTTGTCGGGGATGCCCTCAAAGCCCTCGGAGATGTCCCGAGGGTACCCGGGGTCCAGGACTCCGTCATCAAAGCGCCAGTACTGGGTGCCCTGCGGGGTGGGGGACAGAGAGGGGTTGTGGGTGCAACATCCCTCAGCCATGGGTCTGCCAGGAGGAACGAGCAGATGCTGAGGAGCCCCGTCATGAGCCTGTGGCTGCCCACAGGGATTTGGGGTATCTGGCAACCACCATGTGTGTGGGTGTATGGGAGGTCCCAGAAGGGGGTACAGGGTGGACTGGGGGGCTGTGCTGGCCACCCTGGGAGTACTCCCAGCCCTGCAGCCCACCTTGAAGAGGTAAGTCTTGCCCTGGCAGTTGATGCGTGTGAAGGCTGCATCAATAGGGCCCTCGATGCCCCAGACGTCACTGATGAGCTTGGGGTAGCCGGGCTTCACGCTGGTCTTGTCCAGCTCATAGAAATACTTCCCTGGGGAGAGAGGAGAGGTAGGAGCAGCAGGAGGGTGACAGTGTGGCAGCATGTCCCACGTGCCTGGGGAAGCTCCCCAAAGTACCTCGGAAAGCATAAAGGGAACCGTTCTTCAGGTCGGTGAAGGCATCAAAAGGTTTCCCGCTGCACAGCTCCTCAGGCTCCTCAGGCCCACCTGAGGTGGTGTCAGGCAGCTCTGGCAGTGTCTCCTCCGGGTTTGGCTTGCTCTCTGGAGTGGTCTCCACCAGCACTGGGGATGTGGGCAGCTCTGTGGGGTCTGCCACCGGCACCTCATCCGTGACGAAGTCGACAGTGAGGTTGTAGTCCAGGTAATCGTCCTCCGGCAAGGCAAAGACATCTCCCCGGGTCACTGCAGGAGGAAGCAGGTTGTTTCTCACTGGGTTTGGGTGCAGGAGATGTTCCCTCCCAGGCAATAGAGATTTATAGAATCATGGAATGGCTAAAGCTGGAAAAGCCCTCTAAGATCATCAAGTCAAATTTAACCCACTACTGCCAACCATGTCCCCAAGTGCCACAAGTGCACTTATTTTAAAACACTTCCAGGGATGCTTATTCCACCTGGGCAGCCTATTCCAAGGCCTGAATACCCTTTCAGTGAAGACATTTTTCCTGCTATCCAATCTGTGCAATTAGCACAGATCCCACGCTGCAGATGGCCATGAGCCAGCTCCCAAAAACCACGTGTGCTGCAGCAAATCCTGGTGCTGACTTCACCCTGCGGACACGGGTGGGTGCAGAGCTGACCCAGCACAGACCCCACAGTGTGGGGCACCCACAGCCACCCCGTTCCCCCTGTGCCCTGGCCAGGAGAGTGGCCATGGGAACAGTACCTTTGGCTTTGCAGATGGTGGAGTAGTCGCTGCAGCAGCTCTGGTAGTACAAACAGAGGGTGTCACACTGACACTTGCGCCCTGCATCGAAGCCTTCTTCACAGCGGCCCTCGCAGGAGTCTGCAAAAGCCACCCCGCAGCTCAGGAGGAGTCATGTGGGGTGGGGCAGTGGGGCCCATGCCTCCCCCCCAGCTCAGCCACAGGTGTGAAGAAAATCTTGGGGATGTCCTGGTTGGGGGTACCCCACCTCTTCATGGTCACCTCCATCACCAGGGGCTACAGCAGCTCCTGCTCCCAGACAGGTCCTGCTGGGATGGGAGCCACAGACTGGGCTGTGCCATGGTCCCAGCTCCATGCTGGCAGCCCAGCTGTGGGATGAGCAGGGATCTGCCAAGGCACCATTGACATCCATGTGCTGCTCATTTGCTTTCCCCCCATCCTGCAGGGTACAGCCAAATGCAGCCACGGCCACCATCCGCTCCCTCCCCAACCCGCCCGGGCTGCCCAGCCCCTCCATCAGCCCAGCAGCTGCTCTTGCTACATGGCGAGGGGTTGGCTGGCTAAGGCTCACCTTCTGCAGCTCGGGTGGTGGCGAGCAGGGCCAGCACGAGGGCAGGGAAGAGCAGCCTCATCCTGGGTGTCCGGCAGCACAGCCCTCCTGCGACTGTGCGGGCTGGAGCACGGCAGAGCCCCAGCATCCACTGTTTGCTCAGCCTGCCCGGGCAGGGGAAAGCAAACAGCCCAAGGTCGGAACAGGGGGAAAGGGGCAGAGATGATCTCCCACCCAGCTTTCCCCACAGTCCACGCTGAACTGGGTATGTTTAGGGGGGAGTGTATGCGTAAGTGAGTGTAAGCAGCTCCTCCCCAGCCCCGGTGCAGGTTGGGCACTGCTCAGAGCGTGGGGAGGGACAGCAGGAAGACACAGCCAGGAACCAGTTTTGAGGTCCTGCCACAGTCATTTCATAACATACCTCATGGTGTAAAAGCTCCCAACTGCTTCCCAGCCTGGTCTTGGCAAGACAAAAACCCAGATGAGATGGGATGGGGGAGAGATGCTCAGAGGACAAAGGGAAAAGGCCTGGGCTTACGCTTGCCCAAAATGTCACCATTCTGCAGGGTTTATTCTTTCCGTTTTCTCAATGCCAAGGCTGGGAATAGGCCTGGGGAGGCCCAAGGCACAGTGGCTTGGGATGGGGCAGGTACCACCTCTGTGCTTGGGGACCAGAGGTGAGCAGCCAGGGGCAGGAGCCCTCTGCACTTTCACTGCAGAAGGCAAACAAAAGCCTGTGTATTTTGCTCCCATCATTCCCTTTCCAGCCAATCTTTTCAGTTACTAATTAATGTCGACTCAGCTCTTCTGGCAGCTCCTGATAACTCTGGGATGTTTATTTAATCAGGGGCAAGGAGCAAATGCACACAAGGCTGCAGCAATCCTGCCTCTTCTGCCTCTGCTGGGACAGGAGCTCCAAAGGATCTGTCCCAGCCCTGGGGCAGGAGCAGCTTTGGGTTTTAAGTGATGCGAGATCTGGAGGAGCTGAAGCCTAACAGGGTGCCCACGTCTCCAGGGGTCTTTCCTCTGCCAGCTCAGGCAGTTCCTGGCATCATCTGCTCCTGGCATCTTGCTGGAAAGAGCTTTATTTGGTTTTGAGACTGGCATTTCCACCTGGAAGCCCTGGGGAGCTGAGGGCAGCCACCAGACTTGGGCTCTTGGGGGAGGACTCCTCCTCACCCCACTCCTTGTGCCCTGGCCCCAGCTATGGCAGGGCTGGCATTGTCCCCAAGTGCCAGCACCAGCCAATTGTTGCTCTCTGGCTTCATCCCATCCCTGTTGAACCAATCCTGGGGACAACAGCCCTGGGAGGGTTCAGGCTTGTGGAAGGCTCTGAGGGAGAAGGGCCGAGCATTGTTTGAGCTGCTTTGGCTCATCAGCTAAGACAAAACTCCCTCCGGCTGCTCCAGGCTCCCAACCACCAGCCACAGACCTAGAAAGGCTCAGCGAGCCCTTCCCTGCCAGGAGGGGATCCCAGGAGAGGAGCTGGTTGGATAAAGGGGCCCCAGGGAGCTCCTGCAGCCAGGGGCTGAGCAGAGCCAGTGAGGAGAACTCGGGCAATGGGGCTGATTCCCCAGGACAAGGCTGGGAACTGCTGCAGTTCCAGAGCCCAGGCTGCTGGGTCTGGAAATCCCTCCCAAAAAGCAAAGCAAAGCAAAACTAAAAGCAAAGCAAAGCAAAGCGAAGCGAAGCTCTCTTGGCTAGTCAGGACAAGCCTAAGGGAATGGTTTGAATTCTGCTGCCCCCAGGCAGCAAAAGCCTCTGCTGCTCTACACTGCAACGGCCCTTACGGTCACCCCTGATTAATAATAATTCATCCGAAAAATCCTTACTGGTTCTGTGCCGAGCTTCTCCCACAGGTTTGTGCTGCTCGGGATGCCTTGTTTGCCGTCCTTCTCTGTGGGATGATGTCCCTTTCCTCTGTCTGTCCCTTCGTAGTGGATTCAGAGAGGATTAAGAGCGACTCTGTCACATCCAAACATCAACTCGAATTTAAGTCTCAGGCTGACCTGGCAACAACCTGGTTTTTGAGCCAAGGATTTAAGCTGCTCCTCCCAGCACATCCGAGAAATGCCCAAAGCATTTAAGCATTTCTGCCCTGAGCACGTCTGGCCTGGAAAAAAGGAAACAAAAGAGGCCCAGGCTGCCTCTGCTCCTTCTTTTATCATGCAAATGCAGAGCCCACCCAGAAGAGCTGCTCTGAATTTGCACCAAGCTGTGGGTATTTGCCCCCTGCTGATACCAAACGGGTTCAAAACACTGTGCCAGGGTGGTCACAGCCTCACCATGACCACCGCGGTGCCTGGTCCCCTTTATCTCCTCCGTGTGCCCCCTCGCTGGTCACAGAGGGTCCTGAAGGGACGTCCTGCAAAATCAGCATGGGGGTCACTGCCTGGCATGGAAGTGACACCACAGCAGCAGCTCGGGCATCCTGGGGGGATGTGGGCCACGGGGACAGCAGGACAAGCCCCAGCTCAGGCTGGAATAGAATGGTTTGGTTTGAAAACGAAAGACTGTCTAATTCCAAATCCTGTCACGTTCCACTAGAGCAGGCTGCTCCAAGCCCCGTCTAACCTGGCCTAGGACACTTTCAGGATTGGGACATCCGCAGCTTCCCTGAACAGGTACCTCACAAGTAAAAATTTTCTCCTAGTATCTAATCTAAATCTCTCATCTTTAATTTTAAAACCTTTCCCCCTTGTCCTATCGCTATCTATTCGTTTAAGAAGTCACTTTCATTTTTTTTTTTTTAATATGAGCTCTATTTAAGCACTGAAAGGCCACAATCACAGAATCATAGAATTTAGGTTGGAAAAGCCCTCTAAGACCGCCTCCAGCCATTATCCTGGCACTGCCAAGCCCACCACTGAACCATGTTCCCAAGTGCCACATCCAGGCTTCTGTTAAATCCTTCCGGGGCTGGTGGCAGGAGGGGT
>VZTR01014334.1:143771-222918 GCA_013400775.1 Chaetops frenatus
GATGCTGCGGTAGCAGCCGCCGATGCTCGCCCTGCTCCTGTCGCTGCGCACCCTGGGCCGGTCGCTGGCCATGGCGAGCGCGGAGCGGCTGGCGGTGCCCGAGTGTGTGAGCCGGGCGGGCGGCTGGGCGGGCGGGGGCAGCGCCCGGGAGCACGGCGGGGTCTCCCCCGGGGTGGGCGCCGAGGTGCGGGAGGCGCTGGAGCGGGTCCTGCCCGTCCTCCGCCGGGCCATCGCCCAGGCCACGCAGGCGGCCAGCCCCGAGGAGCTGCGGGCGGCCCTCTCCGAGGTGTTCCGGCTGGTGGAGGAGGCCTGGGGGATGCCCGCCGTGGGGAGGGACGTGGCCAAGGTGCTGTGCGATGTGATCCGCCTCGAGGGGGGCCTGGACCTGCTGCTCAACCTGCTCTACACCGCCGAGCTGGAGACCAAGTGCCAGGCAGGAAAACTCCTGGAGCAGATCCTGGTGGCGGAGAACAGGTGAGTGTGCAAAGAGCCCCTCACCCTCACCTGTGCCAGGCACAGCCCTCCCCACCAAGCCGGGCACTGCCAGCTCCCAGAACTGTTTGGGTTCCAAGGGACATTAAAGACCTCATCTCAACACCCTGCCATGGGCAGGGACACCTTCCCTAGACCAGGTTGCTCCAAGCTCCATCCAACCTGACCTTGACCTACCTTCACCCATCCCACCCACATCCCCCAGATTTCCCTGCTGTGGGTGCTCCCAGTTGCACAAACCCCCTCGGATCCCCACCACATCCTCCCACACCCAGCTCCTGTGCCCAGGCAGTGACCACGAGCTGCTCCCTTCCCCCACAGCTGGAGGGAGGAGGTCCAGCCCCAGCTTGGGGATGCTGGTGAGGACTGGGGTGTCCTCCTGAGCCCCCTCAGCCAGGTTGAGCTGAGTCAGTTCGGCTGGCTCAGAGCATCTGACCCAAAGGACAAGATGTGGCTCACCTTTAGCCATAACTGCAGCAGGAGGAGGAGGACAAAGCCACTTCCCAGAGCCTTCCTGCTGCTGACCAGGGCTGGAATGAAGCCATAAGGAGGGGTCAGCTGGCCAGCAGCCCTTGGCCCCTAATTCAGATGCATGTGCTGCTGCCCAGGACAGGTGAGATGTGCTGGGATGTCTCTGCATGGGCACGGTGGGGTGGGAGTGTGTGCCTGAGTGTGTGTGTGTGTACAAAGGTGCCTGTGCACACATGGCACCTGACACGCCTAAATCACAGCACTGCCGATGCAGCACCCACACACAGCTCACCTTTCCAACAACCCAAATACAGCTCTGCTCTCCCTCAGAGCACCCCAAGCCAGCCAGCCCCAGCCAGGGGCTCTGGAAAGTATGTGGAGGGAGCCTGGCCAAAGTGTTGCTCGGGCTCCCTGGGGGATGTCTCTTGCTGGAAGGTTGTGGACTCGCAGCCTGGGCCTCACTGCATGCACTGGCAGGCAAAAATAAGCAACAGCTAAATCAGGAAAGCCCATTAGGGTGGAATTTAATCCCAGGAAGCACCACTGGCACGGTCTGCATTCAGCACTCGGCTTCTTAGCAAGAGAAAGGTTTTGCTGGAGTTGTTGTTTCTGCTCCAGGAGCAGTTCATGGGCCAGGGTCTTGGAGCAGCCATGGGATTCCATCCCCTCGTTTCCCACAACCTCTGAGCAATGGCAGGGAGGTGTGGGGTTCCCCCTTGGGCCCAAGCCTCTCCCTTACAGAGCTCTCCCAGTCTGTGCACAGCAGCAGAGGTGTTTAGCTGGGAGCTGGGCAGGTCCTGGCTCCATCTGCAGCTGCAGGGAGTCTGGGACCTGTTGGGGCCGTGTTTGTCATCCAGCTCCGTGGCTGAGTCCGGGCTCAGAGCCAGAGCCAGGCTGACAGCTTGTTTTTTTCCCCCCAGGGCTCTCCAGATCATTTCCTGTCAAACCCACCCCAAGGTCAGTGAGAGCCCCATGGGTCACAGGCTTCCCAGAAATGCTCTTCCTGCCTGCCAGCACAGAGGCTGGCATGCCATCACCCCACCATCACTGGGGACCGAGCCACTGCCCTCGTGAGCAGCAGGGCATGGGCCAGCTGTGCCAGTGCTGCCTCACAAACAGAGCAGCTTCATCACGGCACCAAATGGCCACTGCTGAGGGCAGGAATGGAGCTGCCAGGAAAGCTCATGGGAGCACTGCCAAGAGCTCATCTCAGAGCCTGGGGAGGCCCTGGCACAGGTTGCCCAGAGAAGCTGTGGCTGCCCCATCCCTGGAAGTGCCCAAGGCCAGGTTGAACAGGGCTTGGAGCAACCTGGTCTGGTGGAAGGTGTCAATGTCCCTGCCTGTGCCAGGGTGTTGGAACTGGATGAGTTTTTAAGTCCCTTCCAACCCAAATCATTCTATGATTCTGATTTCCCCTTTCCTCACTGCATTCTCCAAGCACAGCCCAATTCAGGTGTCATTTAAAGAACAGGGCTCCCAAGATCAGTCATGGCCAATTAGCAGCTGGTGGCCCTTGGCCACCTACCCCAGGCTCTTGCTGTCCTCTTCCAGAAGAGTGCAGGACTGAGGAAATAAAGAGCTTCCCTCCATCTGCCATCCCAGGACAGACAGACCCCTGAGTCCTGCTTGTGGACAGGGCTGCTTGGCTGCTCAATCCAGGTGTGAAAGCCCTGTCGTGACAGCACTGACAGCACTGCTTAGGGGACAAACAAGTTTCTCTCCCAAACATGAAACAGCTCCACACCACAGCCATGCTTGCCCAGCAGATCCATTTCCAGCCTGGCATTGATCTACCCTGCCTGTTAATTGCTATGAAGATCCTACCTCGAGCATGCGAGCATCCATGTGTACCCCATCACAAATCCTTCCATTATACCCAGACAGGTTCCTCTAACACCAGCCTGTTGCATCTTGCTGCACTGCTTATCTGGCAGCTGTGTCCCAGAAGGAAACATCTGTCTGTCCTGGGATAAACATCACCAAGGCACAGGGCACACCCATCACTCCTTGCACATCCACCTGCCCCCTCACCTGCCTCTCCTCCCCACAGGGACCGGATCGCTCGGATCGGTCTGGGCGTGATCCTGAACTTAGCCAAGGAGCGGGACGTCCCCCAGCTGGCTCAGAGCATCTCTGGGATCCTGGAGCACATGTTCAAGCACACGGAGGAGACCTGCTTCCAGCTCATCTCCGATGGAGGCCTGGATGCCATCCTGTACTGGTGCCGCCGGACAGACGCGGCCGTGCTGCGCCACTGCGC
The DNA here is from genome assembly GCA_013400775.1 of Chaetops frenatus. Taxonomy (NCBI): domain Eukaryota; kingdom Metazoa; phylum Chordata; class Aves; order Passeriformes; family Picathartidae; genus Chaetops; species Chaetops frenatus. The sequence goes on from VZTR01014334.1 coordinate 146,995, forward strand.
CATGGCCCTGGCCAACTGCGCCATGTACGGGGGCCAGGCCAACCAGCGCCTGATGATCGAGAAGAAGGCGGCAGAGTGGCTTTTCCCGCTGGCCTTCTCCAAAGACGATGAGCTGATCCGGCTGCACGCCTGCCTGGCCATCACGGTGCTGGCCACCAACAAGGAGATCGAGAAGGAGGTGGAGCGCTCGGGGACGCTGGCGCTGGTGGAGCCCTTCATCGCCTCGCTGGACCCTGAGCAGTTCGCCCGCGAGGTGCTGGGCAGCAGTGACAACATCCAGGGGCGCACGGCGCAGGACCTGCAGCGCCTCGTGCCCCTGCTGGACAGCTCCCGGCTGGAAGCCCAGTGCATCGCCACCTTCTACCTCTGCACCGAGGCTGCCATCAAAGCCAGGCAGAAGAAAACACAGGTAAAGGGTAGGTTGGCCTGGAGGAAGGTGATGACAATGGGGAAGGGTGCCACAGCTGCACCTTGGTGCCCTTTGCTCGCCAAACTCCTTGGTCCTCGCCTGGCCCGGCACAGCTTGTTGGGAAGAAGATGAGGGGAAGCAAAGTGACATCTCCTCCCTTTGTGTCCCCAGATTTTCAATGAGATTGGGGCTACGCAGAGCCTGAAGAGGATTGTGTGCTACTCCACCAGCAGCACCACCTCCTCCCTGGCCAAAAAGGTGCTGCGCATGATAGGGGAGGAGGTTCCTCAGCGCATCCTGCCCACGGTCCCCAACTGGAAGTCCTGCGAGGTGCAGACGTGGCTGCAGCAGATCGGGTTCAACAAATACTGCCAGAGATTCCTGGTAGGGCTTTCTGCTGGGGGAGGGACACCTGGATGCACACTTCTGCCCCATCTTGCAGCAGAGGTGTAAGCATCTTACCCAGCAGCTTTTCCTGGGACCTTTTCAGCCTGGATTTCTCTTGGCAGGATCACCAGGTGGATGGGGATATTCTCCTGAGATTGACAGAGCAGGAGCTGCAGAAGGACTTGGGGATGGACTCCAGCATCACTCGGAAAAGGTAGGACCACCACCTGGGCACACTTGACTCTCTCATGGCCATCACCACAGTGGCAGAGACAGGGACAAGGTCTCTGCCTTTCCTTTTTTGCAAAGACAAGAACAGAGATCCTCCAAATGCAAAACCTGGCTTTTTCACTGCACTTTACATCCCAGAGAGATTTCTGTAGTGGGACCACTGCATGGCAGAGGTGTGGGTGGGGGAAAGACCACCTATGGCACAGGGCAGGTGGGATCCTGCAAGTTACCCGGAAAGATGGGAACTTACCTTTAGCTGAGCTCCCCACACCTCAGTGTCCTGAGGACCTGCACTCCCATGCAGCTGTTCCTCTGTTTCCTGTTCCTGGAGCTCATCCTTCATGGAGCTGCACTCCTCCCCCTTGAGCAGGTAAAAGATGTGGTACCACATCTCCAAGTGCTGCCTGGTGCTCTGTTTGTTTCTCCACCAGGTTTTTCCGGGAGCTGACAGAGCTCAAGACCTTCGCCAACTACTCCACCTGTGACCGCAGCAACCTGGCCGATTGGCTGGGGGGCATCGACCCCAAATTCCGGCAGTACACCTACAACCTGCTCACCTGCGGCATCGACCGCAACTTCCTGCACCGGGTGACGGAGCAGCAGCTGCAGGAGGACTGTCACATCCACACCGGCTTCCACCGTGTCCGCATCCTCACTGCGGCCAGGGGTGCGGCCAGGGGTGTGTTGGGGGGTGTTTGGGATGAACTGCCGGGTGGTTTTTGATTGCTGGTGGTTGTTTTGCACTGCCTAGAAATGCTCCACTCCCCCATCACGTTGCAAACCACGTCCAACGGGACCGACGTGTTCATCAGCTACCGGAGGAGCACCGGCTCGCAGCTGGCCAGGTGAGTCCTGCAGGGAACAGTGAAGCCCAGAGGGAAGGTGAGTGGTCAGCTGTGGAATGGGGAGGAGGGAGAGGCTGCCAAAAGCTGCAGAAAAAATGGGGACAGCACACATGATAACCTGCACAGTGGACAGGCCAATTCCCAGTCCTGTCACCATCACTTTGGCACAGAGTGACCCTTTCCTCGCGCTTGTAGGGGATCACAGCAGGGACTCAATGTCAGCTCCTCGTGTTCTCTGCATGTGCCCAGACAGCTGGGCTGGAGCTGGCATCTCATTCCCTGCTTCTCTGTCTCACTGTGTCTCAGCCAACATGCTGGGACAGCACATGAAACCTCTCCTCATGGTGCTGTCCCCTCTTGCCACCAGCCTGCTGAAGGTCCACCTGCAGCTCCACAGCTTCAGCGTGTTCATTGACGTGGAGAAGCTGGAGGCAGGGAAGTTTGAGGACAAGCTGATCCAGAGTGTCCTGAGTGCCCGGAATTTTGTGCTGGTCCTCTCACCAAACGCACTGGATAAATGCATGGAGGACCCCGAGTGCAAGGACTGGGTGCACAAGGTAAGAGATGACACCAGGTGGGAGCTGTGTGGACACTGGAGTGGCAGGGAGTTGGTGACGGGCTGATAGAGGCCGAGAGCACCTGCATGTTCTGTTCCTGCAGGAGATTGTGACAGCCCTGAACTCTGGCAAGAACATTGTACCAGTTACAGACCATTTTGAGTGGCCGGACCCAGAAACACTTCCCAAGGACATGAGGGCTGTCCTGAAATTCAATGGTATCATGTAAGTAAAACCCAACAGTGCCATGGGGTTCCTGGACACCTGGAGAGAACAACTTGCATAAGGAGTAGCAAAGAGCCCAAGGACATTGGCACAAACAGATGAGGGAGGCAGAACAGGTCAAAGGCACAGTAAGTCACTCCAGGTGCTCCAGAGTACACAGGGACCAAAGGTTCTCACCACATCCCTGCTGCTGCTGTTGTGCTGGGCCTCCTCTGGGTGACAGAGGGGTCACTACTGGGAGGACACCCATCCCCAGGCAGGAGTGATGCTGGCAGGTTTTACAGCTCACCTGGCTTTTTTTCCCCTCCTACTTTTCCTTTGTGCATCCCAGTCTGGCAGGGCATCCCACAGTACCCACAGGGAAACAAGGAGCTCCTAGAAAGCTGGGGTGGAGGAAAGGGACAGAGCTATCTTGTGGCACCTCACACACAACAGAAAAAGTAAACATCACATTTTCCCCCTCGAATACAGGTGGTCCCACGAGTACCAGGAGGCCACGATTGACAAAATCATCCGCTTTCTCCAGGGCCGCTCCTCCCGGGACTCCTCGGCTGGGTCAGAGAACGGGCTGGACTGTTTGCACTCCCTGGGGCAGAGCTAGAACTAGCACAGCAGCCTCAGAGACTCCCAGGTGACCCCTTTTTGTGTGGGTCCAAACTTATCCCTCCTGACTTTTTCCCATCTTTGAGAGAAAACCTGTGGCTCTTTACTTGCCTCCTCACCCTCCAAACACACACCCCTGGCCCCCAAAGGCCAGCACTCGCTCCCAGGACGCCTGGGGAGCCAAGCCAGGCTGGACTCTGGGATGGATATGTATCTTCCATGTCCTCCTGTGGGGTGGCAGGGCATGCACAGGGTGTGAGGGAGAGTGGCACCATCCAGACCCCCTCAAGCAGCTGCAGCTTCCCCCAGAAACACATCCAAAGAGGAAGGATCTTCTGAGGATTGAAAATTGGAGAGGTGTTGAAAATCCATCACGAGAGGACACATGGTAGAGAAAGGCAATTGGGAAGAATGTGTGGCTCTGCTGTGTGCCCCAGGGATATCCGTGTGGTCAGAAACTGAGAGCAGGAAAGGGCCAACAAAAACTAAGCCCTAACAAAATCTTTGTGTTTGGGAAAGATAACCCACAGGGGCCTTCTGGACTGTGCTATCTTTCCCAGCAATGTCCCTTTATCACAAGAGCTCCTTCCCTCCTCAAGGGACTTCCACCTCCTAGTGCTGCAAAACCACTGTGTGCTCTTAACTCTGGCAATGGAAATTTGGGGTGAGACCACATGAAGTTTCCACGGGATCTCTGCAAAAAGTGCTTTTAAAATATGCTCCTCTCCTCCATCTGAAGTCTCAGCTTCACCACTTTATCAGGTCTGTATTTTCAGGGCACTGGAGGCTGGATTGTGACCCTGGAAAACTTATATCTGTGCAGGGAAGATGCTAATTGCTGTGCTTAGGGTGTTATTCTACACTGTGGCTGTATTTTATCCTGATCTACAGCAGATCTCCTGTGGTCTGTGCCTTCAGCAGGAGCTGGTGAATCTCTCTGCTGACCACCACACCCCCCACAGCCCTGGCTGAGCTCCGTGGGGATGTCCCTACTCACTGCTGGATGCAATTCCAAGTAGCACTTGTTTCTTCCTACCGACCTCTTCTCAACACCCACCACGGCTTTTTGCAGCTCCTCACCTTAAAATATCAAGAAAAAGTGAAGTTGATGCAAAGGGCTGGCAAAGCATGCTCCAGCTGGGAGCAGGACCATCAGTGCCTGTTGGCAACACTGCTGGTGAGGAACCATGGGCATCCTGACACAAATCCCTGGATTCCACACTCCAGGCTGCTGAATCACCTTGCAGAAGCAGCAAGCTCCTCTTCCTGTGCCTGCTTGAGAAGAACTCAACCCTTTCAGGAGGTAACAAGGAGTCTCAGCCACCTTGTCCTCCTCCTGGCTCTCCCTGAAGCCTTGCTTTAACTGCAGGAACACAAACACTACTTTCTTTTGGCTTGGATCCACAAACATTTCAGGGGAAAAAAAAAAGAAAGAAGTTAATTCTGGTGCTTTAAGGATAGTTCCTATCAGCTCACAGTTAATGGCATCTTTGCTCTCTAGTGAAAGGTTAATAGCCATATCTGCCCAGCATTCATCAGAATTAGAATCCATCTAATCTCCAAGTTAAATAACAAGAAGCCAGCAGATGAGCCCAAAGGTGAATCTGCCAAAGGATAAAAGCCTCTTGTGAGCTGCTTCAGGGAAAAGCCTTCAGTAACTGAATGTCAAGGCCACTGAAGGAGTCCCACACAAACAGTCCCAAGGATTTTTCTCCCTGCAATAATACCTGGTAAGATGATTGTTTCTTGTTTCCCTGGAGCTCTATAGCAATCAACCTCCTCACCCAGCATTCAATGTGGAGATTTACCTGTTCTCCACAGCTCAGGTGTCTCACCTGAAATGAGATCCCATCTCCTGCTCCAGCTGCCCAGACTGTGACTCCTCCTATTTCCCCATCATTATCTTCACCTTAATGAACTTGCCCTGCTTCTGGCAAAACATCCCATACCCAGCCCCTTCCAGTTGGAGCAGTCCCAAGGAAATTAATTCTTGTGTCCTCACCCTCCCTCCTTCCTTTGCTCTGCCATGCCAGAAGTGTTTGGAGTTATTCTATCAGGCATTGTTAATAAATCTGGTTTTTACTCTAAATCCCCACCTCTTTGTCTGTATCAGGTGCTTCTCTCCCCGCAGGCTTTTCCCACTTGTTTCCCCTCACCACCGTGAAGCAGAACTGACATTCCCAAGCACCATTCCCTGCAGGAACTCCTCACTCTCCACTCACCTTTGCATGGACTGAGGCACTGCATCCCCAGGGGCTTTGCCTGCTGTCACCAGCCACGGCTCCACTGTTGCAACTCTTGGAGGACAGCCTAGAAAAACTTTGGTTTAATTTCTTTAATAAGGCATAATACCTGCCATTGAATCTCCCCCATGCAGAGCCAAGTTTCACCTCACTGCACAACACTGAGCAGCTGCTTGAATTGGCACCCATGGAGCAGAGAGGACTTTATTCACAATCAGTTCAGCCACAAACATCTCCTGCAACGCTCACAGCATGCCCTGTTCCTCGGGGAGCCCCAGCTCCGGGCTTAGCCCAGCAATCAGACCTGTAACCCCTGTGTTCCCTGGCATAACTGCTTGGAGCAAGTGGCATAGCACCAAGTTCTTAAAGCCTCCCTGCTTCTCTGCTCCCCAGCTCTCCTGCTTTTACCACAAACTCCCAGTGGACAGGGACAAAGCTGGGTACAAGCATTTCACATTTTCTGCACACTGAAGTACAGGTTTCAGATGAAGCTCTCCTGCAAGCTTTACTCTGGTGGTCAGGAAAAGCAAGTTTCGGCTGCTTGCAGGTCCCAAACCTGCATTTTTCCTGACCTTTCACTCTCACACATTCTCCACGAGACAGATAAATTCCTGCTGCTCCTTATTTACTGCAGAGTCTTCAATAGAGAACTGAGAATAAAAATAATGGACAGAAACCTCAAATGAGTCAAGGACAAACAATATCAACAGCTGCACAAGATATCCAGAGTTTTATGAACCATAAAAGAGTATGGAGGTTTTATTCATTCTGAAAGTAACAGTAAAGTCATTACTGCATGTACCTGAACAGAGTGTGCAGTGCAGTGTGCACAGAACTGCTGGTTTATGGCACGCTGAAGAAAAAAAAGGATTGCAGCAACACAGGTAATCCCTTGGAAAGAACAATTATAAGCACCATGAACATGGGGTTTGCTTGCAGATCCCAGGCCAGGCAGCAGAACTGAGGTCATTAACACAAGATTATGCCACGTACAACAAAAAGGATGAACCTAAAAGACACTAGTCTTGTTCCCACACTAGCTTGCTGAGGAAGGGCTCTGGATAAGCACAGCAGTGATTTCACATGACTGGGGCACACCTATCAAACTGGGGCTCAATTTTGCAGTGTAAGGGGGGAACAATTCTGACAATTTTAGCCTTAACTTCATAGTTTTTGGTAACTGTAAATTAAGGCACCTACGGGATGCTTCAAGGATCCTTGTGGGTCCCTCCCAACACAGGATTTATTCTACTGGCACTGCAGTATTCTCAGATGATCTGTTACTTCTCAAAAACACCCCTGAGATCCTGGGCTGAGCTGCAGACAGGCAGGACATGGCACTGGCATTCCTACCAACACTTCACGAATTAGATCCTCTCCTTAGGACACCTCGGACTTGCAAAACTAAAGCTGCTTCAGTCAGCAAGGACAGCAATAGCACTCCTGTGCTAAACTACCCCTCTCCAGAAGGATTTTTGTGGTCTGGCATGTCACATTTGTTGGGTTTTCACTGGTAACATGATGATCTGGAGCACAGATCTTCCCCCCACAAGCAGGATACTGTTGGGTGCCTCTGCTTCAGTCTGTGCCTTACCCACACCAACAGCTCATCTGCTGCCCACTGGAATACTCAGAGGGGAAAATGCTCAACAATTAAACCAGAACTCAGTCCTCTCTCCCCACTAAAAGCATGGCAGAGCCTTCTGGCCCCACCAAACCCTGAACCACAAGCCAGCCTTGCAAAAGGCCCACAACAGCTTGATTGGCTTTTGGGTCTCTTGGGTTTTCTCAGACAGATGAGCCAACACAACTTTAAGGAGGCATCCTTAAAGTTAAGGCACAGCTCCACATCAAGTTCCTCCTGTGATTTCCAACTACTTGGCATTTAAAACTTGGTAAGGACAAGCAGGCTGTCCCTCCCACACTGATCTGTCATTTGAGGGAAGAATAAAGTGCAATCTTCGGGTGGACACTGCTATGCTGGCCAAAATTCCTTGTTGTTAAATTCAGTCTTTTGTAGGGGACAGGGAAGCATCTTGGAAGTGGTTGTAGTCGTGTTTTGAATCCCAGATTTGTATCCACCTAGAAAAGAATGAACAGTTTCAGCTTTCAAAGGCAAATGGGGATGTTGCTGAGAGGAACAAAACAAAATGACCCTGCCACGAGCTGTTTCACTTGTGCAAATCCCAATGTGTTCCTTTTCCCAGAACCTATCAGGGGATTTGTTTTCTGTCACAACAAAACTTCTGCTTCAATTACTAAAGAAATTACAGGAAGGGAGACTGCTGAGAGAGCTACGTCTCTTCCATGAAGAACTTTCAAATTCAATTCCAGATTTTGGATTCCATTGAGGGTGGAGTGAGGCTTTGAAGCACTTTGAATAATAACTACATTACTCAGGCTGCAGGTTTATCTCTAGGATTCAGATTCCAAAAGGAATGACCTGCACCTCTCTTTACCTGAGCACCAGACACCCTCTCACAACCCTCATAACTGAAAATATGCCTTAAAACCTGCCAGCTTCTATCCTAAGAGTAAATAGTATTTTCCATATGACACTGCATGGCAAAGTTCAGACATTTGAAGTGAATTACCCAAGGATAGCTGCTGGAATAACAAGGAGTATAGCCCCAAAGAGAAATGGGAATCCTCTCATGAAATGCAAGGTGGCAGGGTAGAGAGAGTTGAATACTCCTGTTGCCACGAGGGAACACAGCCCTTCCACGCAGGCAACAGAAGCAAAGAGAGCACCTGGAAAAGACAGATAAGAGGTTAATGGTGAGATAGGCAGGTGGTTATTGCCTGTAAACAGCTGTAACACATCACCCTCAGTGGATTCTGCCAATCTTTCCAAGGGTTTGCAGCTGTCAGCACAAAGGTGTGTGAATATCAAGTGTGGTAAGGTGGGACACAGGGCTGGCCTGGCACATCCAGCCTGTGGCCAGGATCACCTCGCCAACCTGCAGGATTTGTACCAGGAGCTGACCAGGGATATTATCTACCAGCTGGATTGTAAATTCTCCAGGCCAGGCCTCTGTAGATCTCTTTATTGCCAAGAGCCTCTTATCACTTGTTAAACATTAAGTACAGCAGAAGATTTAGCGCCATAAATCCGCCGTACGCGCCATCGCCGTTCTAAAGTAAGAACCTGAGTTGTGCAAAATCACTTCTCAATCGTTGCCACCTGGATTCCCTCCTCCTCTGCCTGCCTCGGAGACATTCCTATGCTGTGTTTCACAGCAAGTGCAAACCCTCCAAACACATAACTGGACAAAAGGGAAATATGCTCCTCCTACGGGTTATCCATGATCTTTCACCATTGTCAGTGATGCAACCCTCTAACAACACCTGGTTCTTCCCACTGTTACTGATCTACAGAGGAAAGTTATGGTCAGGAGAAGAACTCTTTTCTCCTTGTTATTTAATCCACTTTAACTCTTGCTCCTTGTAAATGTTTTGGAAATGAACAGATGGATGAATGAACTATTCCTGCTTTTCTTCTCTTGTTCTCATCCTGAAAATGCAGCGAGTCTGAATCAAAGAATGACAATTATTTAGGAAAAAAAAAATTATCCTGGGCCTGAGGGTGAATGCAGGAGCACAGGAGTCCAGAGGAGCCAGGGAACTCCTAACCTCCCCAGAGTCTGGTTTCAGTGTTGCAAGAAAGAAGTGTTTCAGGACCTGGCTTAAGCACAGTGGTTAATTCCTTACCCTGCTCCGTCTCACTGACCAGCTTGGAGAGCTTGGATCTGATGACTGGAGTGGCTGCCATGGAAAGGAACAGAATCCCATAACCTGTAAGCAGGACACAGCAGATTACAGAAAGCTCAACTGAAAAATAAAGTCTCCCAAGTCAGTCCCAGAAATCTGCAGCTGCTGGCAGTGTCTCCCTGCTATATTTAGACACAATTCACCCCCCTGGATCTCATAAGGCACTTCAGCCTGCAGTGTAATACAGCTATGGGAAGTCTAATATTCTAGAAACTACAAGGATGCACTTCCAACTTTAATATTTGGCCAGCTCTGCCACAGTTTTTTTTTGGTGCACAAGACAGAACTTCCTCGTGTGCCTGAACTTCCAGAAGCCCATCATCAGCATCAACATGCCAAAAGCCTGAGAAACAGGGATTTAAGCCTTCAGCATCACCTGTAAACATCAGTGGCGTTGTGGTAGCAAGGGAAATCACCACCAGCCCAGCAATGTTGGAGACCAATCCTATCTCTGCCACCCAGGTGTCCTCAAGGCAGAGCTGCAGCAGTCTCAGCCCCGCCAGGCTGCTCAGGTAAGCCAGGTAGCTGGCGGCGGAGCCGTACCCAATGAGGTCGGAAGCCCAGCACAGAGGGAAGCCGAGCTCATACAAAACATAGAGGTCCTTGGCTCCAAAATGCACCATGACAATCAGGAAGAAAGCCAGGGAGTACAGAGCCAGCTTCCACCTGGAGCTCAGGTGTTCCGGGGCCGTGTACAGCCTGTACACAGCCTTGTAGTGGCTGAGCGTGAACAGCTTGGCCTCTTTCTTCTGCTTCACCGACTCCCGGAGGAAGAAAGCGGCGTAGAGAGTGGCAGCGAGGCTGGTGGCAAAGGCCAGCCAGAAGGGGTTGATGTAGCCCTGGGCCTTGCGCCACTGGCCACCGCCGATGCTGGCCACCATGCCCGCGGTGCCCAGGCACGCCTCGAGGATGGCCACCCGGAACGTCCGCGCGCGCCTCTCGCTGGTGTCGGCCACGTAGGAGAAGCAGCTGGCCAGGATCAGGTTGTAGTCGCCCGTGAGGCCGCTCAGGACACGTCCCAGGAGGAAGAAGGCGACGTGCAGCTCCAGGTACATGACCAGCAGGTAGATGGCCGTCTGCAGGGCCATGCCCGTGGCCGGCAGGATGAGCGCCGGGCGCCGGCCCACGCTGTCGCTCCATGGGCCGAAGAGAGTCACGGAGAACAGGCTGACGAAGAAGCCTCCCAGGTTGATGTAGAGGTTCCAGTGGGACACCAGGGCTTCCACCTCCTGCAGGAGAAACAGGCAGCTGTGCGGCTACAACAACACCCAGTGCCACACTGGGCTCCCCACGCTTCCTGGGTCTCCCTGCTTCCTTTGGGGCTTCACCTACCCTACCCACCTCTCCCCTCCGGGCTCCCTGCTCCCTTTGGGGCTTCACGTTCTCTCCGGACTCTGCTTTCGGGGACTCCTCTCAAGCTTCCTGTTCCCCCTGGGGCTCTCTGCTCCCTGCCCCTGCTCCCCCAGAGCTTCCCTCTCAGCTCGGACCTCCTGCTCCCCCTGAGCTTCCCACGCCTTCGGACTCCCCACCCCCTCCAGGGTCCCCATCTAACCCCGTGCCTCCCCTCTATCCCGGACTCTCCTCCTGAGTTCTCCATCGACACCCAGAGCTCCCCTCCCCCCTGCTCCCCCTTGGGGTTCCCCGCTGCCACGGGCTCTCCTGTCCCCTCGGGCCCCCCGTTCCCCCGGTGCCCCCACCTGCCGCAGGGGGTCGGCGGTAGCGTTGCCGTCCCCGCAGCCGGCGGAGTCGGTGCTGTTGCGGTCGCTGTAGCCGTGCTCGGCTCCCAGCCGGTCCCACAGGTACTGGGTGGCCAGCGGGCCTTGCAGCCCCAGGGACACGGTGGCCAGGAACAGCAGCGGCTCCACGGCGAGCAGCGACGGCAGGAGCCGGCCCGGGGGCACCGAGGGCTCGGCGGGCGGCGGAGCGGCCATGGCGGCCATGGAGGGGCGGGGGCTCCGTCGGAACGGAACTGACACGGCTCCGCCCGGGATGGGACCGGCACAGCTCCGCCTGGAACGGGACTGGCTCGGCTCCGCCCGGGATGAGACAGACACAGCTCCGCCCTGGATGGGACTCACACGGCTCCGCCCGGGATGGGATTGGCTCGGCTCCGCCTGGAACGGGACCGGCTCCGCTCCGCCCGGGGTGGTTCAGGCTCGGCTCCGCCCGGAACGGGACCGGCTCCGCTCCGCCCGGGATGGGACAGACAAGCTCCGCCCTGGATGGGACTGACACGGCTCCGCCCGGAACGGGACCGGCTGGGCTCCCTCCGCCGCCCGCGGGGAACGCGGGGGTTCCCGAGCCCCCTCGGCGCTGGCGCTGCAGAGAGACCGGTGCTGGAGGTGCAGCTCTCAGGGGGTGTTGTTCCACAAAATCATGTAATTGTTGAAGTGAGAAAAGCCCTCAGAGATCATCGAGTCCCACGTTAACCCAGCACGGCCAAAGCCACGGCTAAACCCTGTCCCCAAGTGCCACATCTGCACTCTGTTAAATCTCTGCAGGGATGGGGACTCCACCACTTGCCTGGGCAGCCTGTGCCAGTGCCCTAACACCCTCTGGGTGAAGAACCTTTTCCTAATATCCAGCCTAACCCCCCTGGGACGCCTTCATGCTGTTCCCTCGGGTCCTGTCACTGGTCACCAGTGAAAAAAGAACAGCCCCCGCCCCTCCAATGCCCCTCATAACTGCAGAACCCAATGAAGGCTCCCCTCAGTGTTCTCCAGGCTCAACAAACCAAGCAAAGTAAAATTCAGCGTTTTAACTGCACTAGGATCAGCAAAATATATGCTCACTTCTATTAATTCACAGCAGATTAGAAAATACTTCTTTTTATAAAGGAAAAAATAACTCATAAACTCAGTTAATAAAGGAGGTTTAGGCTGTGCGGATTCCTGTGAGGTTTGGCCTGCCTCAGAGAACAAATCAGTAAGCAAAGACCAAGTTGTCCTTTAAATGCAAAGCACACAATTCAGAGTATTAGATTAACCCGTTTATATAAACTGGAGTAGTTCCAAACTAATGTAAATTGGCATCGCTCCTCTCTCACCACCGAGGTGCTCATGGGCCACAGGAACAGCTTGGACAAGATGCAAACCATTCATTTTGCAATAAAACACTTAGAGAACTCATTTTTAGCATCTTTGAAAGTATTGTGACTCTCATGGCAGTGGAAACCATCTCTGTGGAGGTGCTACTTTTACAGAACAGGCACAATTCTTCAGCTGAGAGACCCTTCCACATTGATTTACAGTCCATAAATGAGGCTGCAGCTGGAGGCCAACCTTTGTGTTGCAGAGATGCAAGAACGAGGTGTTCTTTCAGATTTCCATTGCAACCTCAGGACGTAAGAGTGAAAAAACAGAAAAATGACCTTGCTGTTGGCTGCTTTTGTCACTACACCTCATCAGACAGTAATTAAACATTCAACGGATGCAAAATGTGGGGTAATATAATTAATTTGAAAGCTCTTTCTCATTCCTTTTGTAGCAAGGGTGAGATGCTAAAGCTCAGGGCTGGCACCAAGAAACGTGATGCTGTTTGTTGTGAGCAATATGCCCAAGTCCAGCTTGCAAATCTGGCAGCTGATTTTCCATCATTAGCACATTCTTGAGGGAAAACAAGCCCTGGCAGAAAAGGGATGAGAGGCAGAAACATCAGAAGTTTTTTGTGGAGCTGATACCAGATGACCTAATGGCTGTACTTCCCTTTGTCTGTCTTCTTGAGTAAGCTAAAACCAGCACCAAGATGATTTATACCAATAAAATGGAAAGGTTATGATCATTAGCCGAGGGGTGTACTTGCATGATCTGACAAACAAAGCCATCAATGTGGCATTAACAAGAAATACCCTTTGGACTTAAAATGTCTACTACTATTCCTGCAAAGGTATAGAATCGAGTGATTCACAGCTTTTATTTTGGAAGTTTCCTGCAACTGGGACAAGAATCACTGGTCATTTCCCTGTACTACCTTTACTTTTTTTCCCCCCCAATACACCCTACAAATTCCCAAAGCTGTGCCTATAAACCTGCAAGATCAAAAATGTGGGGAAAAAAAAATAAAAACAGCCCAGTGTCTGCAAAGGGATGCCCTGTAGCCAAATATTTCCCAATCCACTAAGACTCAAGGTAAGAACTGTGAGTCCCTTTCTGTGTGGGGACTTGATGTGGCACTTGGTGACAGCAACTCTGCCCAGTGGGCTTTGCTGCCCAAAGTGAATTTCTCAGTGAACAAACATAAACACCATAAACCATGATGTTTGTATAACATTTGACACTGCTGTTTCTAATCCCTGTATTTGAGTGTTACAGATATAATGTCGTTTTTAGTGTTCCCCCATATTTTTTGAAAATTGAAATAATTTTCAACCTGTTTTGGAGGGAGCGGTTTCTCTTTTTTTATAGGAGGAATAACAGTACCTATTGAAAGAGGGCATTATTAGAGACCAAATCACTAATATTCTTTTTTGAAAGTGCAGGTCATTTCAGGATGCTTTCAAAAACCCCCTTGCTCCACAAGGAGTTAATTCTCGAATCGATTTATCACCTTTCTGAAAGATTCTCTTGAGAAAGTTCCTGCTCTGACACTCTTTTGCTGTCTCCTCCCTTCTTTGTTCTCTTCCTTCTTTCTCCGATTACAGTTCCAAAAACAACACCCAGTCTCCCGAGGTCAATGGTTAATATTCCCTGGTGTTTATATAGGCTCCAAGCAGCAGATTCCAGGCCGTTCAGCACTGGGCTAGCTCCAGCACCATGGCTTTCTTCTGGCAGGCACTCCTGGCCTGCAGGAAATACCTCGTCATAGTCTTGGTACCCATCGTGTTTCTCCCTCTGCCTCTGGTTCTGCCCACCAAGGTAAGGAATTTTAAAATTCACTTTAAAAGCCCCCACGTCTCAGAGCTGCTCCTTTCAAGGGTGAAGAGGTTCTTTCTCAGAGCACCTGCATCTACTGCTTGGAGATCTCTTTTTTTTTTTTTTTTTTCCCTGAGCATATTGGGGCACTAGAAAAGCAGTGGGGCAGAGATGGATGAGCAGCTAGATCTGTGATTGCATCTTCTAGAAGAACACTGAGTGACTTCAGATTTTGTGCCTTTTGCTTTGCATCTGGCTGATTTAGAAAAGGACTTTCTATGCTGTGGACCTAAGGCTCAATTTTAATCCCCCTTTTCATCTTCTGTGTCCAGTCCACATCTTCTTTTATTTTTTCCTTGTTGTCACTACCACTTGGAAGAGGCATTTTTCAATAGACAAGACATTCTGATACATAAAGGAAAATAACATGCATTTCAGTTTTGTTTTAACATATTTCTGTAAGAACCTTCCCAAACAAGGATTTTAAATTTTAAAATCCAAGTTCTGGAAGACACCTGGCTTAGGGTTCCTTCAGGAAAAATTGACTAAGGAGCTGTAGTAGCTGGGCAGGTATTTCTGGGGCATTGATCACTTAAAGAGAGAGCTGACAGACTCCCAGTCTTCTGCTGCTTCTTCACTGTTTCTTGCACTTCCAACTTCTTCATGCAGAAAGATCTAATCTTTGGTGTCTTATTACAGCCCCAGCACTAGGAAGTAATCCCAAAATGCCCCTCCTGTCACTTCTCTTTGGACACCAAATCCTAACTCTTCTCTCTGGTCTCTGCCTCTCAATCCCTGCTGATTCCCAATTTAAAGACTCCTTCTCCAGTCTTCATTCTCCACTTCCCTGACTCTTCCCTGCCTGTCCCAAACCTCTGTCTTCCTCAGAGTTGTTTTTGAGTGTGGCAGCTGGTCAGGTGTGGCCACTCATTCCCTCACTTTGTAAATAAAATAGTTTAAATTACTACTTAAAAGCTCGCTAGGACAGGGGGGAAAAAGTACTTTTTTTTTGCTGGTTAACTTCCCATAGGCAGAGGAGTTAGTGAAGTGAAGAGAGATCAGGATAAGGAAAGTTCTAAGGAGACAGATTTTTTTTTTTTTATCCTGAGGCCACGAGTTCAAGCTCACTTTGCTGGATGCATTGTTACATACAGTGAGTCGTTGGAGTTACCTGTGGAATGATTGGGCAGTCTTGGCTCAGTTCCTCTTTGAAAATGACTCTCTCTGGTTTCTATGCAGTCAGCAACAAGACAAAAATTGAAAACGTCCTGGATTTTTCCCTTTGTGACTTAAGGAAAGCTTTAAGAAGGTTTTTTTGGGGTTAAAATTGCACCCTGTGCCACTCCTGAGCAGGAAAAGCTGGTGCCTCTGCACACAGTGGTGTGAGCCAGCAGCAACAGGGTGGAATTTCACATTTTTTCTATTCTGTTGATCTATTAACCTGCCCTATAATGACATAGCACTGGACACTGAGCTATTATAATCGAGAGCAAACAATGCTGAAAATCTTGCTTAAAGGCAGATGAATGTCCTTACAAGATGGCTGAGTTCGGGAAAACCCTTTTTCCCAGCTTTTACTGAAAGCCTGTTCACAGCAGGATGGAAGACAATGGCACTGTGCCTATGAGATACATCCCAAAGCTCTGCTGGGGTCTCTCAAAAGGCATCCATGTGTGTCTTTTAATAACAAAAATGGAGAAAAAGGATTGTCAAAATGGAAAATTGCTCTCAGTGATCAATGGGATGAATAATTAAGGTTCTTAATGCTCTTGTTCAAAAATAAGGCTCAAAAAGGAATATATTCATATCTTTGGAAATCTCTTTCAGATTTAGTTCTTCAGCCTGGCTGTTTTGGTAATTCACACCTAGGTTGCTGTCTTTTTCCTCTAGACTGCTCAGCTCCCTGCTCATCCTTTCCCTTCAGCAGCTCTGTAACCTCCACACCACATCCAGAATTCCTGAGTGTGTTCCAGAGCATCCCAAATTCAATCCTGCCACCCATTACTCCAGCTCCTTGGTTTAATTCCCTGTAATTCTGCCTCAATAAGCATCATTACAGTTTCATTCATACTGTTCAGTATATTTTAGGGGACATCCTTTATCCAAGGTTTTCTTCCTTAGAATTTGGTGCCTCCCACTATTGTGTGAGTTCCAAAATGAGGAAGACATCAAAACCTCCAATATTACTTCTTGCTTTCTTCCTCAGCCCAACCAAATGCCACTGTTGCAACAAGTAATTTTGAATCTTTTTCGTGTACAGGGACGGACATTGAAATTTGGAGTAGTTTTCCAAAGCAGAACTAAATCAAAGTTTTCCCAGAAAAAGAGTGACATGAAAATAGGGAATCTCACTTTCCTCAAACTAACAAGACAAAGTCAGTGGAAGCTGAAATGATCTGTGACCAGTCTGCCAGTGAGCCTTTCAAAGTCTCTACTAAGCTAAAAACCCAGTGAAAAGTTATAAAAGTATTCACAGTACAAGGAGTCCCGGCTGTTGAAATGAGCTGTGGTTCACCTGGGCCATGACCTGAAGCCCGTGTGGAAACAGGTGGAGAACCCTTGACTGGATCAGTAACTAATTCTACAACTCAAGGACATAAATATGGAATATAACACCATCAGCACAATCAAGAAGCCTGTGCAGTGATTGCCAATCCCTTATCATGAAAGGTCCAAAGTCATCCATGTTTCTTTTCCTCTGGTACTATTTTTACCCCTGATGAAGGCCCCATCTTCTCCTCAGAGTTCTGGCCAGATTGCTGCACCGTTTGTCATTTGATTAGGATCTGCACAGGTCAGGGGCTAGATGGGAGACAAGCACAGGAAATAACCTTTTCTCTAATCCCTTTATCAGACAGTGAATGTAATTATGAGGCCTTGGCTTCTGGAAAAGCCGTGGGTTCGATGTTCAGCGTGTTCTGATTGCATGTCCCCTTCCCTGGCAGGAGGCACTCTGTGGCTATGTGATCATATTGATGGCACTTTACTGGTGCACAGAAGCCCTGCCTTTGGCTGTCACAGCTCTCCTTCCCGTCCTGCTGTTCCCACTAATGAATATCATGGATTCAACAAAAGTAAGAGATCTTGCTCCATGTATTAATCAGTCAGCTGCTTTTGTCCTGTTCCCCAGGAGTGTATTACCATCATTGTCATAATCATTCTATTTATCTTATTGATAGCATTATTATTTTATTTTAACTTAATTTCTATTATTGTTATTGTTCTCTGTCTTCTCCACAGACCACAACTTGCACAAGCCCAGAGTGAGCTCTGGGTGGAGCTGCTAATCTGAAATCAAAGCAAATTCCCCGTTCACATCCAACCCAGAGTTACTCCCTGCTAATACCTTTGGAATAAACTCCCTGAGAAAATGCCCTCTCTCTTGTGACTCTTCCCTCTCCCTTCTCCCACCTCACAGGTCTGTCAGGAATACCTGAAGGACACCAACATGCTCTTTTTGGGGGGCCTGATGATGGCCATTGCCATCGAGACCTGGAACCTGCACAAGCGAGTGGCTCTGAGGGTCCTGCTCATCACTGGTGTCAAACCAGCCCTGTGAGTTACAGCTGTGGGATAAAGGATTTTATGGCATTAGATCCCATCTCTGATGTGAATCTGCAAATTCTTCCTTGCAAATGCTTTCCTACAGCCCAAGTGAGGTAGTGCCTGAGCAAGCCTTGCAAATGGGGATCCTTTGAGGTGTTACACACCTGGTGTGCCTTTGGTTTTGTTATTTTGGGTTGTTTTGTTTTGTTTTGGTTTGGTTTGGTTTTTGGAATTCCAAAAGGCTTTAGATGGAGAAATAGCAACAAGAGAGTCAATGCTGGAAAGACAAGGATGCTGCCAGGAGCACAGCTTTGGACAGTCAGGAAAAACCACAGCTGGAACACAGGAAACATGGACTCTCTGCCTGCTGATGATTGCAAAGAGAAGAGAAAATATGGGGGTGCTTGTTTGGAAAACAACAAATGTTTTCCAGACTAAAACTTTAAGCTATGCACAGGCTACATCCCCCTGTTTAATCTGCCTCAGGTCATAAGAATAGGGAATATTGAAGGAAATTACAAAGCAATAGAACAAAAATGTATACAAGATAAACCCCTTTTCATCTGGTATATAATCTACATTTCATCTAAAGAATAATTTTGAGACAAATAACAGAGTAATACTGAAACAAGGATTAAAATTTTAGATGAGTAAGAAGAGAATCTTAAATAATAGAGGGGATAAAATAACAAGAGGGGAAAAAAAGGAGATCATCTTCCTTATGGCTTAAAATGATTGCCATTTGGGATCAAATTCAGCTTGCAATTCCTCTTAAAAATACATTATAATGCATTAACATGTGTTATTGAGGAATGTCTTCCTCAGGAGGATGTGGTATAAGGAGGATCTGACTGGAATAACTGCTTGCTTGCTTCCTGCAAGCTACCAGCTTCCACTTTCCTGGCCATAGGAATACAAAAGAATTGGTTGAAAAAGAAAAATTAATGTTCAATCTTAATCATGTCACACACAAAGTAGACCTGGGTGGGAGGAAGTGCTGGGTGGGGATTGCTGAGTGTTTTCCAAACCAAGCATTTTGTAGCTGACTCTTTGTAACAAAAATAAAGAGCATTGCAGGGCTGGGTTCTGATCCAGCTTTTCCAAACCCTCTCATTCCAGACTCCTGATGGGTTTCATGGTTGTGACAGCCTTCCTGTCCATGTGGATCAGCAACACGGCCACCACTGCCATGATGGTCCCCATTGCACAGGCGGTGATGGAGCAGCTGCACAAATCAGAACTCGAGGCTGACACCATTGACCAAGTGTCTGAACACACCAACAAAGCCTTTGAGCTGCAGGAAAAGCCACCTGACAAAGAACCAGAGGAAAAAGGTGAATGGGTTGTGGGTGGTTTTCTCTTCAGGGTGATGGAGGATGACCTGATGCTTCCTTCTGTTGCAACAGTTCCTAGTAAATTCTGAAAGAAGATGCCTCTAAAACATCCTGGCTGCACCACACAGCACTGATGAGGCTCTTCCATGAACCAGTCAGGGCTACTGACTTGGCTGAAGTTAAATCAAAAACACAAAGAAGTGATAACGACCCGATAAACAAACAAAAAGTATAAATTCTCCACTAGGGGAAGCCTTCACAGGAGGCTTGCTATTTCCCTTCATATTTATGTTAGTTCAATTATTATCTACTGTGTAGCTTTATCATTTCATAGGAAAGTCCCAAGGGAAAATTTCTGGCCTATTTCCAGCTGGAAGGTTAGGGATTAAAATGATCTTTCTAATCCAAAGGTACACAATCAAGCAACGATATCTCTTTACCAGCTGCCTTGCCCTCTCCCCATCTTTGAGGTGATTCCAGGGTTTCTGAACATAAATCTCAGTGCCAGCAGGCAGGTGCTGGTGCAGAACAAGTTCCCTTCAGCTCAGCTCCTCCAATTCTGTTATAATTCCCTGAATTCCTGCCTCGCTCCCCTCCACATGCAGTTCAGACATCACCCTCGCTCACCAGGAAGTGTCAGCAGCAGTTTCAAACTTCATCACACATTTCAAATTCTCCTCTGAAAAACTGCTCTGTGTCAAGACAACCAGTGGAAATGGGCAGAAGGTCAAAGAATTAACAATGCCAACCTTAAAATGAGGAAATTTTGTTCCTTCAGCTTTGAATCCATTGTGTCCTAGCCTTGAAATATTGAATTATGCAGGCCCAAGGCCTTTTCCTGTCCAACATCTCTTTTGTTCCTTGGGATCTAGGTGATTCTCATGTCCTGACAGTTGAGGAAGAGAGAAAGAGAAATGAACTGATTGAGAAGAAACACTTGAATCTCTCCAAGGGAATGTCCCTCTGTATTTGTTATTCATCCAGCATTGGAGGGATCGCCACTCTGACTGGGACAACACCAAATCTGGTGCTGCAAGGACAAGTTAATGAGTAAGTCTGGGATTAGACACCCACCAAACTGCATCATTCTGCTGCAGCTGACTCCCAGGCAGCACAGAGAAGGAAAATGTCAGTTTGGTCCCTTTCCCGGGAAGGGAGCTTCTCTTCCTTAACGGGCCCCGCAGAAACCTCCCTTTTCCTGACTCGTTAATGAAGGACAGAAGAGAATGTGGAGTTTTGGATGCTAACAGCCACCTGCATTTTCCAGCCTCTTTCCTGACAACGGTGGCATCATCAACTTTGCCTCCTGGTTCTCCTTCGCCTTCCCCACCATGGTGGTGCTGCTGATTTTGGCGTGGATTTGGCTGCAGATCCTCTACTTGGGCTTCAAGTGAGTACCCCTGAGCCCCTGCAGTCCTGGTGGGGCTGGGATCAAGGACTCCTTTAACACCAGTGACCCTTTCATTGATGAGAAAAATCACACAGCAGGCGACAAAATCCTCATGCACAACGGAGACCAGAAGGGCTCACTCTGTTCCTGTTAAAATTCTGCAAGTTTTTCTTTGAGGAATCTGATCAAATCCCAGCTAAATGTACTCTATAGATGAAAAATAGGGAGCTCTAAGTGTATATGACCTGTTCTGCAGCACTGCTGTCATGTCCTAGGAGATTGCTGTGCCCCAGAGCAGGAAATTGATTTCTACAGAGAGCTGGTAAATGCCTTTGTGACCAGGGTTGCTTCAGACCCAGAGAATTAGTTCTGTGCTACTTCTGATGCAGATCACCCCACAAAACCAGCCTGCATTGCCTGCCTGTTTAATACTCAGCCTATCATGTTTGTATTATCCCAGCCTCCCTCATTTTACACGGGAAGAGTGCTGTAACACCTGAAATGGTACTTTCACCTTCTAATTCCTCCTTTAAAATTCTTGCTTTCTGTTGTTTTAAAATGCTTGGCAACTCTTTACTTCCTAGTGATCAAACAGCCTTGTCAATCACATTAACATGGTCCAGGTCTAGAGGAAGGTGTTCCTGCCCATGGCAGGGGGTGGGGATGAAATGGAATTTAAGGTTTCTTTCAACACAAACCATTCTGTGACTCTGTAATTTTTTTCCTCATGTGCCCAGATATCTGACTTCTTTATATTTTAGTAATGAACTTTTAGGGGCAGGAAGCTTTTTTCTGATCATCTTGTCAAGACATGCAGTTTCTACTCACCATGGTTGCCAATGATAATAGATTTAATTTCAATATTCATGTATAAATAATTATAAAGACATTATGGTTGAGTATAAAATTTGCATTCTTAACTCTGAGGATATCTGGCAAATTTCTCTGATATTTCTCATCCATTTTCTTCCAGCTTTAAGAAGAATTTTGGTTGTGGTGCCAGTCCTGCTGCCAAGGCTAAGGAGCAACAGGCCTATGAAATCATCAAGGAAGAGAACAAGAAACTGGGCAAAATGACATTTGCAGAAATAGAAGTTTTGATCCTCTTCATTCTCCTGGTGGTGCTGTGGTTTACAAGAGAACCTGGGTTCTTCCCAGGCTGGGCAACCGTTCTCTTCAACAATGATGATACAAGGTAGTGCCACTCTTCCTCCTCATTTTGAATGAAAATGAAATAGGCTGGATTTTATCCAACTGAAAACACAGCTGACTAAATATCTGACTGCTCTATTGCAGCTATGTCACTGATGCTACAGTTGCCCTCTTCATTTCAATTTTGCTGTTCATCCTCCCCTCTGGCTTTTCCAACCAGGACAGAGATGAAGAGCAAACAGGTGAGTCACTGAAAAACCAAAAATCACCTGTCTGAATTGGTATGTGAGAAATTTTACATTTTAGGTTTACAAAGGAAGTTTCAAATGTTAAATAACAATTCAAACTGCTCTTCCAGCTGTGTGCTTTAGATTGGGCAAAGCATGTATCCTGTCAAGGTTCTCTGTTTCTCATCATTTAACTAATTAGGAAACTCTCATGCCAGCAGTGGTCCTGCCCCTGTTATACATATTTGTAAAGGCTTCCGAGGCTGGAATCTTCAGGAGGGAATAGATGACTTAACAGAAAGACACAGAGTTGTTGCCACACCTTTAACTCACCCTTCCCTGCCTCCTGCTGTGCTTCTTGGAGCACCTACAGATCATACATTAGAGTTTTTTGCAAGTCACATTTTAAAACCTTTGTTGATGGTGCTCCCAGCATTTGCTCCAGGAGATAATTCCGGAGTGTGCTGGCAGAAGGGATTCCTGACCTTCAGACCAAACTCACCTCCCACCAAGCAAGAAGTTCTCCTTTCTTTGGAGGGTGTTTACAGAATCTTTTCTGGGTTCCAGGGGTCAGGGCAAAGTTCCGGGCACCTCCAGCCCTCCTGGACTGGAAAGTCGTTCAGGAGAAGATGCCGTGGAACATCGTGTTCCTGCTGGGAGGAGGCTTTGCCTTGGCCAAGGGCAGTGAGGTAACGTTCCTGGGCTCACCTGGAATTTGTGTCTTCCTTCCTTCCTTTCTTTTCCATCTCGCTCTTCGTGCTGTCCCAGGACACAAGAGGGCACACTGGGAGCATCAAATGCTCCTTTCCCCGGCTTCTGGCAGTGGGATCATCCTTGGAGTTCTGCGATCAGGACAAATCCTTATTGTTCCCCGTGCCATGGGATGGCACCGCCACTCAGGGCAGCACAATTAACTCTGTTTCTAGGAAAGTGGCTGATTAAGAAACTGCCCCGACACGTGAAAGATTCTTTTAAATAAAGTGTAATTGATGTGGCCAGCATGAGGAGATAATGTACCCAGGAGGGCCCTCCAAAACCAAGGATTTTCAATCCAAGGATTTATGGAAATAGGATTTAAATTAAACAATTAGAAGAGAAATGTAGAGCTTGCTAGAGAAATTTCAGGGCCAGGTAAAAAACATCTGCAGGAATCTGCCAGGAGTCCAGTGCTACAACGTTATTTTTCAGCAATTATTTAAGTGATGGAACAGACAATAAAATTATTAAATCTGCAGACAGTAAAGAAATTCTAAAAAGGCTTCAAGTGCCTGGAAATACTAGTTTAGAATTCAAAGATCAAATTTAAAATGGAAAAAGTACATGTTCAGAAAATGAAATATTTAAGAAATCACATTAATTTATTCTAGAATAAATAATCAAATACATAAAAGCTGCTGAAGAAAGCCCAGAATGACAGGGAGGATGCTGCTGCTTCCCAGTGACTGACAAGGATGAAGGGTGTGAAAAGCTTCAGACAGTTATCAACATCTCAGACAATGTGATGAAACGCCACTAAGTCCCTACAGCATCTGAAAAGATATATATAAAAAATATTTTAGGAAATTAATTCAAATACCTTTTTTCCCATTTAAAAAAAAAGTGCCTCAAATATTAATCATGTATAAGTAATGATCTGAACAGAGAAACAATTATTTGCTGTCAATAATGCACTACAAATGCAGGATCTCCTACTCTCCAATTCCTTGGAAGGGAAATAATGCGTATTTTTATTTAACCCTCTGAACAATCCTGTCTGTGAGCGCTGGCTGCGTTTTCCTGCAGACAGCAGTTTGCACGAGAACTGCTCTGAGAAGGGAGGGTTGGGACAGTGATGTGGCTCTTCCCTGTCCCACCTGGCACCTCTCCTCGCTCTGTTGCAGGAATCAGGTCTGTCTGAGTGGCTGGGCAGCAAACTGACCCCTCTGCAGAGCATCCCTCACCCAGCCATCGCCTTCCTGCTCTGCCTCCTCATCGCCACCTTCACCGAGTGCACCAGCAACGTGGCCACCACCACCCTCTTCCTCCCCATTCTGGCTTCAATGGTGAGTCCCAGCATTTCAAAATGCTCTTACAAGGACAGTTTTCAGCTCCTCAGCTGTCAAAACTTGTCTGACAGTGCCAAGCACTGGTTCCTGTATCCCATCAGGGGTACCTTTTAAAACTAAAATGGGTTTGTGCATATACGAACACACACTGGGCTTAGCTCAACCTTTCTAAAATCATTGCTGGTGTAAAGCAAAGGGATTAAATTCATTGGCATATTAGACTTTGCCTTCTGGCCTAAGCATGAGGTCACTGCCAGCTGTACTTGTTTTTTCCAATTTGTTCTGCACGGAGACAGCACCAGCAGCAGCATTTGCTTCTCTGCAACATTCCATGGCTGTATTTCACCCCCACCACTGGTCTTCCAGAAGTCCCTGAAGGTGATAGCATGACCTAATTCAGACTTCTGCATTTCCACAGGAGATTCCTGTTGCTGGGGTAGGCAGAGTTCTGCAAACTGAAAAGCTGCTTCCAGACAGAAACTGGAATGAGTTCCCCAAAATCTTTTTGCATTGGCTACAGACTCCAGCCAGCCCCTAAACCAAAGCTCTCACCTTCAGAGCCTCACCTGCCTCCCCTGATAATTTAATTTTGTTCTTAATCAGTTTGAAGGCAAGGTTTAGAGCTGACTATAACTATTATTTATCCACTTATACGGCAGCAACACAAAGCCCTGACCACAAAATCAATTCTTGCATTTGCTGCATAAAGACTCTGTAAGTGTCTAAAGCAGCACCAAAACATGAGTGGCTGCAGTGTTTGGGGAAGAACGAGGCTTCTGACAGGTACAAATACAATCAGTTTTCTGCCAGAAAGTTTCTGGGTGTCAAAACCATCGTCTCTGCTCTCTTTTTGTGCACAGGCTGAAGCAATTTGCCTCAACCCTCTCTATGTCATGCTGCCCTGCACACTCTCTGCATCATTGGCCTTCATGCTCCCCGTGGCAACTCCTCCCAATGCCATTGTCTTCTCCTATGGACAGCTCAAAGTTATTGACATGGTGAGAAAAAAACCCACTTTCTTTCCAGAATTTTCACCCCTAGGTTTGATCTTTCCTTTTTTCTAATGCTGGTTCTTCTTGGGGGAGTGTTAGAAAAGTCAGTGTGCCTGGTTTATGTCAAGTGGAAAGAAGAAATGTGTTCATTAATGAAGGGTCGCACTGTCTCTTATACACTCTGAGAATCTTATTAAGGTGCTACTGAGGTTTTAAAGAACAGCCAGGCCTCGTGAAGATTTTATAACAAGAGCTGTTAATGTCTAACTGCTTGAAAAGCCCAAATATAGAGCATTATATGTGTAATATGAGGGTGTCAAAGAGCCCTGTCACCGGGGCAGTCCTTCTGCAGGGACAGGGAACAGCTGGCACATCTCACTGGGTGCCCTGATACCTCAGGAAATCACTAAAGAAACAAGGACAGCAGTGCCATGTCTCTTGGTAACTTTTCTAACTTGTAATTGATCCAAGAAAAAACCTAAAGTAGCATTAGGGAGCAATACTAGGTCAAAAGAAAAGTGGATTAAAAGGTTTCATGACTTCTAGTTTTAAGAGTTTTACCCAATGCAAACCTTCCCCTTTATACAAATTATATTTGTGAATAAAACCAACTTAAATATAATTTGGTGGAGGTGTGAGAAAAGTCCAAAGAGAAAATCAAACCGTACAAACCATCCTAAGAATCAAGGAAGGTAAAAAGTGCTCAGGGCTGCTAACAACCCTTCTCTCTTATAATTCTAGGCCAAAGCTGGGTTTGTGCTCAACATTCTGGGAGTTCTGACCATAACTCTGGCCATCAACACCTGGGCTTCATCCTTGTTCCAACTGCAGACATTCCCCTTGTGGGCAAACAGGACAGGGACGACCTGCCTGTAACGTGGGGAGGGAACAGAACCACGACTGCTCCTGCCAGAGCTGCAAGGAGAGCAGGACCATCACCCACAGAGGCAGGTTTAGAGAAAAGCCTGTTCTCTGGGAAAGGACAAGCAAAATCCTCCTGTTGGTAGCAGCAGTAAAACTGCCCAGTTGTTCTGTCGGCAGTTTGGTCACCCCAGCAGGAGGATGAGGTGACTTTTGGCTTTCCAGCCCTCCCACCTTTAGATTTTCTGCCTCTGCAGGGGTGTTCTCCCCCAGTGCTTTTCCAGTAAGTCTGAAATCTGCAGCGAGAAAAAGGGAGAGGTGTCTGACTACAGAAAAGGAAGGAGAGACTCTGAGTTCCTGATTCCATGCACACATCTGTGCTGGCACCACCCTCCACCTGTACATGTGTATATTTTCAAGGTGTACATGATTGTTATATACTCTGTGGGCACTGACAGCAAACTCTGTGTTGTGTGATTACAGGAAAAATCACTGTCAGCCCATCCTATTTTAAAATATATTTATTTCCAGCCCCCTTGTTAGGAATGTAAAAGATTATTTTTCTCCCAGAACACCCATCCCATTGTTATTTATGTCACATTACTATGTGTGGTCATAATAAGACCTTTCCTCGAGAAGGAGAGAATCCCTGTGTCCTAAAACATATATTCTTGAATTAAAGAATTTTTATAATGTACCCCTGTGTTCTGGAGTTTATATTTTTTGTTATAAATCTTCTGTCTTCCAGGTATCAACTGCTTGTCTGTGTCCTCACTTACAATATCTTTAAATAATCAGAGAAATCAGCATAATTGATTTTCTCTTATCTTTAAAGTAGGAATTATGTTTTTATGATTACTGAGTCCAATTTTCTTAGAACGTCAAGCCCAAGATTTTCCTTTTTAAAAGCCTGTTATGTAATCCTGTTACATATCTAATCCCTATTCTGCTGGAGCTGACTTTCAGTAGCAGATAAATTCCTCATGACCAAACTGACAAAGGAATATCCAAAGACACTGTGCCAAAACAATCTCCCAGTGCCATAAATGAGGTTGGGTTCAGACAGAGCAGTTACTCAGTATGTGCCCCTGAAGTTTGCTCTGAAACCTTTGTTCTGCTGTTACCTGCACAAAATGCATTTCTGAAATCCTACTCTTGTGGGATCTCCATATTGGTTCCATGAGAGTGAAAATGAGGGAATTTCACTCTAAAATAACATGTGCTTTTCAAAATCTTTCTTCTTTCTTTTTCTACCCTAATTATTAGGAGACAAGGACAGTGTGCAATGTGATTTTGACTCACAAAATGTCAGAATTCACTGACTTGCAGGAATTTTTTCCAGTTCCAAATATCCAGATGATTCTGGTACCTGCTGGTCATTGATCCCTCAGCACTGATGGTTCCACTGGCTGTGGAAATCAGTCTTGGAGAGAACAGTCTGGTGTTAACACTCCAGTGGCTTTGACAGGATTTTATTTATGATGTGAGATGGAGATCCAGCAGAACATCCACAGCTCCAGAAGGAAAGGCATTTATTCTCTGTTGCTAATGAGCTCCTGGGTAGCTGATTTCAATCACATAATGACCTGCTCAGGTCACTGCTAAACCACTCTCCTTTCCCTTTGCGTTTACTTCTATCAACTAACACCTAAATCTCTCTAAATATTTTCATTACCCTGCTCACCCTATGTTTGAGGACCTAAAAATGACAAACTGGAGCAGATGATTTGCTGAGAGCCTCTCCCTTCTTCCTTCCTTTGTCTCCAGCACCAGGGCAGTGTGCTCTGCTTTTGTTTGCTTTTTGTTTTCTTTGAAACACTGGCACAGACTTTACATGTCCTCCTAAATTACTGCTTAGCTAAGCAGGAAAGGTGGAATTCTTATAACATTTCCCGTTGGCCTCCCCTTCCAGCCCTTTTAAAAGTGTGTTATGGTTCTTTGAAGTCTTTTCTATTAGTCTACATTATTCAGAGGCTGTGGTGTGCATGAAGTACCTGCAGGAGCACAGGTGCAATCTTTATGCCAATCTCCAGAAGAAAGGAGGGAGACTTCAAGTACTACAGTGTCGTAGGGCCAGTGCATTAATGCTGGGTGTTCCATGTTCATTAACATGGGTGAGTACAGATTTACCAGGGAATATCTGCAGTGACAGTTACTCAGAGGGTGTAGAAATGCCCAAATTCCAGAAAGAGGAGAGGAGAGGGAGAGAGAGAGGGAGAGGGAGAGGAGAGACACCAAGACACAAAGAGAACTGAGAATTTCATGACCAGTTTCCACCTTGCAGTGATGGTGGCACTGGGCAGTTTATTGCCTTGGGTGTATCTGAGCTCAGAACCAGTCGAGGTACAGCTAAATATAGTGTGCTTGTGCAAAAACCAGTAACACTATTAAAAATTTTCATAATTTTCTAAGCAAAGCAGGTAGAAAGTGTTTCTAAGCCCCATTATTACCCGGATCACCTTTGAAGGGTGGTTCCCCATTACGTTTCCAGATATTGCCCTCAAGGAGTGGCTCTATTTCCCATTGTGTGATCAAATTTCACAATCAGCTGTGAAACTGCCGGCTCAGCACCTGCTGTGCTCGGCTGTGATTCCCAATGCAGCTCCTCACCTCGGAGCTGACACTGAGTTTGCTTTCCACAAGTGAGAAATTTAGTAACCAGCAGGGGACCGTGTGCCTTTTTTTTTTTTTTTTTTTTTTTTTTTTTTTTTTTTTTTTTTTNGGCCTAAAAAGTGCCGGGCAAAACCACAAAATATAGGTTTCCCACAGTGTGTGCCAGTGAGTAAGTGGGTGACTGGGAGTCACCTCCTCCATTCTCCCTGGAGTGATGGAGCTGTCCTGCCTTGCCTTGCACACACACAGCTCCTGCAGGCACACACACGCACTCCCAGGGAGCTGGGAGCCCTCACCCCGGTAAAAAACACACATTTCTGTGACCACACCATAAAAGCTGATGGTTTCTGGGCAGGCTCCTGAAAAATCCCTTACATTTGGGAAAGGCACCTGGCCATAAAACACCTCAGCAGCAATTTGTAAAGTGGCACGGGAGTGATGCAGGGGTCACTGAAATCATAAACAGACTTACCAGGACACATGGCAATTTGAAAGCTAAACCAGGGTGAAGCCAGCACATCTCTCTAATCCTCAAATTGGTTTGAAGAAACCAAAAATTTGCTCCCAGTCACTTAGAGGTGACTAAGAGGTATTAAAATGCACCTTGTTGTATAGCACTGACATCTTGAAATATGTCCAGGCCTTACAACTCAATTCTTAAACTTTCACTAAAAATAATTGTAAAAAACCTGCTTGGAAGGACACCTTGTCATAAAATAGACACTAAATAATTCTCAAAAACATGAAAATTATTTTCAGCAAACCAACAGAAACATAAGGTTCTGTGTTTTATTCAATAATTAGCAGCAGGTAGGTAACTATGGGCCTTTCTCCAGGAGCTGTAAAAGGAGTCCCACCTGTGTTCTTGAGGAAATTCCCCCCTTGGATAACTATGGAATATTGGCAGCAGTGAGCATCTCCAACCCTCTCTCCATTTGGGTTATTTTATTTTAGGAATGCAACTCTGCTCTCAATTAGTCCATTGGATTTAGTGCTCAAAAAGGCAGAAACAGAGTTTAAACCCTCTGCAATGATGAATAACTAAAGAACTGAAAGCAGAAACATGAGGACTTCAGAAATACATAACTTGAAATCATCCAGGAATTGCACAACACTTAATTTTTTTCTTTTTTTTCCAGCATGGGACCAATAAAACTATTTACAACTTGATTCACTGAACTTTATGGCTTGAGTTAGTAATGACCAAGGTGCCAAAGTCTGGAAATTAAGTGGTTTGACTGTACTAATCACCTGATGTCCAAACTAACAACTGTTTAATGGAACTTAATCACTACTGTCAATGCTGGGTATTTTCTCCTATTAAGGAGACATTTAGTATTATTTATCCTTTAATCATATTAACACACCGAAACCATCCAGGTGCCATCCAGGAGGTGCAGGTTCCCTCCCCACGTGTCACCTCCTGGCTGCAGACACTGCACCAGGCCATGCCCGGGATCCCCAAATCTAGGCCAAGCACGTGGGCTGGTGATGATTTTCCTCAGAAAACTCCCTTAAACAGCTAAGGAATGGAACAAGGGAACACTTTTCAAAAGCAATGCAGGGCAGCAGAGTAAAAAAAAAAAAAAATTAATAAAATTTATTAAAATTGTCCAAAAGAAAAATAAACCAAAACAACAAAAATAAACTAACTTGAAAGTAGAGAAGGAACAGAATGATTATTAATGATGTCAAGGGTTCAACACTTATCTATTGCTATGAATCGGACCAGATTCAACTGCTTCAAGGCTTAGGTGTTGGATGCCTGTGTGAGCTATTTGTGATCTAACAATTAATCACAACTACTTTTAGTTGCCACTGCACTGGAAATATTAACTACAATCAATTAAACCACCAGCAACTTACTCTGCTTCCAATTTATACCATTCAGGCGACTTCAGGTTCTGCCCTCCTAGCAGCACTCCAGGAATTTCCTCACTTCCTTTGATCCCTGTTCAGTCCAGGAAGAGCAGAGCAATTCCAAGCTTTCCCCACAGTTGCCACTGGTACCTCGGGTTCTCCATTCTCTGGAAGGGAGTGGACACTCAATTTCAGTAATTCTGCTGATTCTTGTTTCTTTCCATCAAGCACAAGGAGAAGTGGTCAGAGTTGTCCATGAAAATAAAGTACATTAACATGGAATTTCACAGTGTGAGACCAGCAAGGTGTGTGCAGAGTGTTCCAGTTGGCTGGAACGGCCCCAATTTTCCAAGTTGTCTCTTGAGGGGATTTTAGTGAGTGCTGGTTAGTCTGGGGCAGTTTAGTGGCTGCAAAAGGAAAGCCACATTTCCCTTTTTTGCTCTAGGACTCTCCTGATGAGACTTGCCAGAAAGCTGAAAAAGGATCCTCTTTTTGACTTGTCTGTCACCCCAAGGGAGCCTGAATTTTCCTCCTTGTTCTTACCTCTGGCAATGTCATTCCTGCTACATGAAAGGTGCAATCATAAATCACCTGTCTGCATCACAGATAACACAGCTGGACAATGGCAGCTTCCTCACACCTGTGCTTTTGCTTTTCTCCTCAAACCTCAGCCAGGGGTGTTGTGGCACTGAGAGCTGCAACTGGTACTGGAGAAACAGCAGTCCCACAAGATTCCATGGAAATAATCCAAAATAACCTTTGTAATTCCTTTAGTGTTATGTTTTTATCACCCATGCTCTGTGGCAGACAGCAACACCATCAGAATTAGTTCTGAGGACTTTTTAGACAGGGCAGGTTTTTATCCCCTAATTATTGGCAAAAACCAATGATCACAGCCAGAGCTACCTGGATAGTCACAATAGATTGGTGAATGGCACAGTAAAAACAAGCACCAATTTCATGCTCACGCATTATCTGTTAATTTAAGATGCTCTGACTGTTGGTGGATTACATGGTGCACGGACAAGACAAAAAAAAAATCTGTAATATATTCAGAAAAGGTGGAAACAGAGCTGCCAGAGGGGTCCAGAAACCAAAGCCTTTCTCCCAGGTGAGCACAGGGGATGTGGAAGTGCAGAGTTCATACTTTAAGCTTCTGTATTTTGGCAGAGATACTGTAAGGTAAAAAAAAAAAAAAAAAATCAAAACATGCAGCATATTTGCCTAGAAGAAAAAATCTTTGCTCTGTTTACACAGTAACCACACACCTGTATCTCAGAAATATGAGACAAGTGATGGGGAAAGGGGAGGGCACTGACATCTTTTTTCTCCTCTGTACCAGGTGCAGCCAGCTCTGTAATATCTTTCCAGCCACTATTTTGACACAGTGCCACTGTTGGCCTCCTGTACCTGCTGAACAGCCCCTGCAGGGAATGACTCCAGAACATGCCCATGCTCCCTGCTCCAGCAAGATCCTCTCCTACCTGGAGCCCTGGAGGGTGCAGACACAAGTCAGCCAAATCCTGAACCCTTCCTTGCACTTCCTACAAGTCACAGAAAGACAAAACCACTCAATTTTGTGCTGAATTATTTTATCGATTCATTTTTCTTACAGGACATACCTAATTTTCTTGGTGCTGTCAGATTATGTTACATTTTTATGGGGCAAAAATGTGGCATTAGGGAAATTTGTCCTGTGACAATAAAACATCAGTGTAGGGGAGAGAGCTGAAGGGTGTCCCACCTCTTTAACTCCTCAACCTAAAGTACAATTCAGTAAAATCCTTTTGTATTAATTGTGTGTCTGGCTTTACTGAATAGGATTGTTTGATATGCCTCAGCAAATGGAGAAGAGGGGTATATATGAAAAGAATAAATTAATGTTTTTATCAGAATAAATACCTTTTTGCCATGAGAACAACAGAAAAATTTGCTCTATGTTTGTTAAGACAGCAGCCAGGTGAGTAACAACAAGGTAGCTCCTGCTGCAATGCTGATTACGTGGCACCAACCATGGAATCGTGGAGTTGTTTAGGTTGGCAAAGACCTTTAGGATCACCGAGTCCAACCGTTACCCCAGCACTGCCACAGCCACCACAAACCCCTGTCCCCAAGTGCCACATCCACACGTCTGTTAAACCCCCCAAGGGATGGTGACTCCACCACTGATCACCCTTTCAGGTTGAAGACATTTTTTCTGAGGTCCCATCTCCCTGAGGCTGCACCCAACCCCTCCCCCCGACCACTGATGAAGATGTGGAGCAGGCCTGGCCCCGGTCCTGGGCCTGGGGAGCAGCACTGGTGACCAACCCCAGCTAGGTGTGATCCCATCCACCACCATCCCCTGGGCTCCTGCCAGAGTCTGACCAACACTGCACCCAATCCAAGCTGTGAGCAGCCACTTCCCCCAGGAGAATCCTGTGGGAAGAGATGTCACAGCCTTTCCTGAAGTCCAGGCAGGCTCATCCCAGCCTTTCCCTTGATGTCTGAAGCGGTTACTTAGAAACAAAGACTAGAAAGGAGTAAGGGAATAAAAGTGGACATTTATTTGAAGGCCTTCAGGGCCCACCCTGAGGGGCCAGAGGCTGTTCACACTCTGGACCCCAAGATGGATGACAAAATGGACGGCGAGTCACGAGCTCTTCACACAGTTACAGGTTTTGGTCCATTAGCATATCAGCATAAATTTGCCAATTTCAGCTTTACCTAATTGTGTAATTCTCCATAGTTTGCCCCCCTTTCCAGGATGTTGGTTTACACAATCTGAGCCTAGGACAGTCTGGGTGTCCTTGAAGAGCAGGCCTAGAGAAACTTTGTTATGTCTGTCTTAACATGAGGGAGCAGCAGGTAACAGGTTTCAGGACACTTCAGAGTTACACACTGAGCACTGCAGGATTTGAAAAATATGAAAGTTAAAATCTAAGGCATCATCCTCACGCACTGAGCAGGTGACTCTGTCCCAGGACGAGATCAGGTCGGTCAGGCAGGACCAGCCATGCACGGTCTCCTGGCTGTCCCATAGTGCCACGTGATGGCATTCCAGAGGGGCTGCTCCACAGCCTGTCCTGGCACTGGGCTCGGGCTGACAGCTCTGGAATTCCCTGGATTCCCCTTCAGGTCCCTCCTGTAGGTGGGTGTCACATTTGCTGACCTCCAGCCAGCTCCAGGCAGCCAGGGCTGCTGGTGAGTGATGGAAAGTGGCTCAGGGAGCACTTCCAACAGCTCCCTCAGGATTCCTGGGTGGATCCAGGCTCTTCCTAATCTGTTGTCACTGTGCTTCCCTCTACATCCAATAAAGGAGGGAGAATCTCCTTTGCCCTTCCTGTGTTACTGATGTATTTATAGGAACACTTTTATTGCCTTTTACAGCAGTGGTCAGATTAAGTTCTGGCTGGACTTTGGCCCTTCTAATTTCTGCCAGCTGGGCTAATGAAACCATCAGTGAATGAATCAAATTTATTTCTCTATTGCTTTTGAATTCACTTCTTCTCTTTAGTAACAGTATGACATGAAATCATCCAGGATTTACTGGATAATCAATGTAAAACTCTTTTTAAAAAGTGTATTTTGCCCCACAATACCAGGACACTGCAAAAGGCATGAATGACATGATTTATCATGGAATTATGGAGTGTTTGGAGCTAAAATCATTAAAAAACATCACATTCCAACCTCTGCTATGGGCAGGGACACCTTTCACTAGATCAGGTTGCTCAGTTTTATAAAATGCTCTGTACAGGAAGCAATGGGTGGAACTGGACTGGGCTGCTCGAGAGGGATATTATGCAATTGCACTTGCACAGGGTATTTATATCATTTTTATTTCTTTAATCTGACTGCATGCAACCCCACAGAGCAGAGAAAGTCAAATCTCCATGTTTAGGAGCCCATATCTTCATTAGGAAAGGGGTATTTAGTATTCTTAGGCAGTGATTAACGTGAACTCTGAGTTAGAGTTTATAAATATGATGAGTCTCTAATTTGCACAACAAGTAGAGTAATAAAGATTAGAGGAAAGAACTTGTGAGGGAGGGAGAGAAACCTCCATATCTAACCCAGGCTGCTAACACACTCTAATTATAATTGGTCTCACAACAAAATCTTCCAGGAGTCAGGATGTTTCAACTTAAGATTTAAAAATAAGCAGAACACCACATTAGTGCAAAGAATTATCCAACACATACAGCAGCAGAGCATCTGGTTCTCCTTTAAATCTTACTCAGGTTATTTTTTCATCATGAAAGAAGTACCTGCATCTTTGGCAGTTGTAAAAGTATCATGCATGGCACCACCTGCCAGACTAATAACAATAATTAGAAATGTAATAAACTGTTCATTGGCAAGGGAACAAATTGTCTTATCCTTTGAAAGTCACACTGGCCCGAGGCAATTCCTCACAGACATTCGCCACTGATGTCACAAGAGCTGGAGTGAAAAGCACACGGTGCAGAAAAACAACAGAGGAGGGCAGTGAGAAAGGGAAAAAAAACCCCACTGACAAAGACATTTGAGCAGTGTGGAGTAGCTGCAGAGTATTCCATTTTCACTGAATAAACCATTAAAAACTCAGGACTGACAGAGAGTTGACAAAGGGGGAGGACTGGTCCTGTTGCTTCCTGTGGAACTTTATGGACTGGAGCCTGTGGAGAATCACATGAACTAAGAACACTTGTTTTAACTGGATTTAGAATGAAAACCTCAGGGTTGCAATTACTTCCTTTTTATCCTCCTTAAGTATTTTCATCTTTTGTAAAATGATTTTTCATGAAATAATTAGGCTCTTTCACAACATACTTTGCACTGAATGCCTTCTAGAGGGGGTTACACTGACTCTTGTATCTCATATATTTAATTTTAAGTCTGGCAATCTGAGATCAATATTTCATTCTCACTGAAGCTCCTCTAAGTGCTGAAGCAATCTTGATTTGGCTGCCAGATAGGAAGTAATGGCCTGTTCAGGATTTTTACCTCCCATTATAACTCTGCATTTGAACAGACCACAAGATTTCACATTGCCTGTTTTCCAAGAGCGTGTTTAAAATCATCTTCAGCAATAAAAATGTGGTTTCATATTTTCCAGACCTTATAATATTTATGCTCCTTCTTCCATGCAATGAGTTCTAGCTCTAAAAATCCATTGTCAGCCTCTAAAATGTAAAAGACACCCAGAAATCCATGAGTATTAAATATTTGCTTTCTTCATTCATCTTCTGGACTATAAGCAAGAGAACACAGCAAGCAGGTCCACGCTCACAGGGGACTGAAGAGAAGAAAATCAAGTTATAAACGCTGCCTAAGCACTTCTTTCTGAGGCTTCTGATGATTTCACAGTCCCAGTAAGTCATCTAGGAGGGGCCCATGCCAGGCAGCAGCCTGCTTTTGTTCTTTGCTTTGTACTCAGAAGGGAGGGACACTGCTGAGGTACAACACTCTGGGTATTTATGTGATTCACTCCTTTCATTGAATCATTTTCTCGTTTCTAAGATAATACCTCTGGGATGATTTCAGTGGCTCCTTGAGGAAGCACAAGGAGTTTGTGTTTTCCACTATTGGGGGTGAAGTGAAGGGAGGATGGTCCAAGAAAGATGGGAAAATGGTTTGGACAGGATAAGGAGAACCTGGGGATTCTGATTATTGACCTGATGGCTCCAAAGTCCTGAACACAGGAGCTGGGAGGTCAGCTCAAACCTGACTCCAGCCAGCTATAGCTCCCTAACCTTCCTGCTGAACATGCTGCCCACTTCCCCAAACCCGGGCACTGCTCTAGTCTGGGTCAAATAATTAATCTCAGGCTGTGTTTACATTGTAATTAATTAGGAAAACCCAAGTGTGTCAGTCCTTCTCAATGTTCCAAGT
This sequence comes from Chaetops frenatus, assembly GCA_013400775.1. Taxonomy (NCBI): domain Eukaryota; kingdom Metazoa; phylum Chordata; class Aves; order Passeriformes; family Picathartidae; genus Chaetops; species Chaetops frenatus. The sequence continues at coordinate 182,992 of VZTR01014334.1, forward strand.
CAGCTCTTCTCAATTTTCCTTTCTTTTTCACAATCAATGGAATAATGGCTGATAGGATTTGAGACAACACCTTGGAGGGGTGGTACCACACCCCTGTCAGATATACCTGTAAATCCTGCAGGTATAACTGTGTTCTCCTCATGAGTTTGCAAGAAATTCACACTTCAGCCAGGTTTAGAGTTTGGGTAGGGCTTGGAATGAGATGATCTTTAAGGTCCCTTCCAACCCAAACCATCCTGGGACTCTGTGATTCAAGAACTAAATTTGAGTTTTATTCCTAAACCAGTTTTTCTGCAGTACAATCCAGTTCTGCTGATGCATCAATATTTCTCCCATTGATACTTTGGAAAGCTTGAGAAAAAAACATTCCCTCAGATTCTGTGGAAGTGGAGAAACACAAAAAAGGGTGTGCATGTATTGGCATTGGCTGCTCATGGAGCAGTCAGGAACATCCAAGCACACACTCCAAGAAGGAAAGAAGACAGACCAGTTGTTCTGCCAGTTGTTCTGGTTATTAGAACATGGTTAAGGGGCTAAAAAAAAAAAAAACAAAACAAAACAACAACAAAAAAAGAAACACTAAACCAACACACACACACCTTTCTGCCAAGCCAGTTATAAGAAGATAATCATGTGCTAGCCTGAGCCTCTGGCAGGAGTAAAACACTGTTAGCTGTCTTCTAGCTGGCTAAATATTAATCATCCTGTTTAGAACCAATCATGTCCCTAACTGGAGAGAAACTTGGTTAAAGGTTGTGGTACCAAGAGGGTTTTGTGTTTTATCTCTAGCTGAAGGATTCTCCAATTTCTACAGAAAATACGTTGAGCAAGGCAAAATCCAGAGAAATATTCCTGAATTCATAATTTTTGGAAAGGGATTTAGGAGGTTCTGCAAGCTGAGGATGTGGAGAGACATTCCAGCAATTCAAACAAGATTCTCTTCTGCTGCTGTGACGGAACAGTGCCAGAGCACAGTGTTTCATCCAGGGCTGTGAAGCCCAGTGAACTGCAAACATTTTCATCTGAACCGCCATGCAACATCTTATTTACAAACTAATTCTGCTTCTGAGCTCTGCCACAGCTCCAGAAATTATGCTGCATTTTCACCACAGAGCATCAGCAAGGAGGAACAGAAAAAAAAAAACAACCCAGGAACTAAAAGTTGCACATCACTGGGGGAAGGTGTGAGTTATTCAACACCTCTGAAACCACCACTCAGCCTAAAATAAATGGAAAATAAAAAGAGCAGGCAGCAAGTTTTGGAAGCAACAGAATGAAGTCATGGATGAATGGTCATTTCCCTGCTCATGCCTGAGCATTAAGTGGCCAAACCTGCACAACATATCCAGAGTCAGGAGTGTGACAGGATTGGGTTGGGAAGACTCATGTGGTTCAAAAGTCTCCCTTGGAGATCCACAAGTTCTTGAAACTCCCACAGTCCCCCAGGGCCTCAAAACCAGGATGCAGCAGAATTCTCCTTTGAATCTCCTGTGGTCTGACCTTTAGAAAGTCCTGCTCAGATAGAGGAGTTGGAGGTGAAGAGACAGAGGATCAACCTCTCCAATATCAGCAGCACTGCTGGGATTCCATCATTGTCTGGTGACATTGGCCCTGTTCTTCTACACTTCTTCTACACCCCTGACTTTGACATCCAATGAGTTCCCATGCTCTGGAAGCTGATGGAAGGTAGGCTCTCTCCTTTTCTTGTCATGTCACCAAAACTCCCCCGCCAGCCTCACTCTGCACAGCTCTCTGATGTTGGAAACAGCCTGGCAGCCAAAAATGCAGAAGCCATAAGACCAAACAAACAGAGACAGCCTGCCAAGCTACCACTTATCCAGCAGCTGCAGGCTAGGAAAGCCTGCTCCCTTTCTGTTAACCTCGTAACAAAAAAAAAAAAAAAAAGAAGGGGAAAAAATCACAAAAGGCTTTTTCTGAAGTGCAGTGTCAACAGAAAAGGGAAAGTTGACAGAATGCTGCCAACTCTTCACTAAGTATGTTCTGTGAGGAGAGAAGAAGGTTTATTATCTGTTACAGGGCACTCCCACCTGCTTCTGAGGTCTGAAATTTTATATTTCTACATGATCAGCTCCAAGGAGGAACAAGAATTCCTCCCTGAGGACAGGAGAAGGATCCAGCTGCAGCTACCCTGGATCAACACAGGGTCCTGATCCTGAATATAGAAGGAGAAAATAACTAAGCACGAGACAAAATAAACCTGTGAGGACAATCAGAGATTATTACCCCCAATTATTAGCCCAATCTCTCTCTCTCTTTAATTAATTATCTCTCTCCTGCATTGAAAGCTGCAAACCAAAGGCCAGCGCTGGTGACACAATGACTGTGACACGTGTCCACACCACCTTCCTGAATTTCACCTAGAGCAGAAAGGCACAGAGTCAAGTCCAACACCGTGTCTTGAGCTCACCCTCATTTCCAAAATAACAAAATAACACCCTGCAGTGGCTGCCACACTGCTCCCCGTGCTGGGCTTCATGGGCAGCACTAAATCACCGGCCAGGAAATGATATTTCATGTATAATGATGGTTCTTTATATTTTAATTTAAGATTGAACAATTAGCAAGCTGAAAATTCTGCAAATGCCAACAAAAGAGCATCTTCTGGGCGTGCCAGATTTGGAGGCTGTAATTCAGATCTCTCTGGTGAATTTTACCCTCCACTCTTCCAGCTCACAGCTCCTCTATAACAATAACAGGGCAAAATACAGATATATTTTGCCAAAAGAAGAGGGAATGAGAATTATACACTCTTAAATCCCTGGAATAGTTGAAGTCCAGGTTGGAACAACCTGATTTTGTGGAAAGTGTTCCTGCTCATGGCAGGGGGTGGAACAAGATGGTCTTTAAGGTCCCTTCCAGCCCAAACCATTCCCTGATTTGGTGAAATATTTGGAATGCTGACACTGCTAAGCTCAGTTTAACCAATGTGTTTTTCTAGACACATCAAACTGCCAGATAAATGCACTTGTGATTACTTCTGAGGGACAGAGATGGACTGAGGTGTATGTAGGTTAAACCAAGGTGCGTATTCCCTAGGGATATCTCAGAAGATAAAAAGCAAGCCCTGACTACTATTTAAAGGCAGCCCAGCAGACGGTTAAAGTTACACCCAGGTGTGTCTTCCCTCAGGTGATCCCAAGGGAGAGATGCTGGGCCACTTTTCCTATTTAATGGTGGCAGAATAGCTGGTTAGATATGTCTTAATTCAGTTTGTAAGCTTATCATCCAAATGTTAGGATACAAAAATTGTAAGCCTACAAAGCTATTTATGATAACAAATACTGCTGCCATCACTGCATAATAAAATATAAACAATGTATTAAAAATAAGCAATTATCCCACTACTAAATTAAGCAGGAATATTTAATCAAAGGGATTAATTTATGCTCTGGCTGGGCAAAAAGTGAAGTTCATAGGGAGAACGCCTGGCTGACAAATTTTCAGATCAACAAGACTGTTCTTGCCAATTATAAATAGCAGGAGGGGTTTATAATGAGGTCAGCAGTGCTTTTCCATGTCAAGGAATCGAAGAATATTTAATGTCAAAATTGATCAAACGTTCTGAATTGCACACAGGGTGTCAGGCACAGTTTGAGCTCAGCTTATCCTCTTCCTTCGGAAAGCACCAGCCCAGGGAAAGCTTTTGGGACAAGGATCAAACTCTGGAAAATGAGGATAATAATATTTCTCCAACTTCTAGTAAAAATAATTCTGTGTACCCAAGATGCCAAAACGCAGCACTACAGGAAGGAGATCATGCAGGATGACTCCCCCTAAATGAGGAAAACAAATAGGAAAACAGGATCTGGAGCTGCTCATTCTGGACTCACCACAAGGACCTCGTGCCAGCTCACTTAGGCAGGCTGGCATTTCTCTTCCCTCTCCAGTACTTCCTACAGGGCAATACCAAACAATCCTCCCACTTTGGTCACCTTCACTGGCAGCTGAGCCCTGGTGGAAGCAGACAGGAACCATTTCCACCTGACACTGTCACTTCAGACTGAAGATACAGTCAGACACCACTGAATTGGTTCCACTGACTTGTGTTTTGAATATTTACTTTGCAACTTTGATGGCTGCAGTTTTAATTTCTTTCCCCCCTAAAATTAAATATCAGATTAGGGAGCAGAATTTAACAGTTTAGCATAGCTGCCAGTACAGCAAATCAACTGCTCAGTCTTTCCATAAAAGCCCAGACCAAGGAGAGATAGAAAGTTATCACATTACTGTAGTCTAGTCTGCATCTGACAAAACCAAGGTTGTTCTGGTGCAAACATCTTGATCTCTCCTGTGCTTTGGCTTCATCTTCCTGAAGAAAAAACTGTTTAAAACAAAAACTCTCTAAGGAAAAAACAAAACAACTGACTTTAAATGCCACAAAGCTGTTTTGCCTCTCAAAAGGAGAGCCCCACAAAGCAGTGCTCCTCATATCCACAAAAGTGGGTGTTGATCCAAGGCTGCGACCCATGTTGGTGAGAGACAGGAAAATCTGCAGTAAATTCTGACACCCTGCTTCCCTCTAGGTATTTCCTCCTGATAGTTATCCCGGGGAAGAAGAGATAATGCTCTCCAGTCAGTGGTTCACTTTCATTCAGGCTCTTATCTCTGCACTGCAATCGACCTGTGACTCCAGCTCGAGTGAACACACCCACCAAGGTGATGTTAAAACAGCAGACTTAGGGACAGGAGCTCCCTGGCTGCAACAGCTGCATCCCAAGAGCCTGGGGGAGACACTCGGGCCAGGAGTTGGCTTTGGTGCTGGGCTGTCACTGACATGAAAACCATCTCAGGTTTGTCTGTCCCAGCCATCGCAGTAAGAACTGGAAATTAAAGGTGGTGTGGAATTTGGGAATAATTAAGTAAAGATATGGAGCGTAGTCCCAGCCATCTCAGGACCTTCCCCTGCCGGCTTTGGACATGTAACTCTGAGGAACATCAAACGTGAAAGTCCTTGGAAAAGGGAAGTCATTACCCAGCACTATCTTTGGGATCTTCCAGACAGGAAAGCGCACATCCACCAACACTCCATACCCACATCTCTACAAGATCCAGCAGATAAATTGACAAAGTCTGGATTTCTAGTATCAGAAGTCTCTGATAAATTTAATAAAATCAAACTAGCAAACTCTTGACAGGAAATAATTCATCACAAGTGAAAACATGGATTTTCCTCCATCTCTTTTTGTGGTGTGTGGACACCCTGACAGAGCTTTTCTATCAGAAATCAGTGTAAAATATTCTCCAACAGGTATCACAAAGAAACGCTTCACGAATAGCATGAACTGAACATGAATTTAAATGCATCCTCCAGAGCAGAGAGGGAATTTCTATCAAAGTTTCAATACCTTGCTCAGTATCTGACCATAATCGTGGGAGATAAACATGGGTGTACCTATACAATGACCTGGGGGCCACAGAGATGTTTCTACTGTTTTGTGGAATGATGATAATTATATTTAGCACTCATTCAGGGCTTTTCATCTTCAAAGCACTTTACAAACATTAATTAATCCCCACAACACCCTATGAGGTAGGTGAGTATTATTACAGTAGGTGTGATCAGGGGACTGGAGAGTGTGCACAGAGCCAGGTAAGGGCAGCAGGAATACGCCTTCCTGCAACTGCACATTTCAATTCCTGTTCCTCTCTACAGGGATCTGCACACAAAAAAAACCTTTCCACGTAAATATATGTAAGAAAACAGGCCCACAGTAACCTATTCCTCTGATTTAGTCCTGGTTTTGTGATTGTGCTAAGGCCTTCTGGTTTTGGGAAGGAATAAAATCTTGAGTGCATTGGTTTTGTAGTGTTCCTCTGATGCTTTAAACAGTGCAAGATGTTTTGACATTCCAACGTGGAGCCACGGCTCCTTTCAACACTGAGAGTTCAGGCTGAACGAATGCAAGAAAAGCACCAATTTCTGGGAGCTGGAGGCTTTGGGATCCTCTGGCAAACTCCATGCCAGGAAAGAGTGTTTTTAATAACCACAGGTGGATAATAGGTTTGCAAAACACGGTAACAGATGGGTATTTTAAATCAAAAGGAAAACAGAGAGGTGGAGAGGGAACGCTCTCTTTCCAGACAGTTAGAGCTCAATACCTGCCCAACTTCTCTGCAGAATTACCAAGAGAACAAGGAGGGAAAAAAATGCAGCTTAGTCATATTTGTATTCTTATTAAATGCAGGACTGCCTGAGGCGAACAAGAGCTGATATCATAATTATTGGCTTGCCCAGCCAGCTGCCTTCTCTCACCTGATGTAAGATCAGATCTTTCCAGCCTTTGGAGCCTCTGTACCGCTGAGCCTCCACTCTCTCTGCAGGGCTGTTTGAATGACCTAATCCTGTCCTGGAGCAGCCCCACGCCGTTGTGCTTCAGTAAAAAGGTAAGAGGAAACCTCTGACAACTCCGTGCAGCTTTTTAGAACTCAGCCGTGAAAGCCAAACAGAAGGGGGAGCAGAGCTCTCCTGCCTTGGCTCCTCTATTTAATGTGAAGTCCCTGAGGCTGACTTTGAAGAACTCCAGGTGGAGGGAAGGGGAAGGTCAGCACCTCCATCCTGTTCCTCAGCAGCTCCTGTATTTATCAGCCACCAACGCGGGGAGCAGGAGAAGGAGCCAAGGAAACACCAGGTAAGCTCATGGATCCATTGGTGCTGGGAGAAAGGAGGATTGCAGGCGACTTCCCAAAGGAAAAAAGTAGCTTTTCTTGTCTCGGGTGCAACTTAATCCAATCCTTCTGCTCCATAATTATAAAGAAAGCTGTAAGTGTTTGCCATTACCTGAAAGGAAAAACAAACAGGGGAATTAAGTAACAAACCAAGAAGAGTATTTCTGAAAAAACATGGGAAGTCTCATGTCTCACCAATTCTTCACTTTTCCAGTGGTGAATCAATATTGGGATGTTCTGTGTTTTGAAGCCAAGGTTGTTTTTACTGCTGTTTTAAATCTGGTGCTTCTGCCTCGTGTGTTTTGTAGCAGAGGATGAAAGCTTTGTTTAGATTTATTCCCATATTGAAAGGTGACTGAAGTGACATCCAGAGAGAAGCCAGGATATGTGAAGTGCAGGAATGACTGAATTTGAGCACTGCAAGTGGAAACTGAACTCTTATTTCTTTACATGCATGGGAAATATATAATTTTCTTTTCACTTTTTAGTTTAGATTTCCAGCAAGAAAGGAATTATTTGTGTTACAAACACAATAATTATCCAAACCTATAAATAACAACCATCTGTCATTCAACTCTTGACCCTCCTGCCTTACTGGACAGCAGATTAAATCTTGAGGAGCTAGACTTTGTAGAAGTTTTAGTTTGGTTTATCAGGATTGTATGTTTCTGATTTGAATACTATACAAGATACATTGAACTGGGTGAGGTGTAGACTGAAATTGTTAATAATTAATTATGGGCATAAAAGAACAAAAAATCTTGGACATCTTAAGCATATTTCTGAAGGAGCAAAGGATTGTGAAGTTTTCTGTCAGCCAGATATGATATATGCAGCCAAGAAAACACAAAATCAAAGCAGATTGTTTATTCCTGCTGAGGGAAGATGGGCACTGGCAGAAGAAGAATTAATGTAAATGAAATTATCTGAGCTTCAAATGGAAAAATAGAGTGTGAGAAAGTCCTGGCTTGTGCAAGAACACGGATTCTGGTGTGATATTGTTGAATTCCTGGATGTTACTGGAGCCACGTGCCAGAGGCAGGAGTCAGTCTAGTACTCTGGGGAGTAAATGGAAATACCTGTAAAATGCCACTGTGGTAGGTGCAGCACAGAAACCTGCCAGGAACACATAAAACACTTGCTTTTACTGCAAAACACTGACCTGAAAGAGGAAAGTGTAGAGATTTCACCTACATGGAGGAAAATCCTTCAGATCCACTCCTGGTAACAACAGGCTTTCCTTTTTTAGGGCAATAATTGGCAGCTGAGGTATAGGGGATAATGAGAAAAATACATTTTTAAAAAATCAGAAAATATCCTTTCAATACTATGTCCTTTCAGAGCATCTATGTTCTAAAACAGAAATTAAAAGAATACGTAACTGTTTAGGATTTCTGGAAACTAAACATTAACCTCAATAACAGTATTCTAATATTTTTGGCCACAGAATTCCAGGTATTTCACACAAGAAGTGGTGTCGTGCAGAACTAATTTCGGTCATGAAATCACTCCCATAACCTGATTTCATGTGCTGGTAAATGGCCAAGGACAGGGAGGCAGTGATACAGCCTCCAAAAAAAAGCTGAAACAGAAATTTCCAAGTAAAAAAAATATTGATAATTGATTCATGCTAGAATCAAAATGATCCTTTGGTTACAGCCTAACGTAACCAACAGATAGGTTGAAAGACAGAAATCTTGCATTAGTCCATGCAAGATGTTTTAAAAGGCATAAAATTCCAAATAAACCCAAACAAAATAAAAATTTTTAAAAACCACCACATGTATTCATGCTTTAAAAAGGAGGAACTCAAAGCACTGAAGTGTCTAATGAAGGATTTTTACAGGTACTGCTCTGTCCTGCTTGCAAACCAAACAATTACACATGCAAAACACTCCAGCCTGGCTCCTGCTGAAGTTCTGGAGCTGGCTCCTGCTGCCTGTGCCCCTTGGAAAGTGAGGAACATGAGTTTTGGATGTGGCACAGGTGAAACAGCCGCTGGGGGTGACAGTGTCCCTAAGCCACAGGAAATGTGCATGATTTCCAGCAGAGAGGGATTTGCTGGTGGTGGCCTTGCCCTTTATTGCTCCTCAGACAGCCCCAGCTCTGAGATTTGGGTCAAACACACCTCTCTGCTCTCCTGCACCTCAAAAATCATTAGCTCCAAAGACAAAGAGATAAATTATGGAGATAATGCAGATTAGGAGAGAGCCACAAATCACATCCTCCTCTCCTGCCTCCATGAGCACTGCAGGGCCACGTCTTCCCAAGGAATTCTTCATCTTGGCCACGTTGGAGAGCAGGGTGGGAGCTGTGAGAGCTCTGCAAGGCTGGGGGAGGCTGAAGGACCCTGAGTAAATCACCACAACCTGCTCTGGTGGGAGGTCTGAACTTCAGAACCCTTCCCAGCCCGAACAATTCCATGGATATGTGGATCAGGATCAGAGCTGTGAGGTGCTGCCCTCCCTCCTGAGTCACTCTGGGATCAGTGCCCTGATGTGCTGCCAGCCCTGAAGGATGCTGCTTATATTGGGAACTAAAAGCAAAGTCTTGGCCAGTCCTATTGATCAAAGACACTTTGCCACTTCTGATAAGATTAAGGCAGTAATTAACTCTTTTGCCATATTTCAGCCATAAATCCAAGTCGTGTCCTTGTTAGCACATCCTCTGCTACTTCCTCAGCTGTCTCCTCACCCCAGAGAAAAACACCCTGGGGTTTCTGTTGTTTTCTATAAAATCAGTTAAGTCTTGTACATAACATTGCCCATTCTGGGAGTTTTTTTCACCCATTTTGTGCAGCCAAGTCTCCTGGTTACACATGAGATATCAGCAGTAGTTTTTTCCACCATGCCAAGAGAGCTGAGACCTGGCTATGACCCATAGCTCTTTGTTTGCTGGACTTTTTTTCCAAAAAAACACCCCTTTTTGGAAAAAAACAGTCCCCCTTCCCCAGGGGAATATATGCCACTGTTATTCCTTCTTACAGCAATTAAAAGAGCCCACACACAGAACCATAAAATCACAGGATGGTTTGGATTGGAAGGAGCCTTTACGCTCATTTTGTTCCATGTACAGGACACCTTCCACTAGACCAGGTTGCTCCAAACAACTGTGATAGAATATATTATTCTTTATTTTATTCAGGATGCAAGGGCTTAAAGCTATCTGGCTTGGTTCCTATTTTTCCATTCTAGAAACAAAATAATAGCACATAAGGTCATTATATGTCTTCTACCTAAATTCCCTACATTTTCAAACAAAACCTGCATTCCCTGGGCCCTGCTGAATGTTGCTGAGTACTGGAGGGAGCTGCTAAACATGTGGTTAGCCAAGTAATTCCTGTGCAGCCTTTACAAATCTCAACAGTGCCTTTTGAGGCTCAGTAAATATATGTAAAATCATTTTAAGATGTTTGGATGAGACAGGGGCTACTGCAATCCAGAGCATTATTATCTTTCTGTTGGTGAAGTGCTCAGAAGTGAATGAAGCATTGAGGGTGAGGTTCCATCAGAGTCATGTAATGAAGCTAAACATGCTGTCATTTTAACCCAATTTGTTTCCCTCTGTACTGCTGCCTCACCAGTTTGTTAGAGCCTCTCAAAGGAGCTCATCCAGTGTCAGCTTACAACTTCCACACCTATCCAGTACTTTGCTCCTGGAATGGGTAGGTATCCCTGCCCTGCAAACTCTTAACTGCTGGTTCAACAGACCTGCCAGGACAGGTCCCTGCAACATTCCCCTCTGTGGGCAAATGGTAGGATGCCAGAAATATTAGACAGGAACCTGTTCTCCCAGGAATGCAAGTAATTCATAGAAGGAAATAATTTACTATTTTCCCAGCTGGAATAATTAAACAGCGAGACACTGTCCTCCTGAGCTGCTGCAAAGAGGAGCGAGTAAGAGAGGGGAAAAAAAGAGTTGGGATGTCCTGCAATATAAATTCTCTTCCAGACTAAACAGCCTTAATTCTGTAAACCTTTCCTCATAAGCCAGAATTTCCAGAGCTCTGACCATACTCCGTCCTCTCCTGTGGGCTTCAAACTAGGATGCAGTGCATCAAAATGCGCTGACCACAATCCCAAACCTTCAGCTGACACTTGACCTAGAGGACTTCCCTCCCCAGGTCTCACAGACTCACTATCTCCAGGATTTCTTATTCCTGCCTGGATGCTGAGCTCAGTTATTATTGAACTGTATTTTGCTTTCTTCAGACTCTTTTTCCTGGCTCCTTTTGAATATTAATCCGGCCTCCACACACATAGGCAAAGCCTCCCATCTCCAGTGGTCTCCAAATTTGATTAGAGCTCCTCTCCAGCCTATTATTCAAGTCATCAGTGAAAATACCAAGTTGTGGCAGGCTCTTGAAGAAATCCACTCCAAACACCCTTTTATTCTGACAGCATCCACTTTCTAACTACTCCTAGCACTCTGTTCCACCCAGCTTTGCCTCCTCTCTGCTGGAGCTTTATCTCAAATACATTTTCTTAGCTTGCTTATGAGAACATCACAGGCAACAGCAGAACAGCCTCACTGATATCCAGCTGGATAATCTGTATTATTCTCTCCTTGCAAGGCCAATATCCAGGGAAACTACACTGCCAGGACAATTCCTCCTTAGCAAATTCATAACAGCTTCTACTTTTAACTTTTTGCCCTTAGTTCATTGGTGTTTAAATTTCATCCTTTTCTGGGAGTTGAAGTTAAATCTGCCACCTGTAATTCCCTCACCCTTTTCTACTTTGAGGACAGGGAGGGATTTACCTCCTTTCAGTCTTGTAAATCCACTCCTACCCAGCCAATTCTCAGACCTGCAGCTCTGCAGTAATTTCAGCTGATTCTCTAAAATTCACCAGAATGAAATTAATTGGGGCCACTGAACCTGGAGACCTCAAAAAGCCTCAGCCCTGTCCCCTGGGAGGTGAGAACACAGGTATTCTTCCACAGGTGAGATCACAGGCAAACACCATTAATATTCCAGTATTTCTCATCCTCTGACTTGGCAATGCCCCGTTAGTTTTCCACTGTGCTTTAAGGTCAGTAATTAATGTTTGCCCTAGTTTTCCACCCAGGAACAGATTTGGGATGGGTTCCTGTTTTTTTGGTTTTTTTTTTCCTTTGAAATGCAGAGTGTCTAGAGAACACCTGCTCTACCCTATGGGTTTGGGGTCAGCTTTGTGACACCTGGATTCTGTTTTGGGAACATACAGCAAATATTATTGTCCAACATCTTTTATAAGGACCTTTCAAAGGACTGAAAAATTACAAACCAGAACCAACTTTTCCAGGATTAGCCACTCATGCAAAGTAATTTTTTTTGGATAGTCTGCACACAGTCTTGTGAGGTGTTGACCAATAATACCACTTATTTAAATCTATGGAGATTTACTGTCCGTGGTTATAAATCACTTCAGTACACAGCATAAAATAGTTGTATGGAAGAGCTCTTTGCCTCAAAAAAAATCTCCATTCCATGGTTAAAACACTCTAGAATTCTTCCTAAAAAAAAAGTAAAAGCTTCCTCGATTTCTGCCCATCCTCACAGCAGTGAGAGTGCCCTGCAGCTCAGTGTTCAGCAAACTTAACAGCTAAAACCCAGCAGGAAACAGTTTTCAACAGGCAAAATAAGTCAGATTTATCCACACAGAAATGCTCAACAGGACTGCAAAAGAGGCTGCAAAATTCAGTTTAAACTGATGATGTTCCTCATTGTTGAAAGCCTCCACAGAAAAAGCCATTCTTAAAAATATGTTCAACAAAAATAGTAAAAGATCAGGTATACAGGAATAGAATGAAAACAAATACAGACACTGTTAAGATAAAAAGAAAAACGAGAAAGAAAAAAAAGTGGAATTTAAGAGAGAATGGAAATGTAATCTGTAAATACTGAAAGTGAAGGTAGGAAGCGTCAGGAGTGAACTCCATGAATTTTACAATATGGATGATCAAATTCAACATCATCAAATTCTGAAAAACAAGCACGTGATGCATCTGTGATACTTGCCCGTGGTTTTACAAGAAATCTGCAAGAGCCAAGTTTTTACCTTTATTTAACTACCAATGCAAGCACCTGCATTGTTGATGAAATAAAAACTGCAATTCTTTCACAGAGCACCGAGTTTCCCAAAAAAACCATGAGATATGCCTGGGATCCCAATAAGAGAAGAGACAACTGACATTATTTAATTTGGAGAGAGAGAGGGAAAGGAAGCCTGTAAGAAAACCAAATGAGAGAACCCATAAGAATTCCTTTACCCTGTTGGGCCAGTTTGATGCTGGGCTCATTATTGATGTTAATGCCCAAACATCATCCACAGGGTTTGGAACAGGCACAGGGCCTGGATTTCCCTGGCAGAAGGAGGAGGAGCCAGGCACGTGCTTTGTATTTTTTAACAGTTTTCCTGCTCTTGTCTCCACTTTAACCCAGCTGAGCTGGCACTGGGCAGGACGAGCTGGGCCAAATCATCTCCAGAGATCCCTTCCAGCTTTCTCTGACTCCGAATTTCTCCAGTGATTTTTCTGCTCTGTAGGTCTTGGTATGCATTGGAAACAAAAGCTGTGAAAACCAGACACCTTTTAGCTCTGCTCTAAAGGGTCCCAACCACGGAGGAAAATGGTCTTTGAGAGCAGAGTGAGATCTCCTGTCACAAAAAAAAAAAAAAAAAAGTTGATGAAGGAAGCAAAATATGAGATTGTTTCTAAGTAGAAATTTATGCCTCTTCACCAGCAAAGAGTGGCTAAAGCTGACAAAAACTCCTTGCACAGAAATTCCTTTACAACAAACTCACCGGATTAAACTCACCCCAAGCACAAATCTCCTTGGCTATAAAACACATCCCCCACTTCATAACTGATAAGCTGCCACAATTAAAAAGATTTCTACAATTTTTAAAACTTTAAAAAATGAAGAAAAAACTCTGGGTTTAAGAGGAAAAAAAAACATTAAATCAGAGGGTGTAAATATGTGAATGCAAAAATTTAAAACAAAAGCATGTTCTTTAATTTTGAGACATTAATTCTTGAATAAACATCTCCAAAGTCTCTTTGTTCAGGTTTCTACTCTCCCATCTTGACATCTTTTTTCTCCTACTGAATTCATAGCTCCTTGGTCTGGTTTTGCATCACTCACTATAGTGCCCAAAATACTATAATACTAGAAATTTAGTCCTATAGTTGTTTAGAAAATCCAAGAAAACAAAAACACTGGAACAAGTGAAAATTTAATTACCCACAGAGATCTGTAAGAGGAGGCTAAATCTTTAGCTGTTGCCATTATCAAACTTGATACAGATTTGTGAGGGTTGATACAATCTAAATATATATTAAAATATCAATTATTTTTTCTCCTGAAATTGCTTGTCAGAGGACCTCGTCAGCAATAATACAAAACTGTATTTCTAGTCCCTTAATGAATATTCTTTATCAGCTGTGCTTTATGTGTTGAAAACAAACACCTATAAAAAGTTTAATTTGCATTATTTTTTTATGTATAAGAAAACAGAACAGCTTTTGTAATAGGTTTAGTTTACGTCTCGGCCTTTAATGTGGTAACTCCTTTAGATCAGTTAATTATGTTTTATGTATCACTGAAATTTAATATTTTAAGAGAAGAAATGAGCCCAGTTTCAACCTCTTTAGAGCCAGCTGCTCCCAAAAATTTAAGATTCTGTTACAATAAAGGAGTTAATTTTTCATACTAAGGAGAGAATGGACAAAATCCCTGTTCGGGGGGGGAATGAGGTTCCCAGAAATAATTTCTTGGGCTTCATGAACTGCACAATGATGCAGGAAAATGCAGGACTTTGATGATTCTTAATTAATTGCAACCTTTTTCTTGCTTCTAATTTTCATCTCTATTAAGAATGTTGTAACAGCTTCAAGGCTTTGTACACAGTTCAATATTCTTGCTTAAAAGATGTTTCCTCAATGAAACAGGGACTGTTTATTCAGAGTGTTTATTGCAAAACTGTTTTTACACACACAGGGTTTGGGGATGTTTGCTGTTTCTGTGAAATTCTTGTCCTTTATTTCAAGGGTGTTATTACCTCAGGTTTTATGGTGAAAGAAATTCCCGGGTTTTTTTTTGTTTTTTTTCCTTCCTGTAAGTGAGAGGTGTTCATAAAAGCATAGAACTGAATTCCTGCTTATAACTTGTGAAATTTGCATTTTCTAGTTTATTTAGTCTAGCTATAATTTTTTTTATTGATAATTTGCCATAAGATATTCCGATTAACCCTAATTTTGGATAGAAAAAATTAAAAGCACATTTGTTGTCTCAGTTATCAATACAGGGCAGATGCCCAGCCTGAAGGGATTCACTCTGTAGAGAGACACACAAAAAAGATTGAGTTTGGAATTTGTTCAGAAACAGTGGAAAGCAGAGATGCTGTTTTGAACACCAACAGAGCTTTTGAAGGAGGTTATTGCTTCAGATATTCATTAAAAAGTCAAGATATTTAAGCACAGAAAAGACTTTTATCATGGTCCCCATTTCTTGATAAAATACTTTTGAGATTGAAGCCCTAAAGAGGTTCATTTATCCCTCAAAGAAGGGTCTGCACATCACAGATTTTGGCATTTCCCCCTCTGTGGTTTTGCTGAGCCAAAATTAAAATTATTATCAAAGCCTCTCACATTTCACAAGGCTGAAAAAAATCCATCCTAAATAAACAAATTTTGCAGAAGTTTTGCATCAAACGTTTAAATCACTCTGGCTTGAACAATCCATTTCCAAACTCTCAGGAGTGAAGAGAACTGGGGAAAGAAACTCTGCTTTGTTTTGCTTTTCCCAAGAGAGTTAAAATAGATGAAGAATAAAAACAAATTAAATTAAAAATCAAACAGCAGTTCTTGGTACTTCTGCTGCTCACAGTGAGGATGCAGTGTTTGTGAGACAGAAATAGGCCCAGGGACTAAATTAGGCACTGGGGAAAATGTGGGTGTAGCAGAGGTGGGAGTGCTTGGGAAGTGGGCAGGGAAAAGGGGAAGAACCAGCCTTGGACATTGGGCAGGGAAGGGGACAAGGGTAACTGGGGAAAGGAATGATTTGGCCACAACTTACAGGTTTTAGAGGTCCTCGTGCTGCTCTTGCCTCTCAGAATTGTAAAAACAGATGGGTTCAGTTGTGCCTATTTCATATTTTCCCTCATTTTCAGGTCTTGCCCTGGGAATTTCCTTTGTGCTTAGATTTATGGCAAACGTTAAATTTTCCAGTGCTTACAAAATCCTTCCTGGGGAGTTTATCAGCACCATGCACCACTTCTACTTTTGTCCACAATATCAGATTTGCTTTTCCTTCTCCCTCCCCACTTCTTTTGGTCTTCCTAATTTCAAGACACTTCTATCTTGTCTTCTTCCCAGCAGTTATTCCTCCCTAAAGGATTTACATATTTCTTTGTTACTCATTTTGCAAAACAATGTCAGGCCCTGTTTTCCAATAAGGTTCTTTAATCTCTGAACTGTCCCTCATTTATTTCTCAGCCTGTCTGTGTCGTGCTTTTCCTGGAATTCCAAAGACAATGCTTTAAATTACAAAACCTAGTTCTCAATTTGATGCTGGGGTGGGAATGACTTTGTAATTTTGGGGGAGAAGGGAGACAAGAGTGTTGGGATAATCAGACATTTACCTTTTTCATTTTTTCACCTCCAAGTTTAGTTCTGTCTCTCCCTTTTCCCTGAGCAGTGCTTGCTCCTGCAGGCAGGTAGCTGTAACTTCTGGAATTATGTCACTTTTTACACTGCAGAGATTTCATGACACTGCAACGTGAAATATTCTGTGAGAGATGTTTCAAACAGATCTCTTACATCAGAGTTGGTGCAGAATCGCAGCCCTGTTTTGGTTAACAATGCTTTTTCACTCCTCTGTAACCTGTC
The DNA here is from genome assembly GCA_013400775.1 of Chaetops frenatus. NCBI lineage: Eukaryota > Metazoa > Chordata > Aves > Passeriformes > Picathartidae > Chaetops > Chaetops frenatus. Next base: position 199,549 of record VZTR01014334.1, read on the forward strand.
AGGTTAATCCCCCATCACTGAACCTCATCATGGCTTTTTTGCTGTTCCTCCCACCTCATCTTCATCATAATTACTCAGAACAACTCCTTCACCTGCAAATTCTGTCATGGAGCTTTGCATCTCTGTTTTTCAGATTGTTTGGGAATACTTCAAGCCCCACAAAATCTCAGCAGAGCCCCTAGAGATCACCCTGGTGATCTCTTTCCTCATGAAAGCTGCTCCCTCACTTTTACCTTCTATTTTCTCTTTCAACCAAACATTCATCCATGCAAAGATATTTTCTCTATATATTCAGGATTTCAGGGGATATTTAATTCTTTCAAAACCTGGTGGGGAAGCATCCTGTCAAAAGCTCTTCCTGCTCACCCAATCAAACCAGCAGCCCAGTGTCCCCAGTAAACCGTAATGTGAGAACCAGTATTGACCACTGGGAGAAAAAAAAATCAGCACTTTGGCTTTGTGGACAGAAAGGTTCTTGCTAGGAGTGGAAGGTGAGGAATAAATGTCATTCTCCATGACCTGTTCCTCCATTTTTCCTGCTTTATATGCAGCATTTCTCATGCATGCCTAGGAATAGGTGTCAGCAGAACACATCACTCCACATCAGCTGTGTTCCTGTGAGTGGCTAGATTAGCTACTGCTTGTTAGGTGCATGCTGAAAAACCTTTGATCTTATGAAGTCAGAGCAGGAGCTTTAGTCTTGGAGTTTGGGTGGATTTTTTTTTTCCTTTTCAAAATTTTCCCCCCAAGATACAAATGCTTGAACCAGTGCTGCATTATTGGCTGCATAAATTGTTTTTTCTTCACTGGGAGGCTTAGAGGCTTGTGTAAACTACACTGTGTAGCCCAGAGTAAACATGTAGAACATGTCCAAGCTGTAGTTTGAGCTGATTCAGTTTAATTCCATGTAAAACTGACAGAATCTGTTCCACTCAAAACTGTAACTCAGGGCAGCTTTGCCTGCTGACATGAAGAATTCAAAACAGGTGAAATTCTATGTTTACGTGTATTGTAGTCTGACATTTCCAAAGAAAAACTAAAAAAACCCTTAAGTTAAACAGCCCCTGAACCTGGTTTTTGGTGTCTCTGATGTTTTTGCACTTAACACATCCCTGCTCAGTGAATCAACCATCCAAAGGGGGTTTTTTTGGTTGTTTTTTTAACTTGCTCAGCTTACGACTGTGCAAATAAGATTCCCAAATCCATTCCTCAGATCAAATAGAGGTAATTACAGAGCTTACTGTGGGCGATTCCCAGTGGGAGGGTGGGAGTGGCCACGGGTGGGGCTGTACATGCACAACAGAGAAAATGGGAATGTACCACACCCGTCATAAAACATGCTGCCACAGCCAGCAACAGAAACCATTAGGGTGGATCATCATCCACACCTTCTCATAAAGACAGAAAGATGGCATGAGATCCCAAGATGAACTCTCAAGTCACAGGGAGATGAGCATGACTCACCCGGGGAGAAAAAAGGAACCTAAAACAAATTAGGAGGCTCCCAAAAGTCCTGCCCAGTGTGTCCCCCCACGTACCCACTGCACGATGTTCACCAGAGAGGATTAATGGGGTGCACGGTGGCACACGCAGTCCTTGAGCTGTCAACAGGTAATTCATGGGAACAGCTGCTCATTAATCATCTTTTATGATGCACAAGCAGCAAGGAGCAGGGCCACAGCTTGTTGGATTTTGGGTCTGGAGCAGCTGAAAGTCCCTGACCCACATTTTTTATTATATCGTCCAGAGCTCCTCACATTTTTGTTAACATTAACCAATGTCCACTCTCAGCAATCTGGTTTTAAAACCAATTGGTATTTGCCTCTCTGTTCAAATGTAATGGTGGAACCCAAAAAATAACCTTATACAAAATATCGTGGATATAGAAAATATTGTGGTTATAGAAAATATTGTGGATACAGAAAATATTGTGGATAGCCCATAAACTGCTTTGGAAACTAGGAACCAAAATAACCCCAGAAAGGAAAGGGATAAACTGGAATATATTAAAAGGCTTTATAATGTGATAGAAGAAAGTAAAGTGACGCAGAGTGTCATTGCAGGGAGAGGAAAGGAAAGGATGGATAAAGGAATACGTGGGAGACAGCACACATAATTATAGGAGAAAGGGACACTGAAGCTCACAAATGATGGTGTGAAACAGGCCTGTAAAAAAGGTAAGAGTGAAGCACAGGTGCAGGGACTGTGAGGGATGCCTGGAGAAGGACAAAGTGATCATTTCCCGGTACGTTCTCCCAGTTTCAGCAATCTGCAGTTCATGAATTTCTGAGCCAAAGGAGCCATCTCCTTATCTACCATCCAATTTATTTGCTGTACCTGTTTTTACCCTTCCTTCTTCCTAGAAATTATTTTTATAAGTCATATGGTTGTGCTGGCAGCTTTGCTAGATTTGTGGCATCTCCTCATTTCCACTCCCCAGGCCCGGAGTAAAACTCTGAATTCAGCCCAGAGAATTCAGTTACAGATTTGCTGCCATCAAACTCCTGCAAACGCCGTTATCTCCTGTGCTGGTTTTTCCTGCCAACCCAGCTGGTTATTCATGACAAATTCACACAGTTTCTGTATCATATTAACTGCTCCCAGCCCTTGGAACCGTGTCTGACTTCATGCTTAGATGTCTACAATAAAGCAATGAAATGTCATGCCCCTCCTTCAGGAAGCAGCAGAGCCATTCATCCAGAAAGCAGGACAGGGTATGCAAAGGATTGGGTTTGAAAATACTGGCAGAGTTGCAGGGCTGGTAGGGAGAGCTGACATCCATTTTATAGCTTAACCAGTGGAGTTGGAAAGGTGTTTTAGTGTTTAGGATAAGGAGGGAAAAGGTGAGGGGAAAACCAAGTGCACCTGACAAACTCATTCACCTCCTCAGCTAAATTTTGCCATGCTTGGTTTCTGTTCAGTGCTGAGTTCCCTCTTTGCTGGGCTTGTGATGCAAGTTCAGCACCTGTGAGGGACTTTTCTCTATTGAGAACTTCCCAGATGATGAGTCTGCCCAGTCTACAAGAAATAGGGGAGTTCTTATAGTGTTATTCCAGCCATAGCGCATGGATTTTTGTCAGGCTTTCTATTCTTGCATAAATTAATACTTTAGAACTAGAGGTAAAATCCATTCCCAGAACAAACAGGGCTGCAATGAAGCTGAGAAGAAGCCCTACAATCTGCTTTCCTCTGTTTTGAGGGAATTTCTGTGTGCTTGGAGAGCAACCACCACGGTGTGGCTACATCTGAAACACCACGGGGAGTTTTGGCCTTTCCATCCCAGAAAGGTGTCAGCAGAACCAGAAATCCTTCAGGAAAGGGCTGCAGGTACATTCCAAGGTGTAGAATGGCTTCAGAATGAGAAATTACTACGTTTCATCCTGAAAAAAATGGGAAAATAAGAAAAATGTAATAAATTCACGAAGTTGTCTGCAGGGACAGACCTGGCCCTCCATCCTCACTGTTGGTGTCGGAAAGATGAAGGATAAAATATAAGTAAAGAAGAAAAACTAAAATGCTGATGTAAGGATGGGAACCTGAACCGAACACCACAGTGAAGCATCACCTGGATATTTTCTGAAATGAAAAAAAAAAGGCATCCCAGTTCTGCTGCCAAAAAGTTTTTTTCCCATAAAATAGATTTGGGACAAATGCCTTTTGAGGGTTTATTTATACAGAGAGTTGTCATTTTTTATATAGATGTGTTCCTAGAGCAGATTAAAAACTTGCTGCAAACACTCTCCCCACCTTCTCATCCGGGAGGCACCTGGATGTTCCAGAGTTCCCAACCTTCCTGCTGGACAGCACACCTGGACATGGTGGCAATTAACCCACAGTGCTCACCTGCTACTCAGCCTCGCCTACAGGTAGCCCTTAATGAATAAACCCTGATAATTCATGAATTATTAAATTTTAAATGACATCCTTCTCTCACAGGAAGTCAGTACCTTACCACTAACCTGGCAGCAAACACATCCCATGTCATTGGATGCAGAAAGGGTCTCATGGTTGCAAATTTTCCTCACTCATCCTTGAGGTTGTTACGTTAATCTTATTTTTCTCTAAATATGCAAAAGGTATTTCCAGAGGTAGCAAAATGTGGGCAGCAATCACCGCTAACCATGAGAGAACTGAGCTCAGAACCCCTGGATAAGAAAGCAAAAATAGCAAGGTTACATTAAACAAATTCACTGGCAGATTTAAATTCAGAAGAAAAGAAATTGCAGTGCTTAGAGGGTCTACAACGTTATTCAAGAATCCTGTAATCAAGTTCCAATACCTGCTGTAAGGAGGAGCAAGGAAGAAATGAGGAATTCATGTGGCTGTGCAGGTTCCAATCCTGTTCCTGAAAATGTCTCCTGAAAACAAGGCAAGGCTTAGTGACAAAAATGTCAGGGATCAACAAAGCAATGACAGCTTTGATGGGCCAGCACAACCTCCAGTGTCAGCCTGGCAAAAATAACCTTAGAAAAGCCTTGAATTCATTAAAAAAATCCTGATTCTTATTAAGAAATCTCTTTTTCTGAATGTTTTCCATAACTAATTATGTGTAAAAATATTCCTGTCTCTGTGACAAGTGTTAGTCACAACATTCTGGGCACCTCTACAGTACTTGGCACATGGCTGACACATGATGGATTTTTAACTGTAAAAGGAAAAAATGGAATTCTGAAATCTCTTGGGTCCTTTCTCATAAAGACCTGAGATTAAAATAAATACATAAATAAATAAATAAATAAATCCCAATATTTCTTTCTTGCATTGGGAATGATCAGTGTGGTCTGGAGAGGGAAATGAGGATTTGGTGCTTTGGGCAGAGATGTGAGCAGGTCACACAAGCTGATGCCAAACCAAGCTCTGGCAGGCAGGAAGGATGGATTAGGAATTGGGGAACATCCAAACACCCCTTGTGAAAACCAATCTCATCCCCGAGAGCTCGACAGGGCACTCACAGCAACACCCAGGGAGTCCAGCGGGCTCCAGGAGGCAGAGGAGACACAAACCCAGTGATTGTTCAAGCCGTGGATTTCTGCCACGGGACTCAGTGATGCAGAGCTGATGGATCAGCTGCTGCTGCCTTGCTTACCCCAACAACCAGCTGAGGTTACAGTTTCTCACTGATTTCTTATTTTTGAGGTAGTTGTCTTATCACAGGAGCCTCACATGGTCACGCAACATTTACAGCAGCCAAAATGGTATGAAATGGTTCCAGCTGCATCTGGGATAATCAGATACTTCTTTCCAAATCAAAGCATCATTGTTTGCTTTAGCACATCCTACATCCAGGCAATCCACAACTTCCTGAAGCTCTGTCTCCCAGGAGCAGTTTGTTGCAAATGATTTATTGTAATCCTGATTATTGGCAACCTCTCCTGGCTGTAATTTCTGCTCCTAAAGAAGATTTGTCAGTGAGTGATGTGATTTCTCTTTGCTAAAATCTGTATTAGCAATGCAAAGTGCTTTGGAGTTGGTTTTTGGTTTGGTTTGGTTTGGTTTGGTTTGGTTTGGTTTGGTTTGGTTTGGTCTGGTTTGGGGTGTTTTTGGGGTGTTTTGGGGTTTTTTTGCTATATTTTTTCACAAAATGAAGTGTCTCTAAGGACGTTAAAGCAGGATTCATTGAACAGTGACAGCAAAGATTTTTCAGTACGTTGATTTGGCAGTTTGAACTGATCTACATTTGCAACCTGCTGCGAAACACTCAGAGAGTGAAGTTGCAAATGGCTTTTGGAGTGAGAAGCTTGGACTCCAAGAATAAAATGAAAATCAGAAATACATGGCCAGAGGTTTTTCTCTCACAGCAAGACATATCCACAGTGTGCCAGTTTCAGGATGAGGATAACCTGGAGCTGCAGTTCTTGCTGAGCTGCTGGTGCCAGTGTGAAAACTGAAAACAGCACAGGGATTGTAGCCTTGGGATTTATCCCCATGTGGGAGATCCTCCAAAATGGATTCTTGGCAAAGGCAGTCAATAACCACCACTGAATACAGATTATCAGCCCAACATTGTTTAAGTATAAGGCTCCTTCTCATTTAATAGTAAAAAAAATTAAAATATTTTCCCTGTGGCTGCTTCTCATTCAATAGTAAAAAAGAAAACTCTTGCCCTACACAGGGGGAAATTTTTATAGTCTCAAATGTCACTGAGACTCCTCCTTTCCTACCAAAATGCAATTCATCAACAGAACCTGGCAAAGGTCTCAGAGGGGAGGGACAGGAATAATTTGGTTTTCATGGACCTTTTGTACTGACTGTCCAAACAACCCTGATAAATTCACTTTGCTTTCAGAAAGGATTTGTGAAAATTCCCTCACAGTGCAGAAGCCACTAGGCAAGAACTGTACCTGTGCAAAAGCTTTTAATAAAATTCTAACACTCCAGACCACAAACGAGGCAGCTGGGCTGGAAAATTGCAGTATAAAAGCGAGGTCAGAGACAACTTTGTGTAACCTGCAGATAAGTGGGAAAGCAGCACTGGGAGGGCAGGCAGCGTGGAACACTTACAAATTACAAATAGACACTCACATATCTTTCCTGGCTGTCAGTTTTCCCACCTGCTTCTTTCAAGATGAGGAATCTCCCTCCTCATCAGCCTCCAGTTAAGCCACTGGGAGAGGAGCCTGTGCCTGAGACATTTCTGAACTTTATCTCACATAATTTTTTTTCCTGATGTACTACTACAGGTCTCCTGCTTGATTTCCAAGTCCCATTGTGCTCCATCCCCCCGGGCAGTGCAGTTTTACTCATCATAAATACAGATTTCTCTTTGAACTGTAAAGGCAAAAAAAGGTTTCCACATTTTTAGGTGATATACCTTTGTTAAGCAAACCTAACAAACCCCTTAGTTATTTACCTAACAGGTATTTCAACACGTGGCAGATTAACTCTTGAATTAAAGTGGCTTTTTCTCCCCCTGATTTGTTCACCTGAATTCTAAATTATGAGCATAAACACCTTTATGTAGCTACAAACTTGGTGCATGACATAAAAGGATGCATGCTCTACTTTTGTTTTACTGTAAGATTACAGTGAACAAGGAGAAAAGTCATGGTAGGAAACAAAACACCAGAAGATTAAATTTATTCCTTTTAATCCGAAGAACACCATCAGATATGTCTCTTATATCCAAAGATCAAAGATTGGAAACTTGAGAGGAGATCCAACCAACAAAAACAGGGATGGAATGATGAAGTCGTTTACATATCTCAGATACATTTAAGTCATGCAAAACAGAACAGAAGGGGTTGGGACTAATAAAAAACAAAAGTGAAAATGTAAATGTGTTGTAACCATCAGGCTAATGGTTACATTTCTATCCAATGATAGAAAAATATCCTTTTTTTTCAATATAGTCCCTCTGAAAACAACTGGGGGACCATTTATGTCACAATCTCTCAATGAAGTGACATTGCTAAACTTGCATAACCCCAACACAATACATTCCCATTAATTTATGATCCTGTAGAAAACAAAGAAAGTGCTTATTTTTATAAAAATTGTGTGGTGAATCCATAGAAACCCTTGTATCACATCTTCATTGGAATTGCATCTACAGAACCTTTCTTTTAGATCTGAAATTCCACTGTATCAGGAATTCCTCAGGATGAGTTATTGTCCATTGTATCCAAGCACCTGCACCCAACAAGGAGCTCGTTCCACAGTTTCAGTTTTAAGAAGTGTTTATTGTAATCTGGTTTTTCCTCAACAGGGTTTCTGGCTGACGTGGATTTGGGGATGGTTTCACTGCTCCAGGACCAGTCCAATATTAAATTTTCTCCTTCGGACACTCTGGAAAGGGAGCAGCAGGACCTCATGAAGGCACAGGGGGATTCAATATCCCCAGTTCAGCACAGTGTGAGTAAACCGGCCCAGGCCTGTTCTCTTCCTTCAGTCAGAATCAACATTCAGCTCCTGCTGTGCCAAATCTCACCAAACCTACTGGGGACAAAGCAAACATTGGAAGCTCTATTCTTGAAGGGTAGAAACCTGAGTTATCCTGCTCAGCTAATCTTAAACTCCAGCTAAATGATCTATTCCATTCCTTAAAATGACTGGGAAAGCTGTGCTGTGTTCCACTGCAGGAAGCACTGGATTTATCCTGATTTCCCTTGTGGGATTTCCCAAAATCCAGCTTGGATTTGGAGAGGGAAGGAGAGGAGGGACCACTCAATAATCTGCTCTGCCTTTTTGTGGAGCACAGGACATTCCATTTCCTCCATCCCTGAACACAGCAACCTGCTCCTGACTGATGAGTGTCTCCTCAAAGGCATCCCAGTAATTACCCATCCCTGATGGCAGGGAAAATATGCATATTTTCAGTGCCAGCATCCAGACTCCAGCCCTGCTTCAGCCTTTCTCCTCCAGATTAAAGAGCACTTTAGCAGCTGGTGTTTTGTCTTTGCTGAAGTGTAGAAGGGAGGGAGGAGATGACACAGAAAGGTTGAAGTGTCTGCCCAGAGCCTGTCTTGTCTCTCCAAATGAGTGTGGCCACCTAAACAAAGGGAAGTGATGTAACCACCAACAAATCTGGAGCCTGTAACACCATCAGGGGATGAGATCAAGCTTATTTGACTAAACTTGCAGGCAACAAGACTTGCACTTCTCACATTCCTGCCATTTAACCTTTCATCACTTGGTCACAGCTCAGCTTTTCCCTGAAATGGTCAGACCAGAGAGTCAAGGTGCCCTGTTTTTCAAGGACACTTTGGCTTTCTGGTGGAATCACAGAAGGGTTTGGGTTGGAAAGGACCTTAAAGACCACCCAGTTCCATGCCACCAACTAGACCAGACTACTCAAAACACAATCCAACCTGGCCTTGCTTTTATCAATTAATTGCTGATTAGTTTTGGATACCAAGCAACCAGAAAACCCTTTAGATCCTTTTAGGGTTTCTCTGCATTAGAACTGGTCATTTCATACTTACCATTAGTAATGCATCTTTAATGCAATTGAAATATAAATGATTTCTATAAATAAATAATGCAGATAATGAAAACAATAAAATATTTGCTCACACCTACACCCTAACCTGAAATAAATAAATGCCAATATTCCCCGGCAGGATAACCCCAGTTACAGCTGCCAACCCTATGAGCCAGACACCAGGACGGAAAGGAGGAGCTCGGAATCCTCTCACAGCCCCAGCCCTGCTTCCCCATCCCAGGATCAAACCCACGGGAGGTACCCTGGCAGCCAAGGAATCCCCTGTGGCAAGAACAAATTCAAGGCATCCTTCAGCACGGAGAGATTCCGGCGGTGCAGCTACGAGGAGAACACAGCCAGGAGCTACGACCGCTTCCTCAAGAGCAGCAGGAACCCCTTCCACCCTTACAACAGGCAGATCAGCGAGGATGTTTTCCAGGAAGCCCACCAGACCCTGCCTCCTGAAGCTTCTCCTTTCAAAAACCACAGGACCATCGATGGCTTCGAGGGTCTCCCTGCTCCTGAGGAGCCGGAGGTGTTTCCCAGCCACATCCCCAACATCTCCTTGGAGCAGCCATGGTGTAACAGCCTCCAGTTCAGCACTACAGGGCAGGAGCACAGCTCACAGGTCATGGTCAGTGATTTCTTTGTAATTATTGTCCCTGTATTCAATGGCAAAAATGGGCTTTTCGAGTTATTTTCTTTATTTCTTAATGTCGCTACATGGATATTTGGTCTCGTCAAGTTGTGGGCTAAAACTCAGGAAAAACATATTTGGACATATCCATGTTTATTTGTCCAAATTCCCTATTTTATGGTCTTTCCCTGTTGGAAAGCATCCCTCAGAAAGTTGTAAAGGACAAATGATTTCCCATTAGGTATGGTACACAAATCCTAAATATCCAAGTGCTTCCTGGCAACAAGATTTGCCATCAGTTGGTATTTTCAAGAGACAAAAGCACATAAAACAGAATTTTCAAGCATGGGGATTAATCCAATTAAGGTTTTTTTGGAGCAGATCTAGTCCAACACCTCAGCTCACCTGCATTTTTCTCAATGCAAATAGAAGAGAAATTCTAAGATGTCAGTACCACCAAAAAATAAATATCAGCTCTGTTTATATGTGCAGTGTCAAGTTACCTGGGCTAATTTCAATACTAGATAGAGGCAGCTGCCTATTTAGGGCAGCAGACATCCCTGAAAAGCAAATTAAATTACCCTCCAGTATCTCCACAATATCTCTGCTGTGATCCAAGGTGCAAAGTGCATCTGGACCATTTCCTGCAGCCAAAAAGAACAACTCCACCTGCCAGAGGAGGGCCCTGAGCTGGTTCTAAACAGCTGGGAGAGCAAGAATTCATGGGCTACCAAATGAAAGAGGAGTTTAAAAAAAAAATTCTTAATTGGATTAAGACCAGGGAATGGAGAGATGTTGTCAGGGAACATACCTGGGGATTGAAGCCATCCAGGTTAAGGAGGAAATTGATCTAAATCTCTTATTTCCTGGCTAAACACTCATCTAGGTCAGAGGAGTTCAGTGCAAAACCTATGAGCAGTTGATGAAAAAATAATTCCCATTGTCTTCCCAAATCCCTGAGCTGCAGGATGTGCAGGCAGCACTGCAAGAACCCTTCACAAACGTGTGTAAACTCAGGAGCTGGCTGGTACCTCCCCTGGTTCTGCCAGCACTCAGTTTCCAACTCCTAAATCACTTCCAGGCTGCTGGAAAGTTGGGATTTCTGAAAATCTTCATCTGATGGTCACTGATATTTATTAATAAAGTAATAATTAAAAATAATGCTGATATTTAATAATAGTGGATGTCAAACCAAGTCCAATTTGCTTCTAATATTATACAATAAATATATTGAATATTTTTATATTCATTAAGATATACTACATGCATTATATATATAAAACACATTAAAATATCTAGTATGTAATATATAATTTTATACCTATTCATTAATATTTATTAGACAGACTAAAATGCCATAAAAGCTGGCCATGTTTTAAAGCAGAAGGGTAAGTGCTATCAGATTCTTGAAAAAACAAGATTCTCACTGAATTCTTCCATTTTTACATATTCCCTGCATCTTGGTTAAACCCAGTAGTCAGCCCAGGGTGATTTTTCTCTGCCACCTCTTCCCTATCCATTACAGACTTCACTCCCAGTTAATGCCAAATTTCCAGAGGCAGCTGGAGGCAGTGCCAGCCTGCGAGATACAATCAAGGAGAATGAAAAAAGGGAGCCACTGGTGCACACTCAGGAATGAAAGCTCTGGAGTGTGTGGCTCGTGTGTGCAGGGAGGAAAAAATGAAAACATAAACAGAGCCTGACATTTTCTGGATTGTTCTTTGGATGGAATGTGGCCTGGGATTTCCTTTTTTGAAGCTGCAATTATGGAAATGCAGGAATTGGTTTGTGTCTTCGTGGAATCACAGAGTAGTTTGGGTTGGAAGGGACCTTAAATCTTACCCAGTGCCACCCCAGCCATGCCCACACCTCCCACTGTCCCAGGCTGCTCCAAGCCCCGTCCAGCCTGGCCTTGGACACTTCCAGGGATGGAGCATCCCCACATTTGCACCATTAAAACATAAACCAGCTTCTATTAACTCTTACTAAAACAGAATTAAGCCCCAAAAATAAATATAAAGAAGGCAAATCCAGACGGTTACTATCAGACTTCTCCTATTTAAAATTATGGTAAATTTAAATTTTCTCTAATAACTCCTTCCTTGAATATTTTCCGGCAGGATTCAGACCTGAAGCTCAGGACATCTCCCCTGGAAGGGCAGCCTGGTTTGTATTGCTATCAGCCCCAGGTGCAGCAGATGTATTGCCCCTCTCACCCTTTCCATCAGGTCAGTACACCAAAATCCCTGGATTTTTAGCACTCAAATGGTATAATAATCCTGGTAATATAATTTTTTTAAAGGATTTAAAAATATCTTTAAATTAGTGGGTTTGCAGGGCCATGTTTATATACCTACATTTGGTTTATGAGAATAAGATCTTAAAGGAACCACAGCCAAATGCATTTTTAAATTGTCATTCAGAAAAAGAAAAAAAAAAAAACAAAAACAAAAACCCCAAAATTTGTAGAAATGAGATCCTGGTACTGTGTATTTATATTTTCACCATCACACTCCAGAAAATTTGCTTTGAAGCCATATAAATTACTAACATAGCTTTTGGTATTTCAGGATCCTAATTACCTGTGCTTTAACTTCAGAAAAAAAACCCCAAATATATGTGAACATAGACTTAAAATTCAGATCAATTATAAAGAAATATTTTAAAGTAAAATTGGAACAGCAAAATGATGTTCACTTTCCTCGTGTTTGATGGTACACACATCTCTTTTGAAACCTTTTGCCTCTTACATCATCCCCAGAGAAAGATTATTCAGCTGCAGCATAATTGAGATTAATGCTGATGCTGCAGGAAAATGTGCAAGATTAGGGTTGTTCTTCTGTAATGCAACTTTATTATTGACACTTAAAATAATTTCTTTCAGATGCAAATGGTGGTGCTGTTCAATGCTTTGAAATTTTCCTCTTTTATGCTCAATTACCTGCAAGGTGTAAAATCCTCAGTGAGATCTTCAAGATGAAAATAGGCTGATTTCAAACAAGCAAAGAAAACAACTTAGGGTGAAATTAAGGCCACAAGGATTTTTCATATTTTTAGGTAGAAATTCACATACAAAACCAGCACAACTCCAAAAACAGCCAACCACTAGAACTGAATTAAGTGAAACTCAAAGGAAACTCCAAAATATGTGAAGATAAAAAGCTCACACCTGAGTTCTGTCCCCTTTGATCCCAGGGGCTGATGACAGATTTGTGGCATCAGCTGCACCATCTCATTCAGCTGCCTCATGGAGTATAAAAAATGTCACTGACAGAGCAGGGATTTAAAAGTGAGCAAAGAAAACCAAACCCAGGTTCCTGTGTGACATCTCATTGTTAGTTTGTGTGCTGTTACTGAGTCATGGAAACACTCATCACTCCTGGCTTTTTATTTTACTTATCACACTGACATTCCACCAGCCAAAATTTACTGAGCCTTATTTTCCCCGGTTGCAAAAAGACAACAGTCTTTAAGTTCTTATCAACACTGCCATAATTAATTTACTTGTGTTGTTTTCTTGTTACCCTAAAAATCAGTAAAAGTGATAAAAGGTAACAATAAGTATAAAAATAAGTATAAGTATAAATATCAATATCAATAAATACAAATAAATATTAAAANTTTAAATTGAATTTAAATAGAATAAAAGGAAAGGTGATATTACACTACCCTCCTAACTTACAAATCCATTATTGTTATTATAGAAGAAAATGGTCCCAAAATGGTGCCAAAAAAAAGCTCTGCTGCAAATATAAACTATTGTGGATATGTCACAGCTCCATACATCTCACTCACTATAAAAATGCCATTTCTGTGTGCAGCAGCCCCACCCAGCTTGTGAATCCATGGAATATTTTTAACTCCTTTATCCATTCTGCAGCAGGCACCTTTCCCCTGTCCCCACCGATTTGATTCCAGTGCTCTTTCCATACTGATCACATTCCAAAAAACCTCCAGAATTAAAGCTCCTGGGAGCTGCCAGGCAAGATCCAACAGGCACCGAGAGGAAAATCCTCTATCCACCTGCAGGCTGGCACTGGGACAAATCCCTTAAGTGCAGCAGGTTTCTGTCAGACATCTCAATATTTGTGTTTAATGTTACTACAGGAAAAGTCTGGCAATGTGTTCTAGTGCTCAGGAATTAAAAAAAAAAACAAACCCCAAAGACCAATTGGTAAAAGAGGTAGAATTGCTGTCCCTGTGCCATAATCACACAGTGGAAAATGGAAAGGACACGGGATGCAGCTGAGGAGAAGTGGAAAAACCTCCTCTGCATGGAGCAGCCCCATTATTAATGTTCTACATTTCCAGCTGGAATGGGGCAGTGCAAGTTAAATCACTCTGAGGAAGTTCCACCCTGGAGAACGGGCCCTGGAGTGAAGGATGTTCAAACTGAGCCCCAGTTTTCATTAGAGGGATGAGAGGGGTTCAGCCTCTTCATTAATTTTATCCAGATGATAAAACAGCCTCACCTTCCCCTTTGCTGGACACAACAGGAGCAGTGACTCAGAAGAAAAATGAGTTATTATTGACCCGAATGAAGCAGCAGACACTGGCTGGAGTCACTCACCCACCCACCCACCATAAAACACCTTTCATGCCATGGGAGACTGTAAAACCAGCTCCAGCCTGTCCTTCCAGCCCATTCCCCAGCCTCCCTTCCCCCAAAAAGGACTAATGAAAGCAATAAAACAGAAATAATCCCTAAAACACACAGGACTGGCCTTTCATGTTGACATCAAAACCAGCTCTATCTTAGTGTCTTTTCCTTTCAAAGGGCCACCAAAACCAATAAAACTCAGAATTATTGTAGAAACAGCCCAGTTTTCTACTCTTGGGGAAAAATCTGCACCCAGTGCACAAGGCAGGGAGCACCACACTGCACACAAAAATTAGTTCACAGCTGCTCTGGAGACTCTAATTGTGCCCAATATTTAGTTTAACAAGGCAGGACATTATTAATTATGTATATTTCATTTCTTTCACCATGCAAACAACTGAGTCTATTCAGTCTGGTTTTCCACATTCCATTTCAGGCAGTTTAGTGTTAGAAGGATAAAAGCAAACAGGCAAGAAAAATTCCAGCAGCCAGAATAAAATTACAGAGAAAATGACATCAGTTATTCAGGGTACAGAATAAATAAATAAACTGTGAATATTTTGTTCTTTTAGGGGGACAAAGACCAAGAGCAACTGAAGCTATTGATCCAAAAAAAAAAAAATAAAAGGGGATTACAATTAGAAACTAAGCAGATGTCCAAGGGATTTTTCCCAATGAGTCTTGAGAGGTACATTGTAATTTTTCAGAGGAACCACACAAACCTCATGGCACAGGACTGCTGCAGCTGAGCAGTAAACCACCAGGACAGGGCTCAGCAACCTTTGAGTACCAGGGAAGGCATCCAGGTAGATTTTTTAATAGCATGAGGCAAGACTTCTAATTTTGGCCATGCCCTCACCTCTGGCATGTGGAGAGATTCATCTGGAAGAGGCAGAAATTCCTCTTGTACAGAGCTCCCAGAGAGCCAGCTGATGTTGTCTTACCTAAACTGGAGCATGTTCCTTTGCTCTGGAAAGCCTCTTTCCAGCAGGTTTAAACTGTAATTTGGTGAAGAAAAATGTGGAATATTCGGTAAAGAAAAAGAGCAAGTTCTGTGTTAAAAAAAAAGAGAACAAATCTATGGAAACTCTGGTGCAATCCAGGCTGTCTGTGTGGATTATCTCCAGTTTTTCACCTGTTTTTTTAGCCTGCTGATCCCATCTCTGTAGTGTGTCTTGGGACAGGCTGAGAGATCTCCTGAAGAGATAGGTCAGCACTCCTCAAGGAAATTCTGCTGCTGGTCACAGGGGAAGGCCAAGGGCAGCATAAATATTGTCTGATTTTAGGGGTCCTGGCTATTCTTTTTAGCTTTGTGATACAGAAAATGGGGTGAAAATGTCACTTGAGGTGGTGGTTAAGAGCACATAAATTCCTGGCTCCTTGGAGCAGTCTTTTCCTTGGAATTGGCTGTGAGGGAACAGACAAGGAGCAGCCCAACAGCTTCAGCACAAGGCAGGCAACATGAAAGCACCTCAAAAACGTCTCCTTTGCTGCTCCCCTGACCCCTGGAATGACATCACTGACTTATTCCATAACAATACATTCATCTTAAATATATTCTGGTGCATCCACTAAAGTTCTTGTCATTGTTAGTTTGCTTTTTCCCCTGCTTTGCTTTTGCTTTTAACAGAGATTTTGCAGTGCTATTCCCTTAGGAGCAGATTTTATATGCTTTCAATTTTTGCCTTTCTGCACCCTCTCCACCCAAAGAAAAAAAGCAACAAAGAAATATAGCACACAAACCCAACAAGGTTCAGGCAAAACCTCCCTGTTTCTTTCTACTTTTTTAGGAGCTTTCCTTCCTCAGCTGGTTCTTGTAAGGTGAACATTGAAGTATTTTATTCTGGTGGTTTGGGTTTTTAATGCCAATAAAATGACATCATCCATTATTTGTGTGCATGCTCAGGGGAGGTTGAGCAGGCTGAAATACTTCAAAAGAGATGGCTGAAGGGAGATAGAATTTAAGTCTAAAATTAAAAATTATCTGGAGACAATTAACAGGACACAGCTCCTCACTACTTTTGCATAGCAGGCAATAGAGAAGAAAATAATTTTTCCCACAGACTGTTCTCAGAAATAATGCTGTTATTAGGGAATATTTTTGGGAGCTTGTTGCTAAAGCAAATAACATCTCTGCTGTGCCCCCAGTACCCCTCAGGAGGCAGCTACCCCGTGACTTACATCGCTTCCTCGCACTACCCCTACCAAAGGATTGCTCCTCAAAGCAGCCAAGAATCCCAGCAGCCTCTGTTTCCCAAACCCATCTACTCCTACAGGTAACACGATATTTTTCCAAGCCCTCACCTTACAGGAAATACCCTGTTTACCCCTGGCCTCTTTCCAGCATCCTTTGCAACAACACGTTGGCTGTGATTTGTCTCGTTCCCGGGGTGTTCTGTCCTGTCCCTGTGGATCACAAAACGTTCCAGGCTCTGTGGCCGGCCAAGGCACAGAGAAATTCAGTGTTGGAAAGCAGGGGAACAGTCTTGATCACTCCAGGAAAGAAAAAAAAGTGAGGCGTTTTTCTAACGCAAAGTTTTAGGTGTTGCGAATTTCATCAGCCCGAGACTGATCCTATTTAGTTGTCTATTCCAGCACCTGCATTCAAACTGATTTTTTCCCCCAGTTACTGGAGCAAGGGAATGCCTAGAAAACAGCAGCTATGGCAATCACCACATCGGTTTAGCCCCCAAAGTGGATCAGACAATTAAATTTCAATTGTCCTTCTGTCAGTTTGATTCTCTTTGTGGCCTTCACCAGTTTAAGCATTCAAACAAAACCTTTAATAAATCCACACCAGCAGGGTTTGAAGGCCTTGATTCTACTTTCTGTATTACTTTATATTAACCCCAGGCTGGACCTTCTAGATGAGCCTGGAGAATTACCTGTAGGAGTTAAGGAGATTGTTGTAAACAACTGAGTGGGAACATAAAATCATCTTTGTATTTGTGCTCTGACAGTGAAAGTCAGAGTAATTACACACACTGTGAAAAATTACATATTTTTGGCTGTGAGGAGTCAGGCAGAAGAGGCTAAAATGCTTTTCTTTCTCTCCCTAAAGCATCCTGATCTTCATGGCTCTCAAAAACAGCAAGACAGGGAGTTTGCCAGTCAGTGAGATTTACAATTTCATGACGGAACACTTCCCTTACTTTAAGGTGAGTTCCACAGGGATGGGGAGCAGAATCACCCTCTGAGCTTATCTGTCAGCAGAGGGAATGAGGGATGGGATTCCAGCTATGAAAAGGGATAATCTCTTAGGAGATTAATACCAAATCAATTACACACTACATACTTTCACGATCACAAACTACCCAGCATTTGGCACCTAGGCAGAAATGTGAAAATGTGGTGATATTTAACCCAAAAAAGATATTAAGAACTGTTCCAGCTGTGAGCTTGGGTGTATAACAGTGACCATTCCTCACCAGCAGCTCATAAAAAGGGCAAATAATTTTAAAAACACATTCACTGCTTCCTCTCAGATCTCAAATACAGGCAGAACAGGTCTTGTAGCTTCCTCTGCCACCAGCAGCTCCTCCAGACTGGTGTGGAAGCAGAGGATTCCAGGTTATCTCACTCCATCCTGGAGTTGGGATATTCATCTTGGGCAACAGCATCTGTGCATGCCCTGTACAAAGGAAAGTGTAATATGTGATAATGGCACTAAGCTCATAATTGCACCCTGAGCTGGGGAGGGAAAGGGTGGATGGTTTGCAGCAGCACTACTGAAATTTGGGTCCCTGCTGTGAGGGAATGGCTCCTCAGACTTGGAATGCCAGTGGAAAATGCTCAGTCAGCACAGGATCCAAGAGAAGGAGGATTAGTTAAGATTTTTTTAAGAGCTGTAATGGAATCATCAAGTGCTGCTCCACTCAGAGCTTTATTTCTGCTGATTCTTCAAACGCACCTTGCTGAAGCCCACAGTGGGTGATCTCAGTTGTGAGCAAGGCCCAAAAATGAAAATAAAGCCAGTGAGTCTGTCCTGTTTCCTATTGCAAATAGCCCTGCAGCAATCAAACCAAATTTAAAACAGCCACAGCAAGACAGTTCAAACATTTGCAATAAAAGAACACAGAGAATAACTAAAAATAAATGTTCCAATACAATTTTGGAGTGGTTTTGGACACTGAGGATAAATTGAGTACACACACGCACACACAAAAGAGGATTGAATTTGTCAGTAATCAGGGAAAAACACACATTATCACAGAGGAAGAACTATCAGGATCCATCACACTCCTGTACTCCCAGATTTCCTCCCAAGGGAATCACTAACTACTCCATAATTTGTTACAAGCAAGGGAAGGGAGAAAAAATAAAGAAGCCTACCACCAGAAATCCCAGTGGAACCCACAGGAAAATAGCAAGAGGTTCAAGCAGAGAGGTGGGAATATTATTAATATTTTTTACAGGCTTGTGCATGTTTTTTCATCAGATCAAACTGAAATTAATTCTCTGTTGTCTTACGACACAATTGATTTTACAATTAATCAGCAGCTTTAAACCAAATGCTGCTGCTGCCAGAATCCCTCAGACTCAGGACTGTGGCTCTGCCAGTTATCACCATCCTGGTCCTTCCTGGTTTTTCAAAACCTCAAATCTTTTTTTTTTTTAATTCGTTTAAAAAGTGATAAGAATGAGGTTACTGCAGTAGGAAAAGAGGGGAAACTACCCCAACATTCACTATTCTGTAGCAGCTTCGTTTTTGCATTTTTCTTACAAATGCAGTTAGATGAGTTTGATGGCAGCATCCTTAAAATAACCAGGGGAGAATGAGCCATCAGATTTTAGATTTACAGACATCAATCCCTGTCTGCCTCTGGTCTTTACAGCAGAAAATTACCAATATATGGGAAAAATTTATATCCTCCACCCTCCTTGCTTTTGGAGAGTCTTCAGCAAAATAAAATCATATAAAAAACAGCAAAGAAGGTTTTGCTGCTGCTACCAGCACTCACCAAAAGCAGGATACAACAGGGAGAGGGGAGGCAATTTAGGCTGGAGATAAAAAAGAGTGCAAGTGCACACAGAGCCTTGCTGGGAGACATGGGATGATACAAGCCGAGTCAAATTAACTGGGATTCGCTGCCACAGCAAATTTAGTTTCTATGATGCAACAATCTCATTTCTAGTTGAAACAGAGCAATCCAACTCCTACGTCCTAAAAAAAAAAAAAAAAAAAAATCTACACAGCTAAAGTTGAATTAGTCTTTGATGTACCTCTCCCTTCTCTTGAGACCTAGATTTAAAGAGAAAGGGTTTTGCAAGATCACTGAACTCTTTAAACCTCAAGAGCTGGCCAGGATCAGTGGGGCTGGACAATATTTTTTTTTTGTAGTGATTAGTGAGTCTAACAAAAGCTTTAATCTTTTTAATTGGAGTTGTTGCCAGTGGGCTGAGAGGGCAGAAAGGTCTGTGGTGTGATGGAAGTGTTCAGGTGTTGTAGATGTGGCACCTGGGGGACATGGACTGGTGGCCTTGGCAGCTTTAATGGCTGGACTTGGTGACCTCAGAGGGCTTTTCCCACCTCAGTGATTCTGGGATTCCCCAGCTGATTTTGGGATTCTGCACTTTCATCCCCACCCTGCTGAATGCAGCAATGGCCAAAGCCAGCCATAGCAAGGAGATTCCAGCTACTCAAGATCCACTCCAGCAGCCAAAGTTTGTTCATTAACAGTCACATCTGCTAAAAAAAATTGGTGTTTTTTCACTTAACACACTGAGTGTTCCTTCAAGCCCTGCCTGGATAAACAATTGTCACACCTCAACAATCCCAAGTTCAATGCAAGAACCTGCTCAGCTCCCAGCTGCACCTCCAAAATCAACCCATGTACTTTTTTCTTGTACAGTTTCTAAAACCATCTCCCAGTTTACACCCCCACATGTTCTGAAAAGCTCTGAGAAGCCCGTGCCACTCCCATCTGAGCAGAAACACCAATTATCCTGTCTAGGTACACACAGGGGTGTGTGGAGCCTGTGTGCAGGGCAAGAAACAGCAATATTCATCCAGGTCAGCTTGTTCAGTAGCTAAATACTCAACTCACCTGGGAGGAACAGTCTTATTCACGTTTGGAACTGCCAGAAAGTTACTTGGATATTATCTGCTAGGGAGAGAAAACTGATTTGTCATGTTTAGCACAGCCCTATGGCAGAAAAGGTTTTAAAGGTTGGGGGTCTTCTCTTCTCTTCTCTTCTCTGCTCTTCTCGTCTCTTCCCTTCTCTTCTCTTCTCTTCTCTGCTCTTCTCGTCTCTTCCCTTCTCTTCTCTTCTCTTCTCTGCTCTTCTCGTCTCTTCCCTTCTCTTCTCTTCTCTTCTCTGCTCTTCTCGTCTCTTCCCTTCTCTTCTCTTCTCTTCTCTTCTCTTCTCTTCTCTTCTCTTCTCTTCTCTTCCCTTCCCTTCCCTTCCCCTCCTGTCTAATACAATATGTGTTGTCTCACCCATGAGACAGAATAGTGAAATGCTGACATCAGGTGGGCCAAAATGGTAGAAACTGTGCTTCTAAATAAGAGGGAAATAATTTCTCTTCTAGTAAATAACATATATTTAATTCCACACTTATTATTTTTCTTTAATTAAGAAAGTGAGTATTTAATTTTACCCTCAAATCATCAATAAGGCTTTTAATGCCTTAATCCACACAATAGTTCTTTACAAGCTACAAAACAACAGGTTTTATGTTCCTTATAAAAGTATGTACAAAAAAAATTAAATCCTGATAAAAGAATTTCATCAAAGTACCTTCAAAATTCACAGTCTGTCATGTGAAAGCCAGAATGGGCTCAGATCCATTCATAAAAGACAGTCTTAGAGGAAGTCTGATGGACTAGGCAACAATTAACGAAATTATCAAACTACCAAAAATCTGGCTTTTTATGAGAGAAGAATCCTAATAATGATGAGTAAAAATGGAGGAAAAAAACCTTTAATGAAATAAGAGGGAAATTCTAATTTTTAACGTTTTTAGAAAGACTAGAAACCCACATTTATTTCTCATTCTCCCTGTTCAATAATTCTCTGCTTCACATAAATAGTTACAATGACAAATATTTGCATCCATGAATATGAATCAACAGCCATGGACAGCTTCACCCACATTTCAGACAGTTGTTTCATTTCTTTCAACGCTTATGAGGAATTGAAAAGAAAAGAAGAGGATTTTTTGGCAAACAAGAAAACAATCATTTTACTGATCCAGTTTAAAGAACCTACCAGCTGCTACTGCTGAGTTAAAAAAAAAAATGCAAAGCACAGTGATCAGCTGTGGAAACCTGTATCTCACCTGTAGGGCTCGTGATTAAAACATTTGGATATGTAATTGGCCAGCACACAAAGTTACACCTACAGTAGCATGAGAAAGCCTTTTGAAGTCTGCCTGGACACTGAATTTGAGCTCAGGTAGCACGTAGTAGTTTAATGAAGATTTGGAAATATTTCTAGGTGCTCTAAAATAGATTCTGATCGATTTCTTGTTAGTTCTAGAACATAAATCTTTACACACTTAATTCTTGTGATGTGCAAATTCACTCCTAAAGACCCAGCAGGTCTCTGGCAAACTTTTTGCCTAGAAGATCAGTTACTATTTTATCTGATTCCTCTCTTCCCACACAACATGACTGTAACATTTTTGTGGCTTCCCTCTAATGCACAAGTTTCTCACTGCAGCAGGCACAAACTTAAACAGCATTTCTTGTAACCTCACCAGTCAAAACAGAGTTATATATATATATACACACATTTTTAATCTTTCTCTTTTTTTAGCTTGGGGTTCTGTTCTTACATTGGATTTGTTTCTCCAGACAGCTCCAGATGGCTGGAAGAATTCTGTGCGCCACAACTTATCCTTGAACAAGTGCTTTGAGAAAGTTGAGAACAAGTCAGGGAATTCTTCTCGGAAGGGCTGTCTGTGGGCTCTGAATCCAGCCAAGATTGAAAAGATGCAGGAGGAGCTTCAGAAATGGAAGAGGAAAGACCCAGTTGCTGTGAGGAAGAGTATGGCAAAGCCAGGTCAGTCACTTGTGGGTGGTTTAGTTCTCAAATAGCTCTCCCCAGAACTTTCCTTTCCACCAAGATCTGTGGGAGAATTTACACATGATTTAGGAAAGCATTTAAGGATTTTTCCTGGTTGGTGAAACAAGAAAAAAAAATTTAAAAGCAGAGTTAAAGTAGACATGGTTTTGTAGGTGTTTCAAATTAAGCACAAAGAAAATATTTTCTCTTGATATCTCATTAAACTTTCAGAAAAAAGGCCAGGTTGGATGGGGATTGGAGCAACCTGGTCTGGTGGGAGGTGTTCCTGTCCATGGCAGGGGGGTGGAATGAGATGATCTTCAACATCCCTTCCAATCCAAACTTCTTTATGATAAAATGAACGCTGAAATAAGGAACATCGAATGAAATTTGAGATTAACTGCTAAGTACCCAACCTTTAAACCCAAAAGTGGAATTTATTACTTAATCAATTGGCAACAACACTTTAAAAGAAAACATTCCAGGCTTTGGAGTTTTTAATATATAAGAACTAGCACTTTTGTTCGCCATTTCCTGAATACCACCAAAATTCCTGCTGCAAGCTACCCAGGGATAAGTCAGCCACGGACTTTCCCCTTGTTTTCCAGAAGAACTTGACACCCTGATAGGCGACAAGAGGGAGAAGCTGCGATCCTCCCTGCTGCCCTGCAGCCCGACGGGCGCTGCAGGTGCCTCCCTCTCCAGGCAGATGGCAGCCCAATCCCATTCCTTGTGCGAGCCCTCGCTCTCCTCCGGGATCCCGCAGGGATTACACGGCATCCACGCCTCGGGAGCCCTGCACGCCAAGAGCCCCCTGCCCACTTTGCTGGGGGGGCAACAGCCCGGGTGCTACGCATCCCCCCAGGGCTTCCCCCAAATCCCCACCGCGCTGATGCAGCACACGCCGGACGCTCAGAGCCTGTTCCCTGCTGGGGAGGCTCAAAGCCAGCTCCGGACTCAGCCCAGCATCCCCCAGGATTCCCCCGTGCCCGCGCAGAGCCCCCCGAGCTGCGGGATGAAGATGCTGCCCGAGCATTCCCCGGCCAGGACGGTGCAGGACACGCTGCTGCAGGAGGGAGACCTCAGCAACGACATCGATGCTCTGAACCCATCCCTCACCGATTTTGATCTCCAAGGTAGGTGTTTGAGGGGTTTTTATCCTGAAGAGTCAGGTTTGTTACATCCCATCCCCATCCCATCCCA
>VZTR01014337.1:1242-12884 GCA_013400775.1 Chaetops frenatus
CCAGGTCCCTTTCTGCCTGGGCACTGTCCAGCCACTCTGTCCCCAGCCTGCAGCACTGCAGGGGTTGTTGTGGCCAAAGTGCAGGACTGGGCACTTGGACTTGTTAAACTTCATGTTGTTGGACTCAGCCCATCTATCCAGCCTGTCCAGGTCCCTCTGCAGAGCCCTCCTACCCTCCAGCAGATCCACACTCTCTCCCAGCTCGGTGTCATCTGCAAATTTACTGATGGTGGACTCAATCCCCTCATCCAGATCACCAATGAAGGTATTAAGCAGAACTGGCCCCAGCACAGACCCCTGGGGGACACCACTGGTGACAGGACAACAGCTGGATACAGCACTGTTCACCACCATTCTCTGGGCCCAGCCATCCAGCCAGTTCTTAACTCAGCAAAGAGTGCTCCTGTCCAAGCCGTGGGCTGCAGCTTTTCCAGGAGTCTGCTGTGGGAGACAGTGGCACAGGCCTTGCTGAAGTCCAGATAGACAACATCCACAGCCTTTCCTGCATCTACCATGAGAGTCACCAGGTCATAAAAGGAGATCAGGTTGGTCAGGCAGTACCTGTCCCTCCTAAATCCACGCTGGCTGGGTCTGACCCCTTGGCCATCCTGTAGGTGCCCTGTGATGGCACTCAAGGTGATCTGTTCCATAACCTTGCCAGCCACCGAGGTCAGGCTGGCAGGTTTGGAGCTCCCCAGATCCTCCTTCCAGCCCTTCTTGTGGATGAGGTCACATTGGTACCTCCAGTCCTCTGTGACCTCCCCAATGAGCCAGGACTGGTGGTAAATGATGGAGAGTGGCTTCACAAGCTCATCTGCCAGCTCTCTCATCACCCTGGGATGGATCTCTTCTGGTCCTATAGATTTATAAGGATCTAAGCGGCTCAGCACTAAACTCCCGGCTGCATGTTGCCATCTTCCTTTCCCCATCGGCTGAGATACTAGGAAGATACAGCCTTCCCAAACTGCCTACCACATATTCCTCCCTTGAATATGTAATTTGCCCCAAAAGTTCAGAAGATCAGGCTTGTGCTGATCCATTTTTCTGTTTCAGGAGCCAAGCTGTCTGGGTTCTGTAACAAACCTGCTGCCCAAAATCAGTAGAGATACTGAGACCCATTTCAAAGATGTTAACACACATCAAATTTTTTGTAAAGGTATTAGCACATCTTCCCTCTCAATTCAAAATTTCTTGCATGTAGTTTATGAGATGAAAGACTTGACAACAGCAGTGACTGGTAAAATGAGCCCAGAGTTCACATATGCTGAGAGTATCAGGTTTTCATTTTATGAATAATTCTGACAACAACAGACACATTTTGAATTGTAACTGAAATATGTGTGTATTTTTAGGCACACATTAGCTGTCTATAAAATGCCTTTTCTCTCTTCCCTTAGTAAGATAATGAATGCCTTAGGGCATTTTACATTCTGCTGGAAGTGAGGTTGGCATGGCAGTGGTTGAGGGACTTGCCTTGTGTTTTGCTCAGGGGTATGCATAGCAGTTTCATTCAGATTACAAATAAAAATACATTTTTCAGCTGATTGTTGCAGCACACGACTTCTTAGCTGAGAACTGAGCTGTGATGTCTCTGCTCCCCCTGCTATCAACACCGGGCTGTCTTGGGCTGCCAGCACTGACTGCAGGAACAGTTCAGCCCAGCTGGAGAGGTTTGGTGCCTGACAGCTGTGGATGGCACAGCGCTTCTTCAGCTGGAGCAACAGGGGCTGCCCTGGGGACACCAGTGTCTGGAGCTATTCCTGCAGCTTTTTCCCTTCCTACCAGGGCATGTAAGCAGTGCCCCTGACCTGCAGAGCCAACCCTGGGACTGCCTGTTGTATTTCCCCCGGGCTGTGACAAGACAAGAGGCAGTGCTGGCAAGGTGACAGATCTCCCTTTCAGGGCTGGGTTACCTGGCTCTGCACTAGAGGAACAACAGTGCGAGAATGAGAACACTTCCCTTGGCTCCAAGAGGTGTCTTTCTCCACTCACACCTACTCCTCTCATCTTCCAAAATCCCTGCTGGGAAGGAGTGCTCTCCTTTGAGAGAATTTTTTCTTTTAACAGGAAAATTCTGTTGTAGCTGGATGGTTCCTGACTGTGATCTTTGTTACTGTATTTGTCAGGAGCGAAATCAATGCCCCGCCTGCCTGCCATTGTCAGAAGTTTAGTTGTTTGTCTCTTCAGCTCACAGCCTGAGCTGTCAGCACTAGCAGTCACAAAGACAGTCTCTTCTGGCTGATTAGAGGAGCTACTATGTGATCAGAGCATTGGCAAGGAGGATATTTTGATGCCATTTTAGAGACAGGTACTGGCAACAGAAATACAGACATCCTGCCCTCCAGGGATATGGGAATCCCAATGAAACAGAAATTCCAGAAATTCAAAACTGCCTTTTTAATTTTTTTTTTTTCTTTTTAATTGCCTTTAATGTGTTGGACCTTTCAACAGCAGTCATATAAGTTACTATTTCCTGATATGCTTTTGCCTCTGTCTGACAGATAGTATGTTATTTTGAGGCTGCAGTAATGCAATGTAGTTTCTGTCTGCATTAAAATATGGGCATGGGAGATCAGGGGTGTCTGCTAAAGGTGATGTTGGCATGCCATAGAGTAGAGTTTCTGCCAGGGAGAGGTTTCACTTTTGTTCAGACATCTGTGTGTGGCAATGGGTGATATCAAGAATTATTATTATTATTATTATTGTATGGTTAACACAGTAAGAATAATAGTAGTTGAATGGTTAATAATATTACAGGGTTAATAGATTAAATAGCTGTTGTTATTTTTAGGCATGAGACTCTCACAAAGATCTTTTTAAGTGTGTCAGGACTGTCACAGCCTACAAAGGTTTCCAGTCTAAGGGAGCCACCAAGACACGGAGCTGAGCCAGCAGGTAAAGCAATGCATGTGGCCAGGCCCTCAGCTTCAGGAGTGAGGATGGAGAGAGCTCTGAAGGGCCTGTGAGGTCATGAAAAGAGGTGGGGATAAATCAGAGTAGCAGAAAGTGGGGTGCTGCAGGCCTGGCTGCAGTAGGAGTTCTGGTGGAATAGAAATAGAAAGTTCATAGACTGGCCATTTTGCTGCCCAGACCTCAGAGTCATGGGACGTGGTTCAAAGAGGCAATTCCATGTTTGCTAGGATCTGCTAGTTGGTCCATCAGTTGAGTTGTAATCCAAGCTGCCAGATCTTGTTGGGCCAAAAATCCTGGAGAATCCCAGTCTGCCAGAGAGGCCATAACACTGTCTGCAGATAGGTAGATCTTTGACAGCTAACATTGTAATGCTCAGTTTGACAAGTAGAAACAAAGATAGACTTCAGGGGTTAATACTCAAGAAAGTCATTCTGTTTTGTATCAACAGAAAGATTTTACACAATGCAAACTGTTCTCTGAGGAAGTGTCTTCAGTGATGATCTAAAGTGTGCACTGGAGGATGATGGTCTTGTACCACACATAGAGATAATTCAACCATGAGAATGCAATCATGTTTCTAATAATTAAAAGTGTGTACCTGCTTTTGTGCTTGGGTATCCTGTTCTGGCCTGTGATTAAACTGTTCAGTATTAGGACATGAGTTTTGACCCGTACCAGCAATTGCTCATGTAAAACCTCGCCTCTGGAAGACGTACATCCCATTCTTTATTACCTTGTGCAATGAGGCAGGCCCATAACTTTCTGGGTGGTGTATGAAAATAACAGTGGGATTGGAGTGGTTGGGTTATTTGTACTATTTCTTGTTTTCTGTGACTGGGTGACATTTGCAGAAATGTTGAGACAGTCATGTCAGAAAATTCAAGACAGACAATTTTCTGCCTATTGTGAGATAATTACTGGTGTGAATGACTTTGTGTCAAATCACTGTTACACTGAGACTAACAAGACTTCTGGATATCTCTTCCCACTCTAGTTTTCTTGTGATTTAAAAAAAAAAAAAAATTATTCTGACTTCAAAAATCCTCACCAGCATGGAAGTTAGAAATCTGTCAGATCAAAATGACAGTAGCAAAACAAATTGGGCCGCTCAGTACTCTGCAGTATTCCTAAATTTTACAGGACATGCAAAAAATCTACTGAATAAGAAATTGTGTAGTAAAGTGTACAAATTCTGGAAAGGGACCTGGCAAAGCCCAGAAAGCTTAGGCTGGGCAACTCACTAGCCGTCATGTCCAGCCATGATATTCTGATGGTCTTTAAGTGATTGAAAATGTGTAATACTATAGTGCTTAAAATAAATGAAAAACTACCTAAGAAATAATGTCACAGGGAATCTTAGAATGAGTTACAGAAGATGGAATATGGCCCAGTGAAGTGGGATTTGCTGCATGTCACAAGCTCTAACTGACTCCACCAACAGTCTTTGACCTTGAAAGAGCTATTACATCATTCAGTACCAGAAGATGCAGAAATGGGCTTTCACCCTCTTTTGCCTCCTTGTTTTTGATTTTTCTTGGCAGGGAGAGCATTGGATGGGCAGCCTCTGCTGAAGTGTTCAGTGTGTGCAGCAACACTGAGCCAGGCTGAGCCATAGGGCAGAACAATCACTCTCTGGAGAGCTCTAAGTGAAAAGTTATGTTTCAGAACATGCACCTTGCATTATTTGCATCCATCTCTCCAAGCCTGATACAGAGCGGGGCACATCTCAGAGTCCTGCTGAAAATTAGAATGTAATTGCCAACTGAAATTGATCCTCGCTTGTACTGTCAAGGAGACGAGGGCATACACAGATGTATCAGATGTATCTCATCATCTTGCAAACAGGCATAACACCCCACTTTTGTTTTCAGCTGTTCTCAAGAAAATACAGCTCTGAACAGGGGTTTGGTTTTTGATCATTTCTCTTGAGTCCCTGCAGTTTGTGAATTGCTTCTCTTGGAGAGTACCAACCAGAGGTTTGTTTATGTTACATTCAGGGAGGAATCCTGGGGCTGTGCAGTGTCTCCCATGGAGCAGTCCTGGATGAACATAGCATCTTTACATGCCGGGATAGGGTGAGGGAGGCTGCTCCCTGGGTTTTGTCGCGCTGCTCTGCCACAGATTCTATCTCCCTTTTGA
The DNA here is from genome assembly GCA_013400775.1 of Chaetops frenatus. Taxonomy (NCBI): domain Eukaryota; kingdom Metazoa; phylum Chordata; class Aves; order Passeriformes; family Picathartidae; genus Chaetops; species Chaetops frenatus. The sequence goes on from VZTR01014337.1 coordinate 6,295, forward strand.
CTGAGGATCTCCCCTTGTTTTTGAAACCCAGCAGTGAGGACAGCTTGAGAACAGCCTGGATAAGCTGAAGCTGCAGTTCCTATGAAGCACAGTCCTGCCACATGCAGGTTGTCCTCTGTACTTTGCCTAATCCTGTCCAGATTATTAAAGACTTCTCTGACTGCTCTAATCCACCCATTTCTCTGGCCTCTTCCATCTGCTCCCAAGCCCCCAATTCCCTTCTGCACTGACTTGGTGTGTGTGGAGCCCCACCAGCTCACTGGTTGTTGTATTTTAGCCCAGTTCCTTGGTGCAGGGTCTGCTGCCTCTGTGCATGCCAATAAATTCCATTTGTTAGACCTTTTAATCTTCAATTTGGTGTATTTTTGTGCAGTGCAGACTGCATTACTATAGGGGGTGGTCTGGCACTTTTCTAGCCCTGTTTCAAGGCTGGTTTATTGCGGTACTCCGGGCTCCCTCAAGTAGGGAACCAGTCACTGCTGCATCCTCTTTCTGGAATGATAAATTTTGATACCAGTTGATGAAGTTACAGGTGGGCAATAGTGCAAGAGCCTTCAAGAATTATTTTTTTAAAGAAGCTGTAATTAACTTTGCTAATGAAAATCATCTTTGTACTGGCAGCTTAAATACCAGCTTCATGGTAAAGTCCCATATCTTAAATCTAAGCAAGGACTGTAATGGATACCTGTAAACTCACAGAGATTTCAGAGATTTAGCCTTAGTGTTTCAGCTGCAGAATTTTTTTGATTCATGTTTGGTTCTTTGTGGTTTTTTTTTTTTTNAGTAACTTTTTAGCCTTGCTTTATTATGCTATTGCTTTTTTGACTTTTTTAAATTAAAAAACCTGCTGAATCTTGACTGCTTGTGTTCCATTTGAAAACCAATGAGATAGTAGCACCTGGAATTCATAGATCTCCATCTGGAATTCCTAAATCCTCAGAGATGTAACATTTGTTTGTTCAAATATGCTACTGTTGATATTGTGCAGCAGTAAGTTTTCCCATATGGTTTTTAAAAATATCAGATAATTCACAAGTGGGGAGTGTATTATCAGTGGTGAAAACTCACAGTTTTCTGTTTAAAAATAGTATTAATTCTATCTTTTTAAGCAATGACAGTAGCTGCCATCCTCCAAGGTTGGATGTTTCCTTACTAGTGAAATCTGGAATATTCAAGAAAGCACAGAAGTAATAATGGGACTGAAAACTAAATAAATATGTTCAGCTGTTGTTTGCTTTAGTTTGTGGAATGAAATCTTTGTGGCATGTCATGGGCTGTTGATAGGCACAAGATCTCTGTTGTCATTGGGGTCACACTCCCTGGTGATCCAGGCATGGGCTCTTTCTCTTTGTTCCACTACTTCGGGTGCAGAGCTTTTATATCCCTGTCTTCAGTCAGGGGCTTGGGTGTATTTTAGGTGTCTCTTACAGTGGTGTGCACTCAAATGTAGTCAACTATCACCTCACACGACATCATAAATCCCACCTTCGGTCCCAACACAATGAATTCTTTGGATTTACTGATGCCTGCACTCTGAATGAGGTGGTAAAGCAGGATGAATGTGCCATTCCACTAGAGCACCCTGGTCAGAATTGCTTCTTTTACAGGGAGATCCAAGATAACTATATCTGTAATTAAATGTGCTCCTGCTTTCTTATTACCTATAAACCAGCCACTTTTCTGGTATAATTGTTGAGGAGCATTTAAGAATGTTCTGTGTTATCACCTGATGTGCATCTTCAGGAGAGTTATATTAGGAAGGGAAACAAAAAGCAAGTTACTCTTTAACCATGATAAATACAAGAAGTAAGTGTATAGTTGTCTTTCTTAAAACAGTTTCCTAGACAATTAAAGCAAAACTCCAGATATATTAGTGCCAAATACACAGTGCTCCAAAGAAGATCCAGCAGTAGGAAGAATTATTTTAATAGACTTATTTTTCCTCTCATTTTTCTCCTTTCTGTGGTCACTTGCTGGTATCAAAACAGATCACTGCGATCCATAAATACACAGTTTCATTTTTCTGAGATGTAGACAATTGCATTTCCTTCCAAGGTAACCAGAGTAGTTTGCCAGTATGACCTTTTTATTGTGTTCAGTTTTCAAGTGCAGACTTCATTGCATTGGCTGCACTTGATTCCCAAGTGAAAATGAGGATGCTGCTACTTGTTGATTGTGGGTTGTCATATTGAAGGTTGCTAGAATACATGTAGTATTGTAATACAGAAAAGTGTTTATCTGTTCTTACATAGTTATTTTAGGCAGTAAATATTCCTTCTGGCCTGATAAATACTATTTCTTCAGCATGATTTGTGTTTCCTCTCAAGATCCTGTATCTGCTTTCAGTGACTGAATAGCAAAGCCTTGTTGATAATTTCTTTTGTCATTTTTGCCCTGATTCTTTCAATTTCATGTCACAATAGTCTCTGTTAATATATGGGTAGATCATTTTCTCAGCAGGCTGATTCCTTTTTACTCCTTCTCTGATGTCAAATATTATGTTTTCCCATAAATAAGTCTCTTATCCCTTGATATTTTGTTAATCACTTTGATGCAGCCTCTCAGTTGTTTTTGTTGGTTCTTTGTTTGTTTGTCTTGGCTTTGTTTTTAAAAGCTTCATATATTAAAGGTCTAATTCTGCCCCTGGTGATGCTTTCACATTTTTTTCCTTTGACTATTATGGTGGTGTAAACCTGACCCTTCAGCATTTGTACTTCTAAAATCTGTGGGGTTTTTTCATATGGGCCTGAATGCAGGTTGTACTTAAGAGTACACTATAGATATATAAGGCATAAAGTCATAAAAACAAGGCAGTCAGGGAGAAACCTGTGAGGGAGCACAAAACAAACACCTCACTTTTCTGAAATACAAGGGAAGAGGAAATCTGCCAGGAAAACCAGAGACCGAGTAGATGATTGTGGTACAAAACCAAATTGAGCTAATAAAAGGCCAGACCACCCTGTCAATGATTCCTGCTTTCATTCACTGTGGAGGAGTTTGAGGACAGTTTCTGTTCCAGAACCTTTCTTTAGGATGAGGACTCCTTATGGAAATGAGTGTAGAAATGAAGAGTTGTTCTCCCTACCAGTAGGAAGAGTAATCGTGGCCTGTGGTGGGATGTGTGTTGTTCAGTGTGTCACAGGTGACCTAAAGTGAGCAGGGAGGTAGCAGCTTTCACTGGAGATACTGCATTTTTCAGCACAGGGAAAGTGAGGGCTGACTGAAGGGCTACAAAAAAAAAAAAAAAAAAAACAAAAAACAAAAAACAAAACCAAAAAGAAAAACAAACCAAACCAAACCCAACCAAACAAAAAAAAAAAAAAAAAAAAAAAAAAAAAAAAAAAAAAAAAAAAAAAAAAAAAAAAAAAAAAAAACAACCAAAACCAAACCAAAAAACACAAAACCAAAGCCAAAAACCCAGTGCTGATCATGTGAGTGATAAAAGTAACAGGTGAAATGCAGAAAAATGCAACTTAGGTACAGAGGAGTGGTGGGAGGAGGAGTAATACTGAGCTCCTCTTTGACCTGAGCATTATAATTCAGGAGCAAGATTTGGGGTAAGAAAGATTAGCTGAATTCTCTTCATAAGCATCAAGAAAAAAACTGGGTCTGATTAGGTTTAGAAAGAGGAATGAAAATAAATCAGAAAACATCATTATGACACTGCATGATATTGCTTTTGCATCTTGAATATTGCATGTAACTCTGGCCCCATCTTCATAAAGCTACAATAGAATTGGAAAAGGCTCATAAAAATGCAGCCTGAATGATCAAATGTACTAAACAAGCTCCATGAAGGAAACAAATAGGACTCTCTCTCCTGAACAAATGCGTGAAGAGGTCTAGGAAACTGGGATGTGAAGATATCTTCCTGGTCAGCATCCAGCAGGAACCAACTGAAACTCTAGGGCTCTGGGTCAAAACGGAAAGGTTGTTCTTCACTAAGTTGGTGGTAAAAATACCACAAGATGTTGTACATGCCAGAAGTTTCCCATTATAAAAAACCCCATCAAACTAGCTGGTTATATTTATGGAAAAAATCTTTCACATATTAAATAGAAATAGACTGTGTGTGGTTCAGTGTGTCCCTACCAATCCCTCTAGTCCTGCTGGAGGTTGGAAAAATGCTTCAGGGAAGGGCTAGTTGATTATCCTGGGGTTACCCTGTCTTCCCATGCTTTCCTAGGCACCTGCTCTTGGACGTTGCAGTGACAGGTTGTCAGGCTGAATAGACCTTGTTCTTTCTTATGTTATTTTGTGCCAGGGACAATTTTTGCCCTCCTGTATTTAATGCTGTGTGCTTTGAGGGGTGTGTTTATTAAGCAGTGTTTTGCCATTTTATGCAAGTTCATGTGACCATATATATATATATATTAATATATATATGGCTTTAAATATATTAATGGGTTGATATCCATATGTCTCAAATCAGGAGGAGGTGTCCTGGATTCAAACTGCTAAGCTACTTCCTACATGTGCTGTGGCTGCTGCAACTGGCCAAGTCCCAAGTAAATTCTCCTGAAGGCAAGGATGATTAGCAAGGTTGCCTCACAACGAGGTTTCTATTCCTGATTTCTATGAGTGTGCAGAAAAAAATTGAGATGGCAAAACTGTTTTTACAAGAAGATCATGTAGTAAAGGCAAAAGCTGTCAAAAGCCTTGGCCTGAAGGGTGTGTTTGTGTGTGGCTGCTGTGTATGGCAAAGAAGCAAGCAGCGGGGGTGAGGTGTTGCTGTCACACCAGAACTCTGATGTTGTGGAACCTTGAAAGGTTCCAGATTGTGTTTCACCTTTCTGAGTTCACTCATCTCTTCTTGGCCCCTTCAGAGGAACTGCTGCAGTACAGATGGGCAGTAGATTTTGTCCTTGGAGAGAAAGGCAACTTTGAAACACCAGAGGAGAATGTGGCTTACACCTTGGCAATCAGTTGAATACCCACCACTGAATGGAAGCAGTAACTGCTCTGTTGTAATTAGGATGGTACTGAGCTCGAGGCTTTGGCCCAGTCCCACTGTTTCCATAAGTGAAACCTGGTGGCGTGTGTCCTGTGGCTGGAGTGCCCTTTTGGATGGTTATAGGCTCTTCAGGAGGGAGAGGCAGGGCAGGAGAGGTGGAGGGGTGACACTGTATGGAAAAGAAGGGTTGCAATGTCTGGAGTTCACAGTTGAAAGCCTCTGGTTAAGAATCAAGGGACAAGTAATATCCCCTTGATATGGGGTAACATCATTTTTGTGCAATGTTTTTTTTCTTTGGACACACTGGTAGTTTATGATGTGTAGATAAAGATTATGTCCAGACTACAGCTGCTGCTGACTGCAACACAGCTCTTTCTCAGATTATTCCGTTTGCTGAAGTTGAAACAGTATTATACTGTTCACGCTCAATTGAATGGCAGTGAGAAAAGTTCATGCATTTTCTGAAGTATGCTGTGTAACTAACATTTAGAGACCCTGGTAGTCTTTACTTCACTCCTTTTGTCAGAAAACTTTGGGAAGATCTTAATCAGCTGACCTTTTAGGAGGCCTAAGCCTGGGTGAACAAACACGATAGCCTCAACCACCTTCTGGTGCAAGTAACAGTCCCTGGAGCTGCACAGATGTATACCAGCAGATGTTCTGTTTACAACCTGGCTGTTGGTGAAGTTCACTGACACTGCAGCTCAGCTCAGCTGTGAGGAAAACCCAGAGAGGATATGAGCTTTAACCCTCAGTAACTTTATTTTCACTTCTTCTGTAGCTTCTTTTCATCAGCTCACTTAAAAGTTAAAAGAAGAATTAATTCAAATGGCAACATCTCCCTTCATAAGAGAATGTGAGATCAGGTGAACCACTCCTGCTCACCTGTCAGCTCCAAGACTTTTCCTATTGGCAGCAGATCGTGGCCACTGGGAGGTGGGTTGTCTTCTTGGAGGACCCCACAGAACAGAAATAAAGATGCCATAACCTACTCAGTAGATAGTGTTTGGAAATTCCTGGAAAGATGTGTTTGGATGCAGAGATTATTACACTGTTATTTTGAGAATGAGATTGCAAGTAGAACCTGTGGTTAATCTCTAATTCAAGAAGAGAACTTGATTTTATTCTTGAATTGTTTTGTGCTGTTACCAAAGGCTGGAAATACTAGAATTATAGAATGTTTTGGGTTCTGAGGGACCTTTAAAGGTCATCTAGTCCATCCCCATCCTGCAATGAGCAGGGACATTTTCAATTTACCTATACCTAGCTGCTTCTGGTGGCCCTGAGAGCCAGAGTTTTCAGGTAAGGACTCTTGTGAAGGGAAACCAGATTTAGTGCCTCTCCTTGACTCAGTGGACCCATCATAGGCACCAGATCAATTCTAAAATGAGGAGTTAACCCCCTAAAGGAAAAGTCAATCAATTACCAGGGAATAACAGCTTGGAAGATGTCGTGGGTTTGTTCAAAACCAGGCAGAAACACCACTTAATGTAGTGGTTTCACCTTCACCTACTCGCCTGCTCACACCAGGCGAGAGTGCAGTGTAGTGGTTTCATGAGAATAAGGATTAAGAGACATGCAAAGCAAGCCTAAACTTCAAAGATAAAAATAATTTATTAACAGAACAAAAAAAAAA
>VZTR01014337.1:13532-67075 GCA_013400775.1 Chaetops frenatus
GGGGGGGCGGACAGAGGCCCGGCCCGAGAGAGGAGAGGACCAGGCGGCCCCGTCTTGGAGCTCCATTCTCCTCTCCCTCAGGCAGGGAGGGGGAGCAAAAGCAACCCCAGAGCAGCAGCAGCACTGCCTGAGGGGGAGGAAGGGGGAGCCGGCCGCAGCCCCGGCACAGCCCCCAGGCCCTGAGGCACAGAGCGGCCGGCCGGGCACGCGATGTTACCTTCCCTGCGAATGGAAGTCAAAGAGGGCTTCTAACTTCTCGCTCTTAAAAATGTAAGGTTCGCAAAGACGCCCCCAATGCTCAAGTGGCCACACGAAGTGCCCATCTCAAAACCAGCCAATCTGTGGGCCCTCCACCCCCACCGGAAACTGTGCTCTGGCGGAAGTGGAAAAACAAAACCTCCCCAGGAAGGAGAAAAAAGTTGTTGTCCTTCAAACCACGACAGAGGATACTGTCTGTAAAACAATTTGGCATTTATAAATCATTTGGATTGCAGAAGGGAGATAGTTTTCAGACAGGATGTGATTTCAGCAAAGTCCTTCTCAATCAGAGAGCCTACCCACTAAACACATTTTAGTTTTAAATACAGGACCTCTGTTAGGCTCTGCCTTTCCCAGCAAGTCATTGTAATATCTGTCTGATTTCTCCTGTGTTCTTCATTAAATGAGCCTGTACATCTTGGTCTGCAGGGCCTCCCTGGGAACAGCAGTGTCTGGCAGAAGATGTTTGTTCTGCAGGGTACTCTGTTGTCTATCTCACATGCAGAAAGAACCTTCAGCACCTGGTGGCCATTGATGTTCTGTCCAAAGAGAGAGGCAAATAAACATAAAGGTTAACACTTCCTTTCTCTTTAGTGTCCAGGAAGGAAGAAAAACTGAGTCACGTACAATGGATGTGTGATACCAAAACTTTCCAGGGCATTATGAACATCCCAGTGTCTCAACTATGACAGTTCCAGCCATCTTTCCTTGTGTTTTGTGCATTGAAAACCAGGAATGCAATCCTGTATTAAACCAGCTTGCATTTAATTAGGTTTCTGTGTGTTCACCTATTGTATATCAAGGACAAAGATGTAGATTTTTCTTCTCCATGTTGTAAGCAATTACATTTCAGAATTTCTCCAAGCAGTAGTTCACTTAAAGAAATACTAACAGATCTATAGATACAGATTTTTACACACATTTCACCCCCTCTCTCATCAACACACCCTGTGTCTTCTACAGATTTAGATTTGTGGCTATATTTCACCAATGTTCTATTGTGTTATGCTTGTCAAGGCCATGGTTTTGGATAAAACTAGATTAGAAGCAAGCCTGTGCAAGCCCTCATCTCTTACAACGTTGGGAGAAAGGTTGACTGGAGTTATGACAGTTATCACTGGCATCACAAGAAAGCAGCTATCACAGCACTGGAAACATCAGGCTTGCCATAAAGTTAACCCTTGGTGGCAATTTTTTTCAGGTGTTTTATAGCTGGTATATGAGAAAAGCTGGAACATTACCAGAGAGAAATATAGAGTGTAGGGAGAAAGTGGATTATTAATTCCATTAAACATGGTCTAGTTTTGGTTTTTCTCATAGATTTTCAGAAAAAAAAAAATCCCAAAGCTCTTGTATGGGGTATTTTTTCATTGCAGTGATTTATAGTGATTTGGAGAAAGAATCAAAGTATTGAAACCTTACGCTATGAAAAAGATTTTTCAAGTATCTGTTATGATCCAGTTACACAAATTTTTAGAGAAAATGAGACCATATGCCAAAGTCAATAGTATGGATTTTATTTAACAGTGAATAAGAGAGAAGTAGGAAAAGAGCTGGGGGACAGAAAGATACGTGGAAGAGACAGATGAAATAGAAAATACCACCATTCTGTGGATCCCAATGGTGTGCTGTTGACCCTCTCCATCAGGTCTTCTTGGCGGTGAGATTTGCCCCAAAATACAGAGTTTGATGGATTAACACATGCTTGGGCCAGGCGGGAATGCCCAGGTACCTCCCCTGGTAGGGGGAAGTGACACTGTCTCTTTCAACAGGCTCCAGATATGTTGCATCCCTTTGCATCATGAGCAGGGCTTTGCTGCAAGGCCTCAGCAATGAGTCTGGGCATACTTCAGGGATCTCTGATGGTTTATGAAACCCCCTCAGCTGCCCGTCATGTGCATGTCCTTTGTGTGTGGCTTTCCTGGGGTTGGGGGTTTTACACTGAGCCAGTTTGTGTGAGGGAGGATGAGTGTTCACTGCCTCTGACCAGAGGTTACACAACAGCCCCAAAACTCTCCTCCTCCTCCTCCCATCTTGGTTTGGTGGGAGCCTGTGCAAACCTGGCCTCAGCCAGGATGAGCCTGTGGGCTATGGCCTTCCCTCACCCCATGGAACACAGCCAGCACTGATTTTCAGGACAGTTGCTGGGTTTGTCTTTCTTGTGGATACATTCCTTCTCCCTCAGCCTTGTTTACTTCTCCCTAGACCTAACTGACCAACAGTGTCACCTTTATCTTATCTCAAGTCCCCCTTAGGTGATGTAACTCACAGTCCAATGTTCCATTCAGGCATATTCAGGGAGGGGTGGGCATTAGTGATCACAGCTTCTTTATATAGTTTTGTCATAATGGGCAAAAAGTCCTTCATAACAGCCTTTAAGCCATTAACCAAAGCATTTCAGTATCTCACTGTAGGTCAAACACATTTTTTGAAGGATGTGTATTTCAAAGGGTCACCTGTCATCAGTTGGCTCCTCAGTACAGCACTTACACAGACTGTCAGTAGACTTTCAGTGTGTTAGCAGGGACTCTACTGCTCATCCTTATCCACACAGATCCAGCACACCTGCACTGCTCTCTGTGGGATTTGGTTCTGATGTGTTCAGAAAGCAGTTTTTGTGTCTGCAGACTCCTACATGGAAGATGTGGTAATGTGTGTACTTTTTTTTTTTTTTGCTCACCTATCTTTTCTTTCCTGAAGATTTTTGTTGTTTTAAGGCTTAAAAAACCCCAAACAAAAGAACAAAACACCTTGCCCAGAGCCCCAGGATTCTTCTATAGAAAGCCCAAACTACAGATTTTAAGTAGTGGTTCAGCCCCTGCCTAAGTGCAGGAGGGTACCTGCAGTTACATCTGTTCACCCTCTTGGTTTGAGCAGAGCTCTCACACCTTTCTTGCATGTTCAAGCACACACAAAATCAGCCTCCTTTGGCCTTCTCCAGGGCAGTCCTTTGGTTGTTGCAGTGTTTGTTTAACATGCTATGGGTCAAGGAGGGGCATCAGCACTGCAGGAATGTGCACAGGCATTGTAGTTCTGTGATCTCACTCCTACCTGGGGATCCCTACTGCTAATACCACACCAGTGCCATAGTTTCTATCCCATCTATGCAGAATTGCTTCTGATTTAAAACATTTATGCTGTACCCAAGGATTTAGTTCTTGGTGGCTGTCACCATGTGCATAAGGAATATCCTGATGTCAGGAAGGTATTTTACCCATGTGCAGGTGTCAATATATGCCATAAACCTGACACGTACAGCTTGATACATAACTTTTGTGTCATTGAATTCCACCTAAAACCTGTTAAGAAAGAATAACCTTCTTATTCAAAGAGAAGGGCTGATGAAAAACCACGTGATCTGTAGATTTTGGGCAGTGCTTTCCCTCCAGAGTAATCTCCTCCTGAGCAGGATGCAGCATCTCCAGTGGAATGGTCGGTCTGGGCACTCACATCTGCACTGCCATGCTCATTCTTTCATTTAACTTATTCACATATTTCTCTCTAGCCTGCCCCCTCCTTGGCTGAGCTAGCACAGTGAATGCACAAGAGACTCTTTCCCTTTAATGAAGACTTCCTTTCTAGTAAAAAAATTCATTATTTTGTGAAAAAAATAGGGATACTGAAGTCTCAGCATGGGAAAGCCTGGGTTCTACCCCCAGACCTCACGCTGGCTGGGAGATATATTAATTCTATTCCTGCTTTCTCCACATTTGATGGCTTCAAAAATTTGGCTCCTTGGGAGAAATCATCCTGATCTTTCTTTTCTCATCATGCAAAAGTGAGGTGGTACCTTGGTCTCATATCACCAGCGTGAGTGTACATTCAATAAGTTTTCATCACTAAAAAGATTTTAAAAATAAAAGATATTTATTGCACCATGTTTTGTAGTAAGAAATGGAGCTGTTAAGCAGATTGAGAGGAAATTTTATCACCCCAAGGAATGTCATTTTCAGTGCAGCTTCTCCCTTTCCTTCCTTTCTATGTTAAACCAGCTCTTTAATTACCTGTAAACCTACAGCATCAAGTGAAAGCTGTGAAGCCCTCTCTGGGTGTAGCTGTGGCTGCAGGTTTCATGTTCTCATCTCTGGTTCAGTTACTCAACATTTCAGCATGTTTCTTCTTCAAAGTGAGGTACTTGTATGTGCAAGGTACCCCGAGGAGTGCTGGTGCTCAGTAGTGTAGAGAGGCCTATAAATTCTTTCTCCATCTATTTATTGCATGGAAGGTCACAGCTGATGACACTGAAAGGCACAACATTTGTGTCTCACACTCTGAAGCTGCAGTGGAAGCCCACAAAATTTACGGGGTTAAAGAAAACAGTGGAGGGAGAGTGCTGTGCCCTGACATCCAAGTGCTGGATGGCTGTGAGCAGAAAGGGGGTTATGCTGTCATCTTACCTGTCAAGGCAGCAGCAGTTTGGAGTCCTTTGGAGCCTTTAACAAAAAGATGAAATTTATATCATACTTGAAATGGAAGAGGATTGTCTGACTTACAGACTGGAGTTCTCCCTTCCTTTTAAGTCATCTCTTACCTGCAATAATGACACCTCTTTTAAAAGGTGGAAAAAGAGAAGGAGAACAAGTGAAAACAAAGTTTAAAATAATCCCAATTATCACATCGGTTCTAAACAGCAGTGACTCCCCTGATGAGAAAGATGACCCACAACATGATTTGATTCTTCCATGTGCTGCCAGGGGCCAGGCCCTGAGATTAGAACCAGAGGTCTTTGCTCTAAACATCGAGAATAAGAAAAGATTGATGTAGAAAGCCCAACCCACTAGACCTGCATGGGTTTTTACTGGCTTTTGAAAGATGTTTAAATTATTACTAGAATGTTTGCACCTCTCTTCTGGCTTAAGCCAAAGGTCCGTACCCTGCTATGCTCTTTTCAACACAGGCAAAGCAGAGTGGAAAAATAGGGAAGTCATGTAGTGATGATTCCCTAAGATCCTGTATTATCTCCTGAAAATGTGTGCTTTGGGCACTTCTGGACCAAATATTGTGTCTCTTTACTCAATAGACCTCAAGAGGTTTTCCTTCCTTTAATTTGCAGGATACATTTTGAAGTCCTGTCAGGTTTTGACAACCACAGCATCCTGTGGTGAAGAGCTTTGCAGCTTCATTCTGTACAGGATAGAGGAATTTTCCTCATGTTTTAATCTTGTGATTTAAAAATGTATTTTTATTATATAATGTCTCACTCTTTGAAAAGAGAGTGAAAACTTATGTTGGTTATATTAAAATTGTTTTCATATAACCTGTTGGTCAGCTTTTCCCCCAGATGGAAAAGTTTGTCAGTTCAGTTCTCCTTCACACAAAATCTATTCTATGCCTTTGATCAGACTTCTTGTTTGCCCCTTGCTCTTTCCAAATCCATGGTATGTTTTTGCAGATAGGTGCTTTGGAATTGCTAACAACACTCATGGTGCAGGTGCACTGCATATTGATGTGAGGAATTGTGATGTTTTCTCCGTTCTGTTCTGCCCCTTTCCTAATAACTTGAAACATTCAATTCCCTTTCCTGACCTTTATAGAGCACCAGGCTCAAATTCTCATGGAGCAGCATATATGGCGTATTCTAATCTGTGGTGGTTTAGGTCAAATTTGGGAGGAGTGTGTCTCAGTTGGCTCAGAACCTGCCATTGTATACACTGGTTTAGGATTGCATTTATGCATGATATAATATTGCTCTATGATGACTTTCTTCTGCTCCTTCTTCCCACACTCACTCAGTTTAGCAGAGTTGTGGTACTGGTGTTCCCAGCTGTATCCCACTGCTGACATTCCTGTTCTCAGCAGGTTGTATCACTCCCTGCACAACTCACCGTGTGTGGCATGGTGTGTGCTGACCTCCCAGTGCTCACCTTCCTGACAGCTCCTTAGCTAGGGGAAAACCTTTAGTCCCATGCAGGGCTTACTCTGTGAGCTTTGGGGTAAAACATGGGAGTTGTGATTGTTTTTTGTTAAGGGAAAGTCTTAGTTGCATTGCTGACCGCAATACCTTTAAGAATTGCATTAAAGACACCTTTACAATTTCCTCTCCTTTTCCTGGTCTCCTGCTTCCAGGCAGTGCTTTTGCCTCCTAGGAAGAAATCAGCACCCTGTAACTTATTGTCACTTGTAGTTTGTGGACAAACCAGGACTGAGCAGGCACAATGTGGGGCCTGGTAGCACAAGAGGGTTGCACAGGTATTTTGCAATAGTTGCTCATAACCCTGGTCTGATTTCCCAGTGTCTGTCTTGTCATTACAGTCAGAAAGTACTTGTTCTCTTGATAGCAGTCACTAGATTGTAAAATTAGAAAATTAAGATAAACAGGACATGAGTTGTCAAACCAGTGGCAGGTTCCCAAACTGGACTGCATACTGGAAAACTAGGCAGCAGTGAACATGTTCTGACAACAGTTCTGTTGTCCCTGTGTTTGAATTTTAGTATGCAGAAAAGGACAGTTCCACTCTGGGTATTACATTGAAATGTTCATGTCTGGAATGGCACCAGCAGATCACTGAGTGAGGACTGCATACAGAACTTTGACCCATGCAATAAACAGTACCTTCTCCCATCTCCAGTGGCAAGTGTGAACCTGGCTGGAATTCATGCTCTGCGTGGCCTGGAAGGACCCTGTTTTTAAGAAGGAAATGGAGAAGAGGACTGATGACCAGGGCTCTCTTTCAGGTGAGTATTCTGAAGGGTGACACCATATCCTCCTGATATATGGTAGAGGACTTAGCAGGTATTTTCAAACTATAGAGGTTACAGCTCACTGGAACATGGGAGTTGTTGTTCATCGCTGTCCACTGTAGATGAAATGAAGGCAGTGATGGAAAGGCCACATTGCTGTTTACCACAGGAACTTTGAGGCTGTCCTGGGACAAATGGGTGTTTTCAACAGCCCTCTATAGAGCAGAATGTGGGGATGTAGCAGGGACACAACCATGACATGGCAACACTTTCAGAAATCACATCAATTGAGTGCATGAGGTTTCACAGCAAATCCAACAGCTGGGCAGTGGGAACAGGCCTGCTGCAAAGACAGGTTTGTCTGAGCGGGAAGCTGGCACTGGAAGTTTATTTCCAGATAAACATCAGGTGTTATGGAATGGCTAGAAATGTGTCTTGTAGAGGTTAGTTTTTAGTAAAGACTTCTTTTCCTGTGCCACATTGGAGCGAGAAAGGAAATTGTCAGAGAAAATGTATCCCTGTACAATGAATATTTAGCACAAGAAGGCATCTGCCATGCTAAGGATTGCCAAAAAGAACTTCCACACTCCCATTATAAAACAGTTATATAATACGTTTTGGGTCATTGACAGTTGTTTACTAAATATTAAGTAGTTGTCCTGTACTATGATTTCTTTGCTCTGAATCACTCATAGTAAATATTTTTGTAAGCAAGAACCCTGCCTTGTGCTTAACTTTTAATTTATTATTTAAAGGCTTCATGGATTCTAATTAGAAGTTACGTTGAAATTCTGGGTACTTGCTGGCAGAAATTGTTTATTTGAATAGTTGTACCAATATTAGATAAAATTCCTTGAAAATAAAAGACATCAAGGTTTCAGAAAGATTCCAATAAAACCATAATTGAAAACCTGGAGAAATAAGTGCTGGGGAAGTGAGAAAGATGGAAGACAGCCAAATAAACTGGAAGTTTCATCCTTGTTCACTTTTACTATTTTAGTACAGGTCTTAGACTATTTAGAACTTTCTGTTGATGCTCCACTTCCTGGAATTCTGTGATTCCTGTGAAGTCCCGAGATTGGCAGAAAAGTCGTTCTTAATTAAAAGTACTTCAGGACATCATTGATTGAAAAAAATGAAATAACAGGAAAAGATGTTTCAATGGCATGCATGTAAAGATGGAGATGCTAGAAGGCAAATAATGTATTGCTTTTCAAAATGTGACTTGAAAGGTGTCGATGATTACTTTTAAATATATTCCAGACTGATTTTGACTGATGTTTTTTGCTTAAACTTATAGTTTTCTTGGAGAAACTCCTAATGTTTTCTGTAATGTTTTAACTTTCTTGAAGTTTTACATTAAAAGCACTGTAAATACCTAAATTTCCAAGAGTTTTTAGTCTTTTATTGAGTTAGAGAAATTTCTGCCAGTAAAATGAATAGAAGAACATTCAGGCAATATTCTATGAATGTCTGCAGGTGAAAGCATAAGCAAGTAAGAAGGGCTCCTGAGATTACTGAACAAGTTCAAAGCCCAGTGACAGGACACTTGGAGCTTGGTTACCAGCACTGTGTTGTCTTCTCACAGGGAGGATACTGATGGTCTGTCTCTGAAGTTCTCTTTCATGCTTTTCTGGGCTTGGAAACCATGTCTGCTTCTAACCTGGGAAACAGACTTTCATAAACTCCTATTTACTATGAAGAGAGGGCAGTTTAAAGGAGAAGCAAAATTAATTTTTCCCTGGGGAAAATAAAGTTCCCTGTCTCATGTCATGAGGAACAGCAGCTTCCCCTTGTACAAAGCAACAAAGACCTGATTATCTGAGAGCTGAAGAGGTTAATGAGGATAAACGTGCTTATTTACAGTGATATCACCTGTTTACCTGAGCTGGGCTTCTGCCCTTGGCACTCTGACAATGGTGCAACACTAAGAGCTCATTTTTCTTTCCAAATTGCCTTCTCATGTCCTTTTAATGGCTCCTCAGGGAGGATGGCGAGGCACTGTCACAGGTCACCCAGAGAAGCTGTGGCTGCCCTTGGATCCCTGGAAATGTCCAAGGCCACGTTGGACTGGACTTGGAGCAGCCTGGGATAGAGAAAGCTGTTTGTGCTCATGGCAGGGGGTGGGACTGGATGGGCTTTCATGTCCTTTCCAACCAAAACCATTCTGGGATTCTATGATCATTCTTTCTGTTTATCTAAAGATTTTTCTGGAGTTGAAGGGAAGGTACTTGTGTAGATTGGCAGAAAATATTTTGTTGTAAATCATCCCATGTCACCCTACATTAACCAACTGTGTCTGCATCAGAGGAGCCTTAAGCCCTGCTAGCTCCAAATCCAAACAGCAGAAAGCAGCAGCGACCTCAAAGCTGTCACAGCCTAAAGGAGCTGGCCTTTGCCTCAGAGGAATGAGCTCCATTATTTTCTGCAGCAGGTGTTTTCAAGTGCCAGGTCCCTTACAATTTCCATTTTATTTATTGCCTGTTGATTTGATCAAATGCAAACTTCAATCCGTGCTACAGTTAATTCATTAGCTGGCTGTGACTTTAGGTCAAATCTTAATTTGGTTAGCAGCATTCAATTTTAGTCAGTCTTGTGCTTTCTTTTTATGCAGTTACCTACTGATTTTCAGTGAAATTCACAAGGAGATGCAAACCTTATTTTCTCTCAGTCACAAGAAAAGGCTATGTTGAGAAGGTCGGGAGCGTCCAAGGGAGGAATCTGAGAGCTTCTGGCTCCCCAGTTCTCTCTGTCATTTGGCAGTTAATCTGTGACTCAGAAAATCAACATGTCATGTGGATGAAACATATGGAGGTGAAATATTTAACTGCCAGCTTGAAATACAAACACATCACAGCAGGTCCTGTACATACAGATACATCCTGTGTGAGAATAAGTGACCATAATCCAAGTACTAGGGAGGAGAGAAAGGCCACCTTGGGCAAATCTTTTCTTTCATTCAGCAGTTTTCTCATACTTCTGAGGAAGCTGAAATGAGTAAGTTTATTTTCCTGTGAGCTCTTCTCCCTGTGCTGTTGCTTCCCAATGTGCTAACTACATCAATTCTCACTGAAGCACAGTAGTGAATAGCAAGATATGCTGCAGACGGAGAGATCAAAAGTCACAGATCCTATGCATGAAGCAGTTTCTCATTTTAAGCAGTGGGAAATTTTCATTGACATGATGGGGTCACAAGTTAACTCTGTAAATCTATACCTGCTTAACCCCCCAAATTTCCATCTGCCAGAATGCTCCTATATAATTTTTTAGAAATTAATGACTGATCTGTAGTATTCTAAGGTCTCCCTGAGTGGAATATAGGCCTATGTATTGCATAATGGTAGGAATGGGTGGGGAGAAGTGTCCTTCAGCAATGCTATTTCACACTTGAATCAATGAATTTTTACAGTGAACTTGTCAAAAAGCATCTTATTTCTTTAAAGCTTTTATATGCATAGAGTGAAAGGAACCTCATCCAGGTTGCTTCAGTCTGTCCAGGGAATATGTGTTGGTGGTTTTAATTAAAGCAGAGGAGCTGTTTTATTTAATGATTCAAGTGCCTGCTTGTTTCTTCCTGGGTTTCTGTAAAGCTCGCAGTGGTGCCCTGGGTCACAGGTGGGAGGAAGGATGAAAACGTTTGCAGAATAAGCCTCTCTGTTATTTACTTGCCTTGTTGGAGTCACTCTAGAGGCTAGAACAAGATGACATGGAAGTCAGTGCCTGTGGAAGCGAGGGATTATGCAGGACAGGAAGGATCGGGCTGAAATTCAGAAGGGAGGTCTCTGGGGAAGAGTGGAGGGATTTTCAAGTAAAAAGGTCTGCTTGATTGCACCTCTGAGAAGAGATGGAATAAAAAGGAGCAGGAGCAGAGGCTGGAAATGGCAGCAGGAGGAACACAGATGTGTTCTCCATATGTGCCTTTGAGGGGGGCACAAGGGCTGGGAACACATCCAGCTGCTGTAACTGGAGGTGGGGGTGGAGACACCTTGGTAAGAGTGAGAGGGGGCTGAGGGGAGAATTGTGTCATGGTTTAGTTTGTAGCCGTTGCAATGGAAAAGGCTGTCTGTCCGCAGGGCACAGCCCCTGCCTCGTGCAGGTTGGCCTGATGGATGGTGGCAAACACAGCTCTGCACAGACAGTGCCCCGTTCCTTCCTTTGCTTCCAGTCCGGGCTCCCGGGAGGCAGCAGCCAGGAGCAACTGGGAAGCGAGCTTGCACTCACCTATTAATCTGGAAAAAGTAGGTGATTCTGAGCTGGCCTGTTCTGCTCAGGCTACTGCGAGACAAGAACTAGTGAAGGCTTCCTGCAAGAGGACGAGCCCGTTTTCACACTGTGCTGCAAGTATGAAAGGAAGGGAAGTAAAAGCTTAACAGGAAAACTCATCACCTACTGAGCAAGCAGCACTCACAGGATTTTGTAGCCAATGTAGTGCCTAAACTTTAATGGCAGAATGATATTTCAGCGTTAAATATGACATTTTTCTTTGTCTTTGCTGGCACAGTGTCTCTGATCAATGAGAAGATGGAAGGCAGTCGAAAAGAGAAAGGAGTATCTGTGGTACCAACTGCAAACGTTTTTCATGCTTTTTATTAGCAGTATCTCTCTACAACAAAATATGAACTTTTTATTTTTAATGTTGTTTTTTTTTTTTCTAGGATTGATGCTATATATTTTACATCACATATCAAGTTTTCTGTGGTTAATGCTAGTCAGAAACTTTACAGAGTATAAGGTGCTTATCCTGTCATTTTATCCTGTCACACTGCTCAGGGAAATAAAATGTTAATGTAAGAGCTCAGGAGAGATAAAATTAATATTCTTGCAGAATATTTGAGATACTATGTAGTAATTTAAGATATAGATCTTTTACATATCTGTTTACAAGAAAATAAAGACTGTTGGCAAAACAAAAGGGTCTTTAAAGTACTGGGGGAAATAAAATGTGTAAATACTTGAAGACTTTGAAAAACATGGATTTATTGATGAGACTAGAAACATGAATCTATGAACACTAAAAAATGAAATAGTTTAGCTTTTGTACTGCTGAAAAAAATACTGTAAAACTCAAAGACCTGACAGACTGATGAAAGACAAGTACTATGTTAATTTTCAAAAACTAGAAAAAAGAAAAAAAAAGGCAAAAAATGAACCCCGAAGCAAGACAAACAGCAAACACAGGAAGAAAATGAGGCCTAATAGTTACTCTCTTACTAATTAAAAAAAGACTTTATGGTACAAGAATGATGTCATGAATATTTCAAAGGCAAACCCAGCATAAATTAGAGCACTATTTATAAAGAATAAGTGCTGGAATTAACATGCATATTCTTATTAGCAGAGTTGCCAAAATCCATTTCAAGAATGAGCATATAAACTTGTTTTATGCTGAATCAAAATTGAGTTATTAGCTGTAGAAAAAATCCTACTTTTTAAAATTTGAACAACTATAAACCTCTAAGAATAAAGCTTGCTACAAGGACATGAGCTTGCTGACTTTTAAAAAATCTTTGGTATACTATATCATGCCTAGATGAAATTAAATTCGGTGACTGGTGTGGAGCGGTTCTTCATTCATTTGATTTTTCTGTATTTTGCATAAACAGACTTTCTGGATTTCTGTATAAAGGATAAAGGGGGAAAGGCATTAAAAAAAGGCCCAGATGTGGCTGGGCACTTGTTGAATAACATAGAATAGTACAAATCCCATTGTGATCAGGCTAACGTATCTGTTTTCTTGTGCTATGGATAAATTGTTCTGATTTCATAATGTAGGAAAATTAATTTGGAAAAAAAAACAACTAATTTTTTAAGAACAAGAGCCCTAAGTATCGCAAAAAGAGCTTCTTGAATTCACTGTTTTTGCTCTTGGCTGGCATTATTTTCCTGTGAAAAGTAATCACTACAACTTGGTTTGTAGGCTTTAATGCATTATACAGTTAATTGCTATGGAACTGAAGGTTTTCCTCATGTATCCCTGTAATATTTCAGCTCAGAATTACCAGCCATGGTAATTTTAATTTAAATGGCCTTAGAAAAGTATTTTGGTCTGCTGTCAAAATACTTCTGAAATGCAGAATTTTCAGTATGCAGTGGGCTCTGTGATAAGACATTGCAGCATTATCTGAGTTTCATCAGGACACGAGAGAAATAGAGCTAGGTATGGCAGAGAATTATGGAAACCAAAAAGGATTAAAGAGGTACTGCAGAGAAAAGGTTTTTACTTGAATTCAGAAATCACGCACTTATATATAACAATCACTTTAAAATTCACTGCTGTGAGACCAAATTACACTGCAAAGCATTTCTAAGAGAGTTTTTTCCATGTATTATTTTTCCGACCACTTGCATTCTAGTAGTATGTCAATCTCTCCTTGTTCTGGTGAGCTCCTGGTGAGCTATTAAAGATCTAATTTCTCTTTCTTCTTTTTCCTACCCACTGCCTGCTCCAGCCTGAACTCAGTCATTAAGTGAGCATCACTTTTCTTCACTGTGGTGGTCAGTAATTTTTCTTGGTATCCCTTGCCCTTCATCAGTTGGAAAATGTGTCATCTCTGCCCTCTCATAAAGAAATCTGGTGTGCTCTTTGAGCACCAACAAACAGAAACCCTCAAGCCATGGCTTGACAGACATGACGGACAAATCCCTCTGTTTATCCTGGCGAGCAGAGTTATTTCTCCAGATAGGTGTGGTCAGTGGAATAACATTCGTGTTCCCCACAGAGAAAATCTTCCTTCAGGGCTGGAACAGGTGAAATACCTTCTTGAGAGGCTTGAGAGACTGCAGAAGAAGGGAAATCCTGCACCTGACTAAAGCCTTTCCTTGCCAGGCAGTTTTGGGTTTGCACTGCCACCACCTTGTGTCCTGTGTCACTGCAGCCATTTTGTTCAGGAAGCACTTTGCTTCCAAGGATCTTCTTTATTTGGGTGCTTTGTGGTAGTTCTTAAACTGCAGGATAAGCAAAGAGTACCTTTTTCCCACAAGTTAGTGCAATGAGCCAATTTTGATGTTAATTTGGAGACATTTGTAAAAGGCAGTTAATCTATATGGTTTGTACTGAGTAACAGAGCTGACAGTGACAACCAGTGCTGTATGGAATACTTGATTTTCTTTTAATTACATTTTTATTTCCTGTGTTCCATAAAACAGACTTCACAGGCTTGCTTCCTTGGCTTAATTCCCTGTGGATGAGGAAAAATCAATACAAATGAAGGCCCAGCTTTGCAAATATCTATATTTGGGTTCAGAGTAGTTATTCAAATTCCTAATAATTTGGAAGAGCAGATCATAAGGTAGTAAGAGAGAATAGATAATTTATTTTTATCTTAGCAAAAGCACACTAGGTGTCATTGCCTATGAATACCACAGCCATAATTAAGTATTAATTATACTGCTGGAGGTAACTGCAGGGGGTAAGAGGCTTGAAATATTGGCTTTTCAGCAAAAGCAATGTTTTATATATGGCTTATTTATTATAAAAAAGGATTCTTCTAGAGCAAGCCTTTCACAGAGAGACCACTCCAATACAAGATTTCTTTACTTTGGTATTTGTAAAGGAAACCACATTTTTTTGTTCATACTTTTAGTTTTCCTTCTATATCCTGGTACACTGTTTCAGAAAGCAGCAGTTTTAGGATTCAGAAATCAGGTTAAATAATCTTCAGTTGTGATGTGTGACCATAGGTGAGCTTTCACCTATGTGAAACCTCTTGTTTTATTTTGAATAGTCACTGAGTGGGAACACCTGCAGCATGCCAAGATCTGGTAAAGCTGTAGGAACTTGAGAGAATTTGGGCAGGCTGTGATGAGTCCTGAAATTTTCTTTGGTTGTGACTGCTCCTGAGCTTTTGACTGGGATCATCCTGCTTGGTGTGTAACACTCCAGAGCCGTGAAGGCCTGCTAGAAGTCGGTGCTGACATTTAAAGCTCTATGGAAACATTAATCATCTCTAAAAGCCCAGATCTAAGGAGGTGCAATAACGCTTAAACAATATATGGCGCTCAGGTCATGGCTTACTGGTTCATTCCTGCATTACAAAAGGAAGTCTGAACAGTTCATGCTGCTCTGCTCTGCTCACTGTTGATTCTCTGTGACCATGTTCTCTGTGCTGGCTTTTGGTAGTACTGGGATCACCCTGTAAATGGTGAGAAAGTCAGTGGTGAAATACATGGAATGCCAAACCTGCATTCCATTTTCTGGAAGCTGATTTTGAAGGACTTCCTTGTTGTCCCTGAGGTTACAACCTTTATGTAACAGGTAGGTAAGTGGTGTCAGGGAAAAGAGCGGTGTGTTTAGTCTCACAGAGAACATCATAGGGGATTAAACTGGTACGAGTTCAGGCCAAATGTAATTCATTGCTATGATACAAAGTATGTGAAGAGAAGGTAACAAAGGAAGAAATTTCTGAGTGTTTAGGTAGGTTTACAGTTGAAAATCACCACTTTAATGTTTTGTTTGCCTTACAAATGAGCTACATTGATGGAACCAGAAGTTCTTGTTTTGCAGTTGTTTGTGGGTGAGTGTTGTGAGTGGTGCTCCAGGGAATTCCTGTGTTTGTGTCACCCACCTGTGATGTCCCACAGCTCTGAACGCTGCAGCTCCTTGTGACCTGGCTTGTGACCAAGGTTCTCTGTGAAATGCAAAACCCATTATGTCAACAGGTTTGATATCACTGTGCTCTAAGGAGGGAGATTAATCCACGTGCTACCTCCATGGACCATAGAAGCTGCTGTATTATTAATTTAACTTTGAGGAATTTTTCACTTGGATTAATAGCCTTTTGTAAGGTAAAAGAAATCACTGTTTTCCTGAAAGTACTAAACAATATGTTTCCTTTTGGCATTTGTGAAGATTTTAATGAGCTCAAACCGTGCAGTGTTCTTCAATTAACTTTGATTATACTTCTGTATATTTTATTTTGAACAATAACTGGAAAATTAGTTTTCATTTAGGAAACAGTTGGAGCTCACTGAGTCTTGACCTCCTATACACTCACATAATCTTAATGAAGACAGGATTGAATTTTATTAGATGAATGCTCTTGGAAACAGAGTGTCTTTCCTACCTAAAAATGGCAGTGAGAATGATGGTGATGAAACTAAACAATAACCATGGAAAATTAATATTTTCATTATTGTAGGATTTTATGTAAGTGTGAGCAATCAGATGTTAATAAAAATAGAAACCTTTGGAGGCATCTGTGTTACGTGATAATCTTTTATCACATATCACATTTTCTTTTATGCCTGATAGCATTGGTATCTGTGCTGCTGGGGATGAGGAAGGACATTTGTAATGGCAAATAACATAAGAAGGGATGATGTTTTCTCTGGCTCCTGATGATCAGTGCAGCACATCTGGTCCACTGAGGTCATTCAGAGATATATGTAATAAAAGTCTATAGAATGTGCACAGCTTTCAGCAGGTGTTTTCATTCACTGTTTTATTGCAGTTACTGTTACAGCTGTTCTGTTTCTTAGGGAAAATTTGGATTCTTTGAGTCTTGAGCTTCTTTGGTCTTGTTAGTGCTGTAGGGGCTTGTGTTCATCAGAGTCAGCTGGCATTTGCAAACCCCAAATTTCTCTATATTACACCTTTTTTTGGTCTTTTTTTTCCTCCTCTCATTAGGAAATACCAAGACATAAGGAATGAACTTCTCATCAGAGGCAGTATAAACCTCTAAAAATGTCTGAATGCTTTCTACATGGAAAGCAACAGAGAAGTGAAATAGATGCCATAGTGTGTTTGGTACATGCACTTTGGGGACATAGCTGTGTTTTGTTAAGTGATTTATGGTTTTGGGAGAAGGAAAGGGACAAGGCAGACTGAAAAATATGTCATGTGTGTTGTTCCTGAGAGGAAGAGTAATGTTCCTATAGTGTGTAAATTCACGCTAGATCTTTTGGTGCTATTATAATGGGGAAAGTGTGCTTTTATGCAGAGGTCTAAAATTTTCTAAAAACCCTTTACAGTGTCTCTGAAGTACTGTTTTACATTTGAGACTGTTAGGTTGGTCACAAATTAATTTCAGGTCTAAGCTTATATCTTGGGGTATGTGGGGTTTTTTTTTTAATTAATTGTATGTCATACCTTAACCCATTGATTAAAACTCAGAACAAAGTATGTCACCAGCCTCAGACCTGGCATGTGAAAAGGCATTACAACTGTACTTTGCACAGTAGACACCTGCAGGTTTCCTCTGGTCTCACTTCAGGTGAGCTCCTCCAAAGGCTGGGGCAGTTCCTGGGAGAGTTTGGTGCAGAGGCACAGGATTTATTCCAGTCTGTTGACTCAAAGAAGGAAAAAAAAAAATCAATTGTAACAATAAAGAACTTGTGTGCGGGACCCTAGAGAGTGGTGTGGTAAAAAGGTGTGCCACACCTTATCCCTAATTTCATGGAGTGGTTTTGAATTTTGGACCATGCAGCCTGAGTTCTTATTAAAATATATGAAGTTTGGTCTTGATATTCTTTCTAAGGAAATATGGGTGCTATTTCCAATCATGGATGCACATTTGCAAAAGAATCTTTCTCACTACTGCATTGCAAGACAAATTTCTAACAATTCCTTTTAAAAGTATGTATCAGAACTAGTTTGCTGTGGATGTTGGACTGCTGTTCTTTAACAGCAGTCTGTAAATCGAGCAGCTTGTAAGCCTTGTGGAATGTAGGCTTTCTGGGTTGGAGGTTAACCATGGTCACTGTTTTGCAGCAGTGACTGTGGCTGCCTCAGGAACTTGCCTGCAGTCCATCAGGTAAGTTAGAAAAAAGCAGAATGTCCAGCTGGAGAGCAGAGGGGATACCTGAGGTTCATGGCCTTTTTCGGCAGCGTGCTGCTGTTTAAAGACTATGTGGTCTTTGTGGACAGTTGGTTTCTGTTATAAATGTGATGAGTTAAAAAGAGAATTAGTTGTCTGGTATGAGCTTGGAATTGTCCCCACCTTTGAGGAGAAGAGTGATTATTATAGCATTTAGTTTAGACATCTTCCTACCTTATTCTCCCTTACTCTAACATGTGCTCCCTCCAATCACAGCAAGCACAAATGTCATCTTTGGGAGAGGAACTCAGAATCTTTTCCCTTGTGGTTCAGTATGTCTCAATAGAAGGATCTGAGGAAGAGGGCAATGGTCAATGCAAGAAGAGCATTTTCCCCTCCTTGAAAAAAATGCCTATTTTCCATCAGCATGCATGAGGCATTTGGATGCTGAGTTAAGAACATACTTTGACTTGAATTTGCCAGACGAGGTCAAGTTGGACTAAATGATCACTTGCAGATTCCTTCCAACTATAATTGCAGTAGCTTTCCTTCCTTCTCAGCAGAAATCTGATTATTTTGCATTCCTATTGCAAGGTATGTTGTTTATTTACTTAAACTTAATGAATGGACATACACCTCAGTAACAACTCTAAACAAAATCTGGATTTATCTGGTGGTAGGGATATGGTTTGCTCTTGTCTATATCCTTCTACCTGCCTCCAAAGTATAGCAGATAGTCAACTTTTTGAAATAGTTGTTCTAAGCCAGATGGGTTGTTATATTCAGTTTCCTTTGGCTAGAACAAATGATTCTTGCCTGCTTGGTATCTCCCTTTAATTTAGATTTCTTGTTTTTTGCAAAATGGGGTGACAGAATACAGGCCAATGGAAGATTTAGTTTCTGAAGCTGTCTCAAGCTGTTCTCTTTCTCACCCTGCCTACCAAAGAACACAAAATGGTTTGGGATGGAAAGCGCCTTAAGGTTCATCTCATTCCAACCCCTCTGCCATGGCAGGGACACCTTCAACCAGACCAGGCTGCTCCAAGCCCCATCCAACCTGGCCTTGAATAGCCCTTACAGAGACCCCATCAAAGGGAGAGATGTCCTAAAGAAGCTGGGAGAGGGAGCATGGCTGAGATAGCTGACCTGAACTGCCTAGAGGGATATACTGGACCACAGAAAATCCTGCTCAGTATAGAAAATGTGGGGATCTGGCTGAGGAGAGCCAGTGACAGGTGGACAGAGCAAGTCAGGATGCCCTGCTGAGAGGGTTGGTTCCTTTAGAGATGAGAAATTGCCCTGTGGCAAATGAGAAATCCCTATGGCAACACTCAGGTCATTTCAACAACCCCAGCAGAACCATCCCACAGTGTTTCATCTCATCCACTCCCTGCCAAGGCAAAGTTTCCTTGCTTAGGGCAGTTCCCTCTTTCTCTACCCTCTGGCAACCAGACCAAGTGGGAAGCTCAGCAAGTGCCCAGTGCTGCACTCCCTGCTCCTGGTGACTCTGCGGTGCCTGTCCTGCTTCTTGGTGCTCTGAGGACTCTGACCAATGTGATGTCCCTCACAGCTGCCCAGCACCCAGAGCAATGTCCCCATAGCCATCCTCTTGGTCACCATCCCCAGCCCAGCCTGGCCCCACATGGAATGGGCAGAGGCTGCCCTTAGGCATCACTCCCCTCCCACTGTCATTATGGCCCCAGGCAGAGAGAGGAGCTGCAAAATAATTCTTTAATGACTAAATGGGAACGAGGACTGTAGGAGAGGGCTGGGCTGGGGGTGTGGATGTTGGTCGCTGGCTCGCGGTGTCTTCTGGCCTGGGTGCGGTATCACCGTCGCCGTCTTTTTCTTGCTGGCTGGTCCCTGGTCCTGCGAACTCTCTTGGCTCGTGGGGTTGCTGGCTGGTGCAGAGGTCTTGGCCTGGCTGCTGCCAGTTCTCCTGTTTTGGGACGCACACGGCGAGTGATGATGCCTGGTGGCTGCCTCTGTAGTACCGCCTCCTCCTCCATCTGGGCCGTGCGGGGCGAGCAAGGCCGGGAGGCAGTGGGTGGGCTGGCAGAGGGGGCCACATTGGGGATGGCAGGGATGGCATCCTGGCTGTTCTTTTCCTGTTCCTCCACCACCAGCTTCTTGGGATGGTCATCTTCCAGCAGACATTCACAGAATTCAAGGAATTCATCGAGGTCCTCAGCCGTCAAGCTGGGGACATTGGCAGCCAAGATATTGTCCTCATTGTCCCCTTGCTGTGCCAACTCCGCTTGCTCGTCAAGGCAGCCACTGTCCTCCAGGTACTCAGAGAGTTCTTCCAGGAGAGCATCCAAGGTGGAGTTGTCGGGGCTGTCAAGGGCGGTGTCTTCCCTCACCGCAGCGTCAGGCCAGGCAAACAGATGGGTGTTGGTGCTGTCCCTGGCCTGCTCAGGAGTGGCCTCTGTAGTGGCAGCTGGTTCCTCCCCAGGCAGATCTGTAGTCACCACTTCTGAAAATGGAACACCAAGAGATTGAAGCTTTCCTCAGCTTGTCTGCTGGTGCATTGGCTTTGCCACGTCCCAAAACTCACCTTCGGGCTCCATCGTAATTGTGCCAGCTGGTAGAGCCAGGGCAGGTTGGTGGTGGATGTGGAACACACTTGAGCCTATGGGGTAAAGGGGCTCTTCCTGGACCACAGCTCTTGGCTGGTGGGTCAACAGTGTCCCCATCACCACCTGCTGTACCCAGCCATAGGCAGGGGGACAGAAAGCAGCCCCGAGGGGCAGCTGCACCAGCTGGGGAAGATGTACCACAGGGGGAAATGGCACCACCTGACCCGGAGTCCCTAGGACCCCCAGCCTGGTGGTGACTGGGACCAGCTGGTGGAAACCAGTATGGAGCTGGACAGACCCAGAAGATAGTGGCAGCCTGGGGACAGAGGGCAGCTCCCAGGCAGCTCCCAGGGCAGGAAAGCTCACGCCAGGCACCTTCACCACTGTCACCTGGAGTGGGAACTTCTCTGTTGGGGGAAGCAGAGAGGAGTGATGGGATGAGATACTGACAAGCAGAGCCAGATGGGGGTACCTGGAGGGCACGAGCCCCAGGAGGAGCAGGACCCTGCTGCTGTACCTGCCATGGTGTTTGGGCAGCCTGGGGTTGCCTGGGACAAACACCACTTGAGGGTTCTGTCACCAAGGAGACTGTTGGGGCAAACAGTGTTCTGGGGGTTCCACTGCCATAGTTGTTCCCACCAATACTCGCTGCAGCCAGTATGGTGATGGAATGAGAGCTGCTCCTTCATTAGTGCCCACAGCCTCCAGCCTGAAGGTGACAGGAGAAGATGTGGTTGTGTCCTGGGGTGGCCAGGAGTCCCCTTTTCCCTGCCAGGCCTGTCTCCATAGCCAGCACCAAAGCTGCCATCAGCTCCAGAACATCCCCCCAGGAATGCCCTGTTGTTCCCAAAGGGAACCATTCCCCATGGGACAGGCCAGGCCCACCAAGATCCCCTCTGAGCCTGGTTTAGGCAGAGCTGCCCCTTCCCTTCTCACCTGCCGGGGCTCCACTGGCCATTCTGGCAGTTGCTGGGTTCCAGTTCCATATCCAGGGCGGTTGGAGAGCCTCTGCCCTGGCCCAGCTGGGGCCTCACAGCCCGGCCACCCCAAACACCGATGGGGCACATCGGGCACCATGCTGCTCAGGAATGTGGGAACAGCTCCCAGCCCAGCTCCACTGAGGCCACTCAGGAGCTTACAAATCAACACCTCCCTACCCTCCTGGGGCTCACATGTAGCTGGGCAGGGGCTGACACAGGGCTGGGTTTGTTCTTAAAATGATCCTGAAGAGGATTTTGCCTTGGGAACAGCTATCAGTATGGAATTGGTGGAGGGTACTGAGAGGAATGTGACCCAGGTCCAAACACATTTCTGTCCAGTTTTCAGAGCTACTGAACACAATTCTGCCTGAAGTAAAACACAGGCTTTGGTTCTGAAGACAACCACAGAACTGGTAACAGCTCTCATTATGTCCTAGGCTGCTGCTGTCAGAAATTAGGTTTAAAGTAGTGTTGAGAGGCATTTCAACAATTTCTTTCTGCAGATATTTGATCAAAATACTGTAGTATATTATGATAAAGTAAGTTCTGTTTTATTTATGTCTTAACTTCACACCTTTAATGGAATTAATTTTTAAATGGCTCTCAAGGTTTAAATCACTCAAAGTGTGATTTTTCACAGCCAGAATATAGTCGGTTTTCAGTCTGATATGCTGGTTTAAAAACTGGAGGATGAGCTGTAAAATACCTTGGGAAGTATAGATAATTTTGGTTTTTGCTGTTCTAGATGGAAGAATCCTGCAGTGGTTTGGTGCAGAAACCCAGTTTCCAACTTCTGCTGTACCTCTGAACTCACAGGATGGTTTGATGTTTTATTTCATGACAGTAGAGAAGTTTTTTCTGTTTGGTGGGCTGTGTTCTAGTGGGGTTTTAAAATTTATTTTTATTTTAATTTTTTATTACTCTTAAATCTTGCATCTTTTCCAAGTGGCTACAGTAGACTAGCCTAGGTCAGCTGCATGTGCCAGCTGGCAGGGGAGAGCCCCTGCAGTGCCTGAAGTGCCTGGTGTAAGGATTTCTGTGACAGGGTGGGCCATGGCAGGGAATTGCTTTTAAGTCCTGCCTTGGGGTGCTGCAATGGCTGCTAGGTGTTTCCTGTACCTGAGGGCTCCCTGCCCCCTGTGTCTGGAGGGAACTGCTGGAATTCTAGGTGTGCATGGCAGGGCAGCAGCATCTGAGAACAGTAGATCTCACCCCTGGCTGCTGCAGGTATCCACATCTTAATGATGAATAGCTATCTGTGCTTCATGACTAATAAGTGTCAAAACTTAGCTACTGAACACTTGCCAAGTATACAGAAAAATGCATTTTGGAGTAGATTTTGTGCCGCTGTAGGTCTGTGGGATTCTTAAATGTTATTTTCTTGGCTTTTGATTTTGTTGGTTTTTTTCTTTCCTACAGCCAAAGCTCTGTATAAAGGTTCTGGAGCACAAGACTTATGAGCAAGAGCTGACGGAGCTGGGAAAGGGGCTCAGCCTGGAGAAAAGGAGGCTCAGGGGGGACCTTGTGGCTCTGCACAGCTCCCTGACAGAGGGGGCAGCCAGGGCGGGTTGGGCTCTGCTCCCAAGGAACAGGGACAGGACAAGGGGAAAGGGCCTCAAGCTGGGCCAGGAGAGGCTCAGGTTGAATATTAGGGAAATTTTTTTCTTGTGATGAGGGTTGTAAAGCATTTGCATGGGCTGCCCAAGGCAGGGGTGGAGTCACCATGCCTGGAAGTGTGCCAAAAAATGTGTGGATGTGGCACTTCGGAACATGGTTTGGTGGTGAACACGGTGGTGTTGGTTGATGGTTGGACTCCACAACCTGAAAGGTCTTTTCCAACCTTAAGGATTTTGTGATAATTCTAAATAGATATTCAGGGCTACCACAGTATTAAAGCAATGTTTGGATGGTTTAGAGTTATTCTTGGAAACACTTCCTTTGATTTGCAGAGTTGAGGAGCGACAAGTGCTCAAACACTTTTGAAACCCAAATCTGGCCGTTTGAATATCATCAGATATTACTCTGATTTTCCAGTATCTCATACTAAATTCACTGGATTTCATAATAGAAAATACTGTAAAAGTCCATCATGAAGACACAACCTTGTAGGAATCCTCATCTATTGTTTCACTGAGTTGCACATCAAAATTCATAGCTGCTAAAAACATAACTGTGAACCACATAACTTGTTCTGACATCAGGTAGTGAGCCAAAATACATCCAAATGCCATATACTTTTTCTGGGGATGAAAAAAAAAAGGCTGCCTGCTGCATTTTGCAAAGATCATCTTTGGTGATGATGAACTCACAGTGAGATTGTGTATGTGTATGAAATATTGGACTTTAGGATGTCATTTCGTATTGTTGAAGAAAACCACAATGACATAAATACTGTATTTGAAGAGCTGAAAATTTTGGAGGAAAAGTGATGCTAAATTGTAAAGCGAGTTGATAAGGAAATTATTAAAATTTTGAACATCAGACTGTACAACACTATATTTAGATTAAGGTTATAACTTAGGATTTAGGAGTGTGTGTACAGTATAATTTTTCTTTCCTAGCTAGATCTCTGCCTTCTCTTTCAATTCCAATGTTGGAATTGGTTAGGAGCCTGTAAAAGTTGCACAGCATCCTGTTTAAAAAGCTGACCTTCTGGGCCAGCTTCAGGAAAAGGTTTGGCTGTGAAGATGTAAAATAGATTGAATAAACTGAAGTCTTTCCAAAAGAACAAAATGAATACTCAATCAAACAGACTTGCAGCAGGAAGTGGTATTTAACAACACATCATCAAGTCTGGCAAGTCAAATATTTTATTATTTTTTCTTCTTGCCTCTAATGAGGATTTATTCTTCCCCTTTGTTTGTTTTCTCTGATTCTTCTAGTCCTAAAGCTTAATTCTTCATATCAGTGTTAAATGCGCTTTGTAACAGCTCTGATTCCACATTGTGTGCCAGATCATCTCTGTAACATTAAGGCAAACAATTCCAAATAGTGTAGAACAATAGTGTGTAACTCCTTCTCTTACATGAGTGGCCTTCACTTTGTTGTGGGTATTTAAAGTTTTGTAGACCTGTAACAGTTAACAGAGTAAGGCCCTAAGTAAATACTCTCACAAATAGAAAGGGGATGAAGGAAATAATTTATTTGGCAGAGATAATATTGTGCATTGTTTGCAGATGTCTTCTTAGAAGGAAAAAAAGTGAGTAACTTCAAGTTACTGCCTCCAGGCTTGCCCGCTTCTTCTGAAAACACAAATACTGCTGTGGTTCACTCAGCTGCGGTAGTTTTTTATTTGGTTAATAAACTGAAGTGTATCCAAAACTCTGGTTCAAAGAACAAGTGAGCCAACCTCCCTCCCCACCCCTCCCAAAACCCAAACCCAAACAAATAAGAGATTCATGAGCAGTTGCCAGGAAACCATTTATAATATTTTCTTTTTCTTATTGTGATTTCTGCAAATATTTTGATTATTGCAGTGCCTGGATACTAGTTTTCTAAATGTAAATTTTATGCTTTAATTAGGCACCATTAAGCATTTCACCCCAAACACACAGATTAAGCATTTCAATGTGCTTTTCTAATTGCATTAAAAAGAAAAAGATCAAGCTGTGAAACTGCCTGGAGTCAGTTTTGTGTGTACCCACACATATAGCTCTCATTAATGTCAGTGAGAGTTAAGTATAGAGGAAAAGAGAATTAGACCTGCAATACCCCTTATTAAAATGTGTGTAGGTGTTTAAACTGAAATCTGTACTGGTTAGTGGAGAAATGCCTGAAGAATAGGGTCTGCTGTAGATCCAAGGCACAATAATAATTTCCCAAACTCTCCATGTGTGGGATTCATCCTACTTCCCTTCAAGCATGTTCACCGGAGGCTGCACAAGTGGCTTTCATTCTCCACTTTCCTGTGGGGATGTGCCTGCCAGGGAACTGGAGCAGCAGGGCACTGGCACAGGTGGTGTCACCTTGGCAGCTTTGGGCAGGTGAACTCACTTCCTAGCCAGGTGCATTGCTCCTTGCCCAGACTGTGACCAGGCTTGCCTGAATATTGATCAATGTCTCCCTGTTTAATTTGTGCTCAGGTGAAGTGCTGATCGTGCACTACAGTAGGGGAAAGAAATCACCTACTTATATTCAGAAGCTGCAATGGAGGCCCTCAGAGACAAAGGAGTGCTTCATCTTCCACTTCAGTGACGTTTGAGAACCCAAAGTTGTTGCTGGGCCTGTGCAGGTGGTGGAATCCTGTGAATGAATCAGGTCACAGATCACGTGTCTTCTGTAATACCTTTTCCAGTGGGGCTTTTGAATCCTCACAAGATTCTTTAAAAACAAGTAATAAAGCTTTTTAGACAGGATTAGCTTTGCAAATTCAAAATCAGGGGTTCTGTCAGTCAGAGTAAGGCTTGCTGCAGATACTAAGCTGAGTGAGCCAACTAAAGGCTGGGAAGGAGCCTATAACAGGATTGAGATCTGTGCCAAGAATTTTGGTTTTTGGAAAAAAATAATTACACCTTACCCAAGTACTTAGAATTTATCACACAAGAAAATAACCAGTTCAGAAAGAAGCTAAAGAAATGCAGATTTTTACAAGGAATCCAGATATTCTCTGTTTCACAAGTCCAGAACACTGTCTGTCTTCCTCAGGCTTGTTGGTGTAAGTGGAGTTCACCACCTGGATGATGCACAAAGCTCTTCAGCAAATATGGAATATATATCCCAGCATCCTGACAAAGCTGTGAAGAGGGCAAAGGATGAGCAAAATGCCTGACACAGCTCGATATTAGCACCTGCAAAAAGTAGGGGCAAAGAGAGTTATGCTGGCATCAGGAACAGGCTGGAAGGAACAGGCCATCAGCTGGATATTTTGGGGTATTTTTTGTTGCTATTTATTATTTATCTTGGCCACTGCTGCCATTTACAAAGCTATCTGTATAGGAGGAGAAGAGTGTGGTTAGAAGAGAAATACATGGATCCTGCAGCTGGTGAGCTCAGCTTTGGGGAAGGAAGGGACTATTCAGAACAGAAGGCAATGGCTGAAAAGCTGAGCTCCTTAAGAGAGGCTTCTTAACTGAAGCCTAAGACAGTAAGACTAGCAGTTGGATGTGTTAAGTTTGACTGTTTCATGAACTAAGGAGGAGAACCAGCCAAATGGATTTATTGCCTTGTGTTAGTGGGATGGAGAAGAAATGAGATTTTTGCTTTCATATAGAGATGGGAAAAAAGAAGATAGAAAAAACAACACTTCTTGGTGTCTACCAGGGAAGAAATCTAAAAGAACATTGAAGACAACAATTTTTGGGTCAAGAAATCTGGCAAATACTTTCAGAAAAGTGAAACAGGCCTTTATTTTTGTTCAGCATCTGGCCACAAGCTTGTGTCTGGTAACCAAGCTGGAGCATTACCAATGTCTGTTGGGCTTTGTCTAGTGCTTGTGTGTGTCTCCAAATCACACCAGTCATCTTACAGTGGAAATCTAGCAATGCTGGTATCTGAGCAGGCTGGGCATGGAGAGGGGGACAACAGCAGGAACAAAGAAATTGATGGATGACTCCAGTTCGTCCAGGAAAGTATTACTGTTATGGAGCAAGAGAGTGAGTGAAACAAAAGCTGGAGAACTAACAAGAGAGATTACTGTGATATAAGATATTGCAGGTGGTTTCAGGTTAATAAGCTTATTCAGTAGCCAAGAAGGTGACCAAAAGTTGTTCACTTGATAAATGGAGTAGCATTTGTCTAGTGCAGGTTTGAGTTCTGCTCTGTGAACACGTCTGGAAATGTGAAATATCATGACACAGTTTTCTAAGAAACCAGGAATCTTCATTCAAGAAACATCAGTCCTGAAGGCAAAAGAATGAAAACCTGCCTAAAGCACAACTTGACAGGTGCTGGGATGGATCCAGGCAAAGTGTTGTCTACACTTGCTGTACCACAGTGTATCCAATATCTGCCCCTGCCACTGGCAGGCTTAGCAGGAACCTTTGTTCTAACCTGGCTCTGCATCCACCCCAGCAGAATTTCAGGATAGCCTGCAATGATGTAATTACCAGTAACACTTGTGTCTTGGTGCAGAATTTTCCAGAGGAAGAGAGGTTTAATCCAGCTTTGCCAGCTGGTTCAGCTGATATGTGGGATCCATGTGGTTTGCACACTGTGTCATGAGTCAGGATTGATGACTGTGGCTCATTCCAAAGCAGCTGAGAGGAATAGTACCTGGAAATCCATCTCCTTTGGAATGGTACGAGAATAATGTCTCATTCCAGTTGTGCAAACATTGACACTGTGCCATGAGTACTTAAGATTGTCAGTGGCAGGTCTGTGGTGTGGCACCTGAGGGCTGCTCTGCTCTGCCCAGTGCTTGGGCGAGACTGGAGAAATGAGGAAGCCCTGATAATTAGTTTCAGTGAAAAGGGTTCTGAATTCTCCACTAGATTATGAAATACAGGGGCTGAAAACCTACACAAGGCAGTTTTATTGTCTAATCAAATAAAGCTGTGCCCTAGAAAAATGGAAGTGTAATTATTAGTTCTTTTCTGTCTTGGAAAACCAAATTAGAGCAATTTGCAATAGACAGGGTTATTTCAGGCAGCTATAGGCAGGATTTTTTGTTAAACAAAATGTTAAAAAAGAGAAAATAATGTCATGTAAGGACTGTGACCTCCTCCTCTTCATTCTTCTGCTCTTTTGGAGGTGCATTTTAATTAGATTCAAAAGATGGGGAGTAAAGGAGGATTAAAATACACTGTCATGGAACAATGCAAATTTCACATTTTTTTTTAAGTGGAGCTTGCACAAAATGTGGCTATTTCCAGTTTCATATTAAAAAATATTTTGAAATCTTAAGTGGATATAAATAGCATCTAACTTTTTGTGTTGGACCTTGCTGAGGTGCCATAAACTGCTGCTACCCTTTCCATTCTTTGCTTTTCAGATCACCATGCAAATGATGGAATTAGCAGTCTGTTAACTTGCTGCCTTTCAAGTTTATTTAATTATTCCAATTTGGTGTGCTATTGTTTCATGCTGTTGCTTTAAATAGTAATGGACACATTTTGTATTGTTTTCCTGTAAGTCATTGACATTTAATTCAACTGCAAGTACATATAGAACTGACATTTACTTGCCATGGCAAATTTAAACTCTCTGTAGCCCCATTGTTTCTTTTATTAACAAGGAACTAAAATAATCTTAAAAAGAATACATAAACCAGTAAAGCTTACTGTTGGCAAAGTCTCCCATGAGCTTCGACTAGGATGTTGTAATTTATAAAGCAAAGCAACCCATCAAATACTATTTTTTTGCTTCAGTTTAAAGTGCAGTTAAGTAATGCAGTAAATATTAAATCCATTGATGTATGCTTTACATTTTGTAATATTCAAAGTGATCCATGCACAATTAGGTTTGTTTGAATTAAAGTCTGAGAATTATAATGTTCATTTAAATGCAATACTGTCTATTAGGAAAAAAATCAGAGATAACCTAATGTTTTCTCATTCTTTCTATCTAGTTAATTTAATACCTAATAAAATTATATGTTTTTCTAATTTTTACAAACAGCAAATTGTGACTTAGGCTCTATGTTTGCTCACTGAGCTGAGGCAAGCCTAGAAATGGATCCATGGAAGTAGAAGATGAGGTTTTCTATAATTTTTAAATGCTTTAAAACACCATTTATTTGTTTATTTTCTAAACCATCCACTGAGTCAGCTGTCTGTAAATTAACTCAGTGAAATGAGTGACTGAGATTTGCTGAAGGCTGATGTTTGGGAACACAGGATGGCACTTGGGAATGCTGTCAAACAGACCTTGTGACCCCAGCTGGTTTCTGCAGCCTGGGTTCTGCTGGGTTCACAGGGACTGAGGACCCTTGGGGCTCATCAGGGACAAAGTTGGAGCAGGACTTGGCAGATATCTGTGGTGGCTCAAACCTCTGCTGTGCTCCAAGGGATTGAATTCCAAACACAAGGCACTGCCTTGGCCCCAGGAGTGCCCCGAGCATTGTGCTAAAGAACCAAGTGTGTGGTGGGTCTGTAGCCAGACCGGCTTGCACACATAGGGTTCCTTGTGTAAACAACTCAAATTCCAAGGAATGTCCCATTCCATCCAGGAAATATGTGCATTTCAGAACACTGTTCAGTAGATACCACAGTACAGCTTTGAACGTGGTCACAGGAGAGAAGGGGAAATACAGACAAAGGTTTTTTTAACCTTATGGGCTGATCACCAATTCCATTTCCTCCTCAGTTATTTAGCAGTTACTTGTGAAATCGGAAAGGCGGGAGGGACTGCTGTGGGATCAAGATTTGTGCACCAATTTTGTAAACAATTTAAAGCAGTGTAACACACTGCATATTCCAGTGCTCCCAGGTGCTGGTTTTAAATTCTTTTCCCTCTGTTTTAACAGTAACTTTTCTGAGAATGGAATTAAGTACTATTTGGCAAAAATATACTAAGAGATTCTCCTCATCCCTCTTCCCAGTTTGTTTCCTGAAAAATTTCCCTGTTAATCATGGGCCAAGAGAATAAGATTTACCCTTAATAAAACCAAATTCTTTGCCAGTTCTGTTGGTATCTTCAGTGCAGATTTAATGTATTCTTTTTCCTGCAAAAACAAAAGAACCATGTTTTTCTTCTAAAACAAACTGACAAAATAGCTTTCCATAAATAGAAAGGGAATTTAAAGCTGTTCATTAAAAGAGAGATGAATCCATCTTATCTTCTGGCAATTAATAATGAATGTTATATTAATTAGAAACATTTCTCAAATGAATTATTCTGAAATTGAAATAATGATCTCTAAAGTATTCCTTTAAAATGTATGTATTTTTGATTACTTCATCTTAATATATTTTTAATGGACTGCATTCTAAAAAAAATTTAAAAACAAGCACATAATTTCTGGAAGAATTGAAACATTGCCATTTATTCCCATTTCTCTGCTACAGAATGTCCGAGGATTTGTGAGGTGCATTGTGCATTATTTGTCCTGGTTTCAGACACTGGATTTTGATAATTTCTCCATCCCTGGATTCTAGTCTACTCTGAAGGTTGTGTCCAACAGGAGGTGGCAGCTGTTAGGTTCATTTCACAAATTCTAGCAGGATGTTTGCTACAAGAAATCTGGTAATTTGCCTACATCTAATACTATCAGGATTTTTGTATCTGTAAAGTTCAACTCAATGTGGAAATAACACATTAGCTTGACTAAATCTCTTGACTAAGTCCCTTATTAAGAAAATACATGATAGAAATAGCATGAGTAACATCATAATTGGGCATTTCTTCACAAATTTCAGGAAAGGAGAAATACAGCCATTTTATAGATTGTGACCTTTAAGAAGTACATAATACTGCTTGAGGCAGCACTACTGTTCTTCTGAACCTTACATTCAGCCCTTTTTAAAATTTATTGAGATCCCCTCATCAGTGTCTCTGGGTGCTCAGAGCAGGGTTTAGGGCCAGCTGAAGAAGGAAGGTTGTGCCCAGATGCTGCTTGGGAATGGGCCCAGTACTGTCACTGTCATGGTTTACAACTGTGAATGGATCCCTCCAGTGTCCAATTCTTTATGAATCCAGTTGTATTTCTGCCTTCCCCCCACCATGCTGTGACAAAGATTTTATGATTTTAATTGTGTGGTATGAAAGAGTAGTTAATTTTATGTTTGCTCCTGGTGGTTACAGTGAGTGCCTTATAGCTCCTCTATCTTGAGAAATAGCAAATAGTGATTTCCTGTTCCCTCTTTGTCCTCTACCATAATTTTATTGGCCTGTTTAGTATTCCTCATTGTCTTCCTTCATGCTACAGGGTCAATATTTATCTAGGTGTTCCCAGACCTAGTTGTCCCATTCCTGTCCATGTGAGCCATCTCTACCTTATTTCACCCTTTCTTAGTCTGTTCTAAACAGGACAGCGATGCCAACCTCATACCTCTCCCTGCAGTGCCAAAAAGATTGGGTTTTTCCAAGCTCTCCTCACAGGAATGGGGTCAGTTTTGCTGAGACAAATGGTGAACTCACTGCAAAAGGAGCTTTCCAACTTTCCAAGCAATTTGTGGATTTTGACCAACGTTATCTAGTGGCTCCAGCTGGTGGGAAATAGTCTTTCCTGGACTAAACTATCCAGTTGTAAGTGATTTTTTTTCTTTTGTGAGCCAAATGGATGGAGAGGAGGGACCACTAGACTCAGAGAGAGATACCTAATGTTGAGGAAAAAGTAGGTTTATGTGAATTGTTTTGGGGGAGGGCCTCTCATTTGCTAATGTTGAGGGCCAGAATTGCAAATCTGTTCATTAAATACAAGTGCGGCCCAATTTTCTGCTTTGAGGAAAATGTCTGAACCAGTAGCGTGTCTTCTCTGATCCTTGGGAACAGAAAGCATATGGAGTTGGTTCCCAATTCTCAGTGATATTTGATAAAACTTTTTCCTAGGACAGTTTATTGAGGTTGATCTAGTCCATTAAGGTTTCATTCCATTCTTGTCCAACTTTTTTTAACCCAATCCCTATACTAACCTCAACAATTCAAGGATCACATTTTTCAGGAGGTAATTCTATTTGACTTCTGATAATCCCATGTTGAAGCACACAGTAGAGTAATGGCTTGTAAGAAAGTGGCATGGAACAGCTACATTTACTCTCTGGGATTATGTACAATGTGCTCATAGAGTATGGGCTTTAAAATGGGAAGCCTTTAATGTTGAACTGCCCTTGTAAGAACAGCTTACAGATCTGAAATTAGATTTTCTAGAAAATAACCACATAAAAGCTCTTTTCAATATCACTCTACCCTCAAAAAGGGAGTGACAAAAGGCAATTTCTCTCCCTTCTGTATTTTAAGTCAAATGATAAGTCACGAAGAACTTAATTAGCAGCAGTACAGGTGAGACAGGGATCATAGGTGCAATTTCCATAATTTGCAGACAGCGTTATCTCTATGGAAAGAGGTAACATCACACTCTTTAGTGGAGCTGGAGCACAAAACAACCCAAGTAATTTTCTCTTTTTATTCCAACTCCAAGGTCTAGTGATCTTCCTCTAAGGTCTATAAAATAATTTTATTTAAAAATATGTTTGCTTTACTCACTTCCTATGCTACCTAAGAAATAAGTGATGTAAATAGTATATCTTTTTAAATTAAAAGATTAATCTGGTGGGCTGGCTTGATGCTGTGTTGTGTCCCAGCAGCAGTGCAGGGCAGTTGTGTTATTCATGTGAAGGTGTGTGGCCATGCAGAGTTGAAGAAGTTCCATAGGACCTGCAGGTGTGTGGGTCAGACTTTTGAACACTCAGTTCATGTAGAAACTTTTTTGTGTTAAACCATTGAGCCTTAAATGCTGCACAGAACATGCAGTGAGGCACAAATGACTCCACAGGCCATAGTGGAGACTCAATGAGACTTTTTAAAGTCTCCTTATTCATATGAAAAAATATTTTGAGATTTCAGTTATTTGATATTGCTGTAAATTTGCCACCAGCTGCTGTAATCTCTCATTCTAATGACACATAATCAATTTTCTCTCTAATGCAGAAGAGCAGAATTATTGAGGTGTAAATGCTTGTTATTTATAAACAGCTCAGTGTATCACAAATATGTTCCCTTGCTTGTTTAACCCACTTTTTTACCTCACCTACTGCTGATCCCTCATCCTAGTCTCCTCTGGCTAATGATTTGGGAAAAAGGAAAGAATCAGGAGCCATATCCTATTTCCGTAGTGTTTTCTAAACTGTGGTTTCAGCCAGCATTTCTGTCTTGATGGACATTTGTCCTCTTTAATCTTCCTCTGAACTTAGTTGTGATAAATCCTGATAAAATTTAATTAAAGCCTGATGGGCATTCACTTGCTGAACTTCTCATATTTTCCAACAAATGACCTTTTTTCCTGTCTTCTTTCTCCATGCTGTTGAGTTGTATTCTCAAAATAATTCCTGTGGGTATTTAATATAGATGCTGACCATATCTGTGCTTGCATCCTGGTAGGGGAGACTTCATAGGAAACTTCTAAACATTTGTATTTTCTTAAGTCCCAGCCTCTAATAATTTGTGGCCCAGTGACTTTCTGAGCCAGAGGCAACAGTTTGATACCTATGAATTCTTGGATGGGTTTTTATTGCATGACTTTAACCAGTGGTTTTGAAAAAGGTTTATGGTCCAGAGGTAAGGACCCAGTCATCTGGTGTGACATGGACATGTATTTCCTTTTGTTTCTCCTGAACTGTGGCTTAATTTGGTACCTACCTCTTTCTTCTTGCATTGGAAGCGGCTGTGATCAGTAATTCCCTCATATTCCCCATAGTAATTAACAGTTCCTCAAATATAATTAGAGATAATTGTAAAGTTGGATTTTTTTAGTTTGAATGTTGTTGGATTTACCTAATTTCCAGAAGTTTATTAAGGACCTGTTCTCTAAAATTTGCAATTTGAAAAAATCAGGAATCACATATGCTTCAAAGGAAAGCAGCTATGTATCTGAAATTAGGAAACATGGATTTGTTGTGTGATGTTTCAGAAATAAGCACCCAGTTGTTTAGTACAAATCTGTAAGACAACTTAATGAGTAAAGAAAAATGCTATGATGCAAATTTGTGAGTCGTAGGTGTGCATTCCTCCTATACTGGTGTTACTAAATGAAATTCCAACTTAATATTAATCTTTATAATGATAATATTCTTTACCTAAGCATCAGATAAAATGGCAAATCTCTTTTTGATTGCAATTTTGGCCTCTCAAGTTGTTGATATGTATGAATTATATTTTAATAAGTAAACAGTCATTTGAAAAGTGAGCTATATGGCATATTCTCATTTCAAAATTTGCATTCTCTTCCTTAGTTGTTACATTCCGGATGATGTTTATGCTTTCTGATTTCGTAAGTAGTTTTTAGGTAACTTCATTGTTCCAATTACAAACTCTTTGTCACATACTCAAATCCAAATGGGAAAAAAGCACCCAGAGAAGAGAAAAAAGATGGCTGGAAGCTGACTAACTATTAGTGCTGGTTCCAAAATCTCTCTTCTGTTTATTTTTTCATTACTTATTCAGTAAAGAAGGACTAGGCAAGATAAAAGTGTAATCTTTTTTCATAGGTATTAATTTATCTGATAGGGCTTTACAGCTCATCTCCTTAAAATACTTTACTTACAGCCCTTTCCTCCCTTTTTTTTTTTTTTTTGCAGGTTTCTACTATATTTTTAAGATTGCATTCACTTTCTCCTAAAAATTTTGTCTGCATTCCACAGCAAAACATAGCAAAAAAGTGGACTTCATGGCTTTTCAAAATGATAGTCTTTGCAATCTGAAGTGTGAGCCAAGTCAGATGAACAATATTTTGCTTTAAAAAAATA
This sequence comes from Chaetops frenatus, assembly GCA_013400775.1. NCBI lineage: Eukaryota > Metazoa > Chordata > Aves > Passeriformes > Picathartidae > Chaetops > Chaetops frenatus. The sequence goes on from VZTR01014337.1 coordinate 48,122, forward strand.
GGCTAAAAAGGAATCTTACTCTGCATTTATTTAAGTATTTCTGTTTTCTTAAGTTTGGACATTCCTTATAACTGGCCAGCCACAGCTTTCATAGTGGTTTGGTTGTTTTTTTCCTTCATAAAACCCCCACTCTCCTCTTTGGTGTATCCCTGATTTCAGAAGCAGTATTTGGGAATGACAGAGTGTTGCCCTGTTTTTGAAAGCCTTCTGATAATTTTATATTCTCGAGTCAGTTTTTCTCACACATTGTACTAAAAACACTAGCTTTGTTTACATTCCTTCTTGGAGAAGGGAATCTGATGGACTGGTCACTTAACCAGTCTGGTTGAGAGGTGGGATTTCCTCTTCCAATCCTCTCTCACTTTGCAAACCCTATCAATTGTGTATCCATAATAAACGGGTCCTCTTTGGGGGCCTCTGCTGTTCTCTTGATAGTGGTGAAACTGTGTCCTTTTTGTGTCCTGTTGCTACAACAGAGTGCCAAGCTGACACACAGAAATGGGGAGGCTCTTGGAGTTTTCTAGAAAAAGCAGCCCTTGCAGTGTCACTCAAATACCCCTCCCACACCAGCTGCATATGCAGATCTGTGACTCCAAATCAACACAATGCTGAGCCTGTGCTCCTTGGAATAAACAAGTGTATGTTTACTGAGGTAGGTTAATACTGGCTTTGGCACCTTCTCTGTGAGTTGTTAACTGGTTAACTGTTTCTGCAGCATTTTGTAATTGATAGCACAATTTATAGAGTACATTATTCCAATTATAAGGAATGATTTTTTTTTTTTTTTTTTGGATCAAATAAAGTTTGCTGCATGTAATTCAGAAGCTGTGAAAAATTCCATTCCAGTACTAAACCATTAAAGCTTCATGTAGAATGATCTTTAGTAATTCATTTTTAGATTATTTTTCCCTTCAACTGCTCAACCGATAGAAAAATGATGGCCTAAAAGAGAGTTATGATTATTGTGTAATAAAATGGCTTTAAATTGTGGGATTTAAAAAGTGGCACTTGCAATAACGATCAGAAAATAGCAAGGGCTGGGAGCAGTGAGGAGGACTGGGATAAGAATGAAAGTGACTCCTGGCAGAGACTGGATAACCAGGCCGGCACCTGGCGCTGGAGCAGTGCTGGGAAGAGCTGTCAGTGCTGACACACTGAGTGTCCTGCAGGAGCAGCACAGACCTGGTGGGCAAGGCCAGCCCTGAGTCCTGCCATTGCTGATGGGAGCAGGATCTGTTGGTGGTGTGCTCTTCCACACTCTCTGCTCAGGGACCAGGGTGGTTTGGTCACCTATAGATGCACAGTGGTGAATAATCAGCTGTCCTGGTGTTAAGTGCTTCCCATTCCTCAGTGGGGGCCTCTGGCTCGATTTGGGAAGGGCTCTGTGCTCTGGGGGTAGCCCTGGGTGTCAGCCCTTATGCCTACCAAGAAATATATCCACATTTTCCTGGGTTTCTTCTTCTTTCTTCTGGATGTGTCTGTTCAATTAGGCCTCCACATTCCTCTTTGCTCCCAGCTTAGTCTGCAGCAGCATTGCTCTGCTGGGTATGTGTTCTGAAGCCTTACTGGGGATTCTTAAATAAAACCCAATTAACATTGGAACCGGTGAGATGCCACATTGAGACTTCTCCTTTGTGACAATTTTTCGCTCACATTCAGTTCACATTAAGATCAGACCCAACTGTCATAAAATGTCTAAGCAGTGCACAGCATCTTAGAGCCTGTTATATCTGCTCTGGTTGCCCCACCAACTATTTTTGTAATAAATGATGAATTAAGAGTTTATTTGCCCTCAGCTCTTCTTCACTCTAGCTTTAGAGTACTTTCTTGCTTAATATTCCCTTTTCTCCTTTAAGAAAAGCTTCAGACTTATCTTCCCTTACTCATCAGATACTCCAATTACCATTCTTTCAGAATCTTGAGACCTTTAGTAAAAATTTCTGATTTTGGAAATGATTTCCACTTGCTAAAAAGGAGCACTGAATGACAAAATCAGTAAATACAATATGGAGAATAAACAAGTTATGAGATGTTGTAAACTTATGATGGATTTATGTTCTGATACTGCAGTAATTTACACATGTACTGTCTAATTTTGTTAGGGTAATTGTTTTACAAAAATTGGATGGTAAGATAATCTACTTGGCTGAAAGATTATGGGGAACAGATTTTTCTCAGTTAATGTTTCTCAAAAAAAGAGAAGCCTTTAATCTAAAAGAAAAAGTAGCATTGCCAAGGTAACATTTCTCACTGAGTATCTGTGCTCTCCATTTGCTCAGGACAGTTGAATGTCCAATAAAATAGCTAAAATATTGTATTTGAGTATTATCCTTTGCCATGAGCTATTTCTCACAATGAAATCTAGTAACTGCAGACCCTGAAATGAGGCCAGAAGTTGAGGTAGTTAAATTAAAATTTACAATTAATTATGAAACAAGCCTATTTCCTGTTCTTTTGATAGTATTGTTTTCTGTCACTGAGGTGCTCTGGCATTCCACTTTAATTCAGGATATTATTAATGCAGTATACAAAATTATATGCCATAGAGACTAATTAGAATTATTGCTGTAATTTGGGAGTTTTAGTAATTTTCAAATTTACTTTAAAATCTCTGATTTGTATTTAATTAATATCTCTTGATTTTACTTGGACCATATGTAGCTTGAAAAGCATAAGCTTTATAAGGTAGGCAGTGGGAAGGAAAAGAACTACTGTTTCTTTAAAGCAAGCAAGGAAGCCCACTCAACTGAAAATCAATGTATATTTTTCTTATTATAGAATCTCTGTAGAGGTAATGTGTGTACTGTAAAGGAGCAGCGACTGGAGTTAATATACCTTAGAATTTGCTGCTAAAGTTCTACGCAGAAAACAGCTGTTATTCAGGAACAAAACAAACTGTGTTTTGCTGTATGAGAAAGAGAATGAAGTAGCTGTAACAGCAAAAGGAACCAATTGAGAAAACAAACACATTGCCAAAGCTAAAAATTTCATTTACAGGATACCTTTCCAATTTTAAGCCTACATTTAAGTCTCCAGGTTGTCCTAAGAAAAGGCTCTATTACCAAACTTTGGCTTCTCCGTAACTTTACAAGCTCCTCCTTTTGTCGTGGTGACTGTTAAGCCACAGTAACAGGTGACAGGCTGCTTTGGGGTTGGCTTAAGCAGAATGTTACAGCCTCTGAATAAGCTTGTAAAAAGGGACCTTTTTTTCCCTTGATACAATCACATTTCTCTTGCTTACTTGTTTGATTTTTTGAAAGAATATTCACATGGTACCAGTGCTTGCAAAACCAGGTCAGAATGGGGGCCAAATTCCGCTTTTCTTACATGTGAAAACATGTAAGAAAAAAAATCGTTCTACAGAATGCTCATGTTTTTTATAATTTACACTGGAAAACATTTCTTCTGTGTACCATCCTCCAAAATAAAAATACAGCTTCAACAAAACATCGGAAAGCAAACAAAATCAAGTCCAGAGTTACTTGTCCCATCTGTTTTAATATTGACAGACATCCTTCAACGGTTCTTGGGCAAAGTGAATTCATTGGTGAGACTTCTGACAGTCCTGTACTGAAGGAGAGCAGTGTGTACATAACATTCCTGATTAAACCATGGTGTTTCCAACTGTAAGTTGGACTGGAACAAGACCTGTTTGGTTGGGGTTTTTCACCTTCAAAGTCTCATTATTTTTCTCTGAAGATATCTCTGGTTTAGTTGCTAGTGGTAAGGAAAACAAAAAAAAAATGGAACTGTGGTATATGCAAAAGATTTGTCATAGCAAATTAATCAGAAAGGGCAGAAGCTATTTTAATGAAGGGTTTTTTTGATCGGTTGAAATCCAAGCTAAGGTAAGAAAATGTAATCCTTGTGAGAACAACGTGAATTTGTTTGGGAATGCTCAGTTAGAGCCAGCTGCTGTTTAATAGTCTATTCTGATACATTGGTGGTGAAGAGATGAGGACTTCATCTGCTATTAAACTGTAATCCCAAGACTGAAAGTGCATTGATGCAAGATGAGAAGTGATAGAACAGCAGGATTAAAGGGTGACATCAAGGGCAGTTGGGATTCATCCGCTTCAGCCTATGGTGATGTACTGTCCTACACTCACACATGGTTTGTGTTCTGTACATGCATGGCAAAGTCACAGAGATTTTGTTCGAATGCCAGTTAAGCTTTTTTTGGTTTAGTGTTGCTGTGTTTCTTCTGCAGCTCCTGACATTTTCCAAACACAGAATTGCAAATCCTGTGTATATTCTGATCAGATACTGAGCTACTGATCTCTATTTCAGGGATGTTTTTTAGCATTTCCTGCAATGATTCAGCTTGTAACTCCTTTTCTATAACAGCACCTACAGGTAGTGTGTCTGGGGGTTTTTGCTTATTTGTTTGTTTGGTTGTTCGGTTGTTTTTTTTGGTGTTTTGTTTTGTTTCTGCTGTTCAACCAGACACTGTGAAATGGCCTTTCTCTTTCTTAGAGTGCTAAAACCCCTAACAGATCTGTGTTGGGGCTTTCTAACACGTTGCTGAAGTTGTGCTATGTAAACTGCCCTGAGCTGTGGAAGAAGTAAATATTAAAAAGATACACAAAGTGATGGTGATAGTTTTTTATTTGTTTGAGCAGACATGACAGGCTATTTTATTGATTTTGGGAGTCTCCTTGTATGTTGCTAACTGTTTCAGGACTTCAGGCTAATGCTATACAAGTCCACAGTAAAGAAAATGGTATTTAAACCTTGCATGTGGAGGTAGCAGTAGTTGTCAAGGCTTTCATTCCTCATGGATCAGGAATCATACTGAGATGAACATGTGTACTCTCAGCTTATGTTGTCTCCTGAGGAAATGATTAATACTGGCTGTATATGTGAGCTAAATGCAAAAGGAAATGACTTCATGGAAAACTAAGGCTGAAATTTTCATGGAATAGAGTTCCTCTCTCTTTACACTAAAAAGATGTGTTGGGTATCATGCCTTTTTGAAGGAAATGACTACTGTAGACATAAGAAACAACAGAAAAAAAGATGTTGGCAAGAAATAAAACAGAAATAAATTGAAGCATAGGCATAAGAAAGGAAAGTGAAATGTCAATCATATTCAAACACTGTAAATATTTTCAAGATTAAAGAAATAAGTATTCCTATTCAAGAATATATTAACAGAAGGAAGGACAAAAATTAGACTGTGGTATTATTTTCATCATTTTCTGGTCTTGGGTTTTAGATGCATGCTCCAAAAGTGGACTGGATAATTTTTTCTGCCTAGATTCAGAGACCATGTATCACAGGTTTGTAAGGGGAAGATAATTCCAAGAGGAAGGTATTTCCAAGGGGTAATGGCTGTAAGATGAAGGAAGGCAGGTTTGGATTAGATATACAGAAGAAATTGTTCCCTGGGAGGGTGATGAGCCCCTGGCACAGGGTGCCCAGAGAAGCTGTGGCTGCCCCTGGATCCCTGGCAGTGTCCAGGGCCAGGCTGGACACTGGGGCTTGGAGCAGCCTGGGACAGTGGGAGGTGTCCCTGCCCATGGCAGGGGGTGGCACTGGATAGGCTTTATGGTCCCTTCCAACCCAAACCGTTCTGTGATTCTGTGACAGTGCAGAAAATGTGGCTGCCAGAAGTGACCTTTAACTCTGTGCATTACCAGGTGTGATTGCAGATGGGGTAGGGTTATTGTTTTTAAACAGGTTTTAAAAGATTTTAGTCTTTTGGGCTCTGGAGAGTTAATTACTAAATTATCAAAAAGATTCTTTGACAAACTTAAACTGGCCAGATCCATGCTTCTGTTCAACACTGATTGCACAGCAACTGTGATATGGTTTCTGTAGAGGAGTTTCTGACTCCGTAATCATCTTGCTAAGTCAATCAAATCCAGCGTTCTTCCACAAAACCCACATCAACAGAAGAGCTGATGATGTTATCACAGTATTTGCCATGTCTGTAGAAATGACCAAAGGCGGGAGTTGAAATTTCTGTCAGAGTCTTGTCATATTCTTGTAATATTGTCTCTGGTGAGGGGCACTATGGTAAAGGAAACAGAAAATACCTTGGAATTGTCCCACAAACCACAAAAGATGGATTCTGCATCAGAGCTGTGGAAGGAAATTGGCTGTGTGGGAGCCAGAGGGTTGGGCAGTGGCAGAGAAGAAGATTGGCAGGCACAAAATGTGACCATGGCCTGCTTGGAGCACCTGCCCTCACTGCCTGAGAGCAGCTGGGGTTTGTATAATGTTAATGATCCAATAAGCATCGGGAAAGTATAAGAAGATCTAAATTCTATCTCCAAGAACATAATTTTGGCATGAACCAGTAGGTATTTAGTAGTTGGCAGTGGCATCCTGACAAAAGGGACAAGGAACTTCCCTATTCATTGGCATGTTAGGAACCTCCTGAAATAATGAAAACTGCTTCTCCNNTTATGCTGCATTTTGCCAGGTGTCACTGAAAACCTGAACAGGAGTTCTATCTTTAGTAGTGTGGGCAGTTTTCTTGCATTCATAAATACAAAGATGAAAGGTCAGATATGAAATAAATCCCTACCCATCCAGAAAAAGTAACCTTTATTTTATTACTATGTTCACACTTTCTCAAATTAGCTGTCTCAATACCATGAATTTTGAATCTCATTGTAAATTATTTCTCATGGAGAACCTGAGTAAAAATCTCAATTACAAATCCAAAACTGTTTCCAGGATAGAGGAAACCAATCTAAACCAACCATGAAAAGTAATATTTTGGTGAAGGACACACTTTATTTTCCAGACTGACTGTGATAATTCCTTTTCAAGTAACTGGGAAGACCAGGCTTAGAATGATCTCAGTATCTGTAACCAGAGACATTTTTTTTCCCCTCAAAGTAATGCAATTCCTGCCTGCATTGGGGTTTTAATAATATGACAAGTAACAAACCCAGTTGGATTTTGATGGAAGTTACAGGATTCAAAATTAGAAAAATCACTTTCACTTGTAACCCAAACAATTTCTCGATGTTTAAGAGAGAAACATGGAATCTACCAGAGTAATGTCTCAAAAGTCGCTCTTCAGAGAAAAAATGCACTTTAAATATGGAAAGAATCCCTGGTCTTACTCTAATTATCACATAAATTGAAACATTTCCTATCTTGCCTACCCAACTGAGAGGCCAGCAGGCGTTAATAAGCTATATGTAGATTTAAATTAGTAATACAATTCCAATTCAATTGCATTTCTTTCATTTTTAATAGGCAATGTCATTTTATGGAATAATCATATTTTATAATTAGCAAATTGGAGACATGTCAGATTGAACATGCTGTAAAGTAATACTGAAACTAAGTATTCTCATTAAGTAGCATAGTGGGGAGGTGGCTCAGGGTCTGAGGCACTCTCTAAGGTAATGTCTAAGTTAACTTTTAAAAAAACAAGCGAGAGTACAAGTTCATTTCTTCACACATTTCAATATTTTGTGAAAATGTACTGTGGGAGCATCTACTTCAGATATATAAGAAAGCCTCCTGACAACTGCAGCTGCAATTAAGTTGAAATACACAGTCCATTTTCAGTATTTCAGACAGATAAACAAAATTAATGTTCCACTGAACAAAAACTGCTTGAACGCAAAGTAAAACTTTTGTCAAGTGTATTCTGCATTTAGTCCATTAGTTATGGAGTCATGGGAATGATATGAAGTATACAATGGAATACATTATGGGACGCCATCAGGACACAGGGAGGTTTGACTGTTGCTGTCAGAGTGTGCTCCAAGCTGTCCATTTTGCTACAGTTGGATTCTCTTGAAGCAATCAGAAATCTGTGCTTGGAACCATTGGTTCTCATGCAGCTGGTCCAGGGAGTAAGTAGGGCAGTGGTGCCCTCCTTGTCTGTCGCCTCCAGAGCTCCTCTCCAGTCTCATATAGATGATGTGAGGTTGTTGAAGGTTTTATTTGTTGCCAGACTTTCCTTGGTAAGATCTTGAGGGCTGTGGGCTGTGTATATTCCAAATAAATGCTTCAGTGCTCCCCATATAGGCTGAAAAAATGCTGCTCTTAGATGGTTCTTCAGGTATTTCTTTTTCGAAAGCACACAGCTCCAGTTGGGAAACTGCAACAGAATGTCCAGGTGACATAGACTATGTGTGGGACACATCAATTCATCCATCCATCCATCCAATCCAAGGATATCTATGATATTAGAGACTTAGTGATTACAATAGACTAAATTAGGAATTCTTGCTCAGTGGTCACTTGATCTCTCTATAGACAAAACACAGAACAATCATTACAGGCAGCAGATTAATTGCAGAACTTATTGCAGGTTTTTATATTTGTCTTCTTTTGTGACTAGACCAGTTTTAGACAGAGTAGGTGGTGCAGCTACAGTTTGGTTTCAGATGGATTTTCCAGCCCTGAAATCATGACTGCCTTTAGTGAGAGGGAGTTTCCTTTGAGCAAGAATCACTTTAGGATCTAANTAAATTCTATCTCCAAGAACATAATTTTGGCATGAACCAGTAGGTATTTAGTAGTTGGCAGTGGCATCCTGACAAAAGGGACAAGGAACTTCCCTATTCATTGGCATGTTAGGAACCTCCTGAAATAATGAAAACTGCTTCTCCATCAGAAACTCTCCCTCGTGTTTTATGTAGTTTTACTCCAGAACACTCTGAACATTTGATTCCAGAGCAGTGTGAGGGGTCCAGCAGCACAAACTGTGTGAGTCCCATGTTTCCTGCTCTGGGATATTGGTGAGGAGGAGGAGGGCTTATGCTGCATTTTGCCAGGTGTCACTGAAAACCTGAACAGGAGTTCTATCTTTAGTAGTGTGGGCAGTTTTCTTGCATTCATAAATACAAAGATGAAAGGTCAGATATGAAATAAATCCCTACCCATCCAGAAAAAGTAACCTTTATTTTATTACTATGTTCACACTTTCTCAAATTAGCTGTCTCAATACCATGAATTTTGAATCTCATTGTAAATTATTTCTCATGGAGAACCTGAGTAAAAATCTCAATTACAAATCCAAAACTGTTTCCAGGATAGAGGAAACCAATCTAAACCAACCATGAAAAGTAATATTTTGGTGAAGGACACACTTTATTTTCCAGACTGACTGTGATAATTCCTTTTCAAGTAACTGGGAAGACCAGGCTTAGAATGATCTCAGTATCTGTAACCAGAGAAATTTTTTTTCCCCTCAAAGTAATGCAATTCCTGCCTGCATTGGGGTTTTAATAATATGACAAGTAACAAACCCAGTTGGATTTTGATGGAAGTTACAGGATTCAAAATTAGAAAAATCACTTTCACTTGTAACCCAAACAATTTCTCGATGTTTAAGAGAGAAACATGGAATCTACCAGAGTAATGTCTCAAAAGTCACTCTTCAGAGAAAAAATGCACTTTAAATATGGAAAGAATCCCTGGTCTTACTCTAATTATCACATAAATTGAAACATTTCCTATCTTGCCTACCCAACTGAGAGGCCAGCAGCAGTTAATAAGCTATATGTAGATTTAAATTAGTAATACAATTCCAATTCAATTGCATTTCTTTCATTTTTAATAGGCAATGTCATTTTATGGAATAATCATATTTTATAATTAGCAAATTGGAGACATGTCAGATTGAACATGCTGTAAAGTAATACTGAAACTAAGTATTCTCATTAAGTAGCATAGTGGGGAGGTGGCTCAGGGTCTGAGGCACTCTCTAAGGTAATGTCTAAGTTAACTTTTAAAAAAACAAGCGAGAGTACAAGTTCATTTCTTCACACATTTCAATATTTTGTGAAAATGTACTGTGGGAGCATCTACTTCAGATATATAAGAAAGCCTCCTGACAACTGCAGCTGCAATTAAGTTGAAATACACAGTCCATTTTCAGTATTTCAGACAGATAAACAAAATTAATGTTCCACTGAACAAAAACTGCTTGAACGCAAAGTAAAACTTTTGTCAAGTGTATTCTGCATTTAGTCCATTATTTATGGAGTCATGGGAATGATATGAAGTATACAATGGAATACATTATGGGACGCCATCAGGACACAGGGAGGTTTGACTGTTGCTGTCAGAGTGTGCTCCAAGCTGTCCATTTTGCTACAGTTGGATTCTCTTGAAGCAATCAGAAATCTGTGCTTGGAACCATTGGTTCTCATGCAGCTGGTCCAGGGAGTAAGTAGGGCAGTGGTGCCCTCCTTGTCTGTCGCCTCCAGAGCTCCTCTCCAGTTTCATATAGATGATGTGAGGTTGTTGAAGGTTTTATTTGTTGCCAGACTTTCCTTGGTAAGATCTTGAGGGCTGTGGGCTGTGTATATTCCAAATAAATGCTTCAGTGCTCCCCATATAGGCTGAAAAAATGCTGCTCTTAGATGGTTCTTCAGGTATTTCTTTTTCGAAAGCACACAGCTCCAGTTGGGAAACTGCAACAGAATGTCCAGGTGACATAGACCTATGTGTGGGACACATCAATTCATCCATCCATCCATCCAATCCAAGGATATCTATGATATTAGAGACTTAGTGATTACAATAGACTAAATTAGGAATTCTTGCTCAGTGGTCACTTGATCTCTCTATAGACAAAACACAGAACAATCATTACAGGCAGCAGATTAATTGCAGAACTTATTGCAGGTTTTTATATTTGTCTTCTTTTGTGACTAGACCAGTTTTAGACAGAGTAGGTGGTGCAGCTACAGTTTGGTTTCAGATGGATTTTCCAGCCCTGAAATCATGACTGCCTTTAGTGAGAGGGAGTTTCCTTTGAGCAAGAATCACTTTAGGATCTAAAGGCATTTGAGCCCAGTTGCTGTTCTTTTTTCTGTTCTTGAGTGTGTGGGGGCTGTTTATGTGCTCTGGAGCAGGGCAAGCACTCGATTTCCTGTTTTCAAAGTTTTATCTGTCAAGATTAATTTGAAAAGTTCTTGGAATCTCTAATTATCCTGTCCAATTTTTCCTTTTTTTTTTTTTCTTTGTAGAGTGAGGGAAAGGCCAGCAGAATAACTGGAGATTAGAGATAGGGATGGGCTGTTAGGTACTTAATAGGCCTGACTCATACCCCTACAGAAGCAAAAACCTGTTTTTCAAATCTTACTCCTTTTTGCTGTGGCAGGTGAGTTCCAGTGGTGTGTTGAAGGAACCCAAACCCTTTTGTAATCAAGTTTAATCAGTGACATCAAATTAGTTGGGTTTTTTTTCCCCTCTTGTTGGCAGACTTGCCAGAATCAATTTTAGAGTGTTAAATCATAGGGGTAATGTCAGCAATGGATACCCAGAGCTGTGACACACCATGTATTGTAATATCTAAAAGAATCTAGAGAATGCAAGTACAAGTGTGAACTCGTTTTTCTTGTTTTAAATACCTAATTAACCTATAGTCCTCTCTTTGCTGTCTTTTTTTTTCTGCACTTCATCAGGCAATTAAGTTGGAGAGTATCTAAAAGTTATTGATGATAAATGTTTAGCTTCTGATTTAACTTCTAAAATTATTATTGTCAACTGTCAGTACTGAACACTCATACCACAGCTATGGCAATTTTATTTTATTTTTGCTTTCTGATTTTTTAAGCCTTTCAATTATCTTCTTGAATTTAAGAGAATGCTTGAGTGAATGTTCTTTATACAAATCTTCCTGATGTCCATTCCCTTAAAATGATGGAAACTGATGGTTTTTAGAGGGATGGCAGCAGTGCTTGCCATAACTTGGCTCAGTGAATGTCTATATTAGCTTTTTAACCACTATGCTTTCCAGTTGAACTGCTCAACTCATTTTGAACAGATATATTGTACACTTTTAAGTAAAATCATGGCATGGAATTTAGTGACTTACACTGGGGAGTACTTGGTCTCACATGGGAGAACCTGTAAAACTAAGCTGCCGCACTTCACAAAATTATTTTCAAACTTGTGTACTGTACAGAATTATTTTCCTCAAAAATTTGCATTTTTAAATCTTTGGTTTAATCATAAATACTTCCTGAAAATATTATAAAGCCTTCTGGGTGGTTTGAAGCTACTTTGGTTTTGTAATTCCCCAGAGTACTTTCAGGATCCATATCAGGAGAGATGGTTTCCAAGAATTAATATATGCTGTATTGAGCTTCTGTGACAAAATGCTCCCACTCAGAGTGGGCATTTTAGCCCAAAGGTAACCTTGGTTTGAGATACAATCCTTCTTTGGCTTGTGGAGAAGCAGAACATGCAGTAAATTGCTGTGGTACTCATCTCCTTGCAAGAAATAAATATTACAAAGTCTTAAAGTAGCATCAGACTGAAATACAGTTGGAGCAGGGGGGCAGATGTTCACAATTCAGTTAAATAACAAAAAAAGCTGAATCATTCTAAAGAACCATTTTATGAGTTGTTCTTCTCTGTATCTAAATATTTACGCATAAACTGGTGATCTGCTGTTCCCTTGTAGCTGGTGATCAGAAATAGCTCCTTCAGGAACCTGATGTGCCATCCATGCTCTGCTGCCAGGCACAGGCTACAGCAACAGTGCCACAAAATGCTGTTCTCATTAGCTGTGCTGAACTCTTTCATTGTAGGCCACAGCTTTTGTTTATCCTTAGTGAGTAAGAGATAGGCCTTTAGTTTGTTCGATTGGACTATTACTTCTTTCTTAATATGCAAATATTTCTGTTTGGTACCTTAAAGCATCATTTTTAGGAGAGCCATGAGGACTAGATCTATAATTTAATGTGATATTTTTATAGAAGTATTTTAATAGCTCAAGAAAAACAGAAGTTCATGCTCCTGTTTGTGCATTTTCAAGTCTCTCATTAATTAAAAATACTAATTAATTTTTCATTAGAGTAATGTACAGTACAGTAATTGAATCAAAGGGCATTGCATTTAACACAATTATGACTATGTGAATCAAGACCAGAGAGGTTAAAGATTAGCTTCACATGGTTGCTAGGGCTTCTAATGCATTAAAAGTTTCTGTTGGTTTGGGATTTTTTTTTTTTTTTTATGTTAAGAGGGTAAATATTAAAAGCATTATGTTTAACATAATGAATTTTCTTAATTCTGTCATTTTAGACATTGCCAAATTTTTACTCAGCTTAGAGAAATAATTTTTGAGAATCAGTCTCTCCTTTGGATGAGTGGACACCAATATCCACAGCTGAAACTATGAAATTGGAGTCTTGATCCTTGGTTTTTCCTGGTTGCAGCTGGGCTGGTTGACAGTGCTGGAAGCCCACTACTGTTAATTATTTTAGTCAGGGGGAGACAGTCTCATTTCTTTCCCAAAAGCCCTGCAGAAATGTGTTCCTGGTGAGGAAAATAATAAAGGCTTATATTTAATCGCCTGTAATATAGTACAGGGGAGTAGATGACATATCACCTTTCTCCAGGGGAAAAAGCATTTGAATGGCCTCTTTCCTTTTAAAGGTGGCAAGATCTTGGGAGGAGAAGGACACCCAGGCCAGGAAAACAGACAGAACTGTGTCTATCCTGGCATGTGGGAGGGTGCCACAGGATTAGATCTGTTTTGGGACCATTATTTTAGTCTACCGCTGCTCTGGGCCCTTGAACTGAATTGGGATCAGCAGCAGATGAAGCACACCTGGTTTAAGTTCCTCCAAAATATGTCCGTTCATGTGTTCTGAGACCTCTCCCTCAGGTGATCTGAGGGTGCTGAGGGAGATCTGAGGGGATTCTCCTCAAATGACAATCCTGTGTGAACTGAAATGGTAATCTAGATGCACTATATTTACATATATATATTGTGTGTATGTATAGATAGATACATTATATACGTATGTTTATAAATATGTACGTATGTATGTATGTGTGTACGTATATGTGAGCGTGTGTATGTATATATATCTCCAGACAAGGGAGAACTTTCTAAACTCTCAGTTGCTAGCAGAAATTTTATGGCAGAAAGGTTGTTTCTGAATTGCTTCCAATTCTTCTTTTAAAGTTTTCTGCATTTAAGCAGTTGTGCTTTTAGCTGAGCTGGATAGAAGCAAGTTAAGTGGCCTAGTGGGAAAAGCAGTGCAGAACTGCAGCCTGGAGCAGCAAACAAAGGAAAACCAATGTCAAGCAACATCACAGGAGTGACAGCTTTATTCCTGCCTGGGTTTAGTGTACAACAGACCTCAGAAACTGCACAAAAGAGAGATAAGGACAGACAAGTGTATAAATTGTAGATTCTGAGAATAGCTTCAAGGGTGTGCTCTACGCTTAATCAGAGCTTAAACTCTCCCTTGAACCAAAGCCTAGCAAAGATATGGGTGGTGTCTAATGACTGCTGATTTCTTCAGAGTTGGCTTTTGCTGCTATCCCTTAAGAATTTTTGTGGACATGGAGTGTGGAAACTGAAAAGCACCCCTGTTCCTGGTTTCCTGCCTTTCTGTGAACCCAAGTACTGTAACATAGGGATTACAACAAACTACATTCTTCTGGAAAAGGGCCTTATTGTCTTTTGGCCCACAGCTAATTATTGACACGACTCAGGTCTAATTAGCCCTAAGTGTGGGACTCTTACTACTAAATTACAAGTTACTTGGCATGAGAAGAATACCTTGGTATTGTTGCATGAAGTGGCAAATCAGTTGCAGTAAGAGCCTTTGCTGTGTGAATTTGGGTGTGTGACCTGCCCAGGTGTCACAACACCTTCCTGGTGCTCTGGTGCCTTGTTTACAAACTGTTTCACTCCACATGGTACAAATGGAGTTTAATTAGAAGAGAAATGTAGGAGATATCAATGCCTCTAGAAGAAGAGTCAACCTGTGTATTAATTGACCTTCCTAAAAATTAATTGACATGTTTGGTTCTTGCTCTCCTCTGGGTTGGCATGCTGCTTTAGGACTCCATAAAGTGAAAGCTTGTCTGTGACAGAGTGGCAGTCTTTAGTGACTGACTGGTGGGACTGGAGATGCAGAAATCATAGCCCTTCTTGGCCACAGACTGCTGCCTGGCTTTACTTTCTGTTGGAATCCATTCCATCCCAGTCAATAGAAATAGATCTCGCCTAACTGCAGCAGTGTTAAAAGTTGTCTCCCTGACCAAAACTGCCCATGTGGGTACTCTTTATAGTCGACAGGGAGAGATCAGTGCATGCACTGAGTGATGAATAGTACTTAAAGACAATTGTTTTGGATTGTGGAGGTCCCTGCAACCAACTTACAGCAGACAAGTTTTAAATCATGGTAGTTAGGAGAGATGAATGTTTCCTATGGTCTTTCTGAGAACTTCAAAATGGTTTAGAGCAGGTACCTGCACTCTTTTCTCTGTTTTGGCAAGTTTCTGTATCTGGGAAGATGAGGTTCTTCTGAACACAGAAAGTGACTGAGAATAAATTAAAAGAAATACAGATTGTTCAGTTAAGCTTGTTTTCGTTTATAAAACAAATAGTAAATCAGAAAACATGTGAAACAACCATCTTTACTGGTGTCCTGGTTATTGTTGAAGGGCCATAATGTATGTGAGAACACAAGGAAGTGAGAAAACACAGCTAGTGAAGGCTAAGAAATACATGAACTCATAAGAGACCCTACCAGGTTCCCTTTGTACACAGCATGCCCAAGAGAGTCATGACACCTCAGAATGCCTATCCAAGCAGATTTTTTTTCTTTTTTGCTCAGTTCAGTATCAGTTTTCAGCATCAGGCCAAGTTCCCCTGAGCTTGCATTTGAAACTGTAATAATTTTGGTCCCATGCCCCTTTTCGGGTGCAAAATGGATTAAAGTCTCTGTAGAGCTTAGCACAAGAAGAGCAGCTCTGCTAGGAAATCTGCAGAGGGTTCAAAAGCTGTTTTTCAGCTTAGTGGTCAACTGTTGCCCACTTTGGGATCATTTCTCACAAATTCACCCTCATTAAATAAGGCCTTGTTCTTGCTCCTGGCTTTTCCAACTTTTCCTCAAGCCAGTCATTCCATTATAAAGAACAAATGCTACCCAACTGTCAGTTCTGAAAATCATGGCTAAATTTGAAAGGAGAGACCTTGATGCAACTTTTCCTTAACCTGCTTAGTGATGGGTGTATTCCACAGAGCACTGAATATAAGGGGTTTTTCATTGATTTTTATAGAACTTGGTCCTGTTTCTTATTCTTGTCCCATTCATATGCAGTACTGGCCTAGCCCAGAAGAGAATAATTTAGGCTTTTAATGATATTTTTAGACAAAATGAGGGAATATAATTAGATTAACATCCCAACGATACTTCTGTGATAGAACATGTTAATATACAGGCATCCAGAATTTTGCTGGCCCTACCCGGAAGGGAAGGAACATCCCTATCAAAGCACATATTAAGCTGTCATGCACAGAGAAAAGGCTGTACTGAAATACTTCTACATCGATAGATAAGACATAAATACTCAGATTTTAAATTTTTTTTTAATGCAAATCCACAGCTGTATTTTGCATCAAATCTGTAGTCAGTAAAAATTGCAATAGGAATGGTGGGGAGGGAAAGAAGTATTTTTGCTTATTAGCAATGGGGAAGAAGGGTAAAATAGATTGATTTGATCTTGGAATTGCTGGGGTGTGTTGGAAATCCAAAGGGCTTTTTAAATGGAATTGGAAGTCTCAATTTTGCAGTGGAGAAAATGGGAGCATGAGGCAGATTGGACCGTAAGGCATCACTCAGAGAAAACTCTGATAAAACAGGGAGTTTGAAAACTCTTGTGGATTTCTTCATTTTTTTCTTGAGTGAGATAGGAAATAAAGTAGACAGATTACTGGCTTACAGGCTGATAATAAACAGCCAAAGCAGATGGTACAAATGATAAAGAAAAAGAGAAGGTTTATGCATAGCTCATTAAACACAGTATGTAATTTGTTTGCAGATTTTTATGAGAAACTCTGCAACAAATAAAAGCCCAAGTTAAAAAATTAGGCAGAATTTAAGGAGGCTAAAATCAGCCCAATTAAGACAAATATATAAGACACTGTTGACTCAGAAACTTAATTTTTTACAGTAAATGTAAATGTTTATCAGTTTCTTGCAAGTCTCAAAGGTAATAAAAAGATTTTAGTTGCTTGCTCTTTGATATATAAAATAAAACCTAGTCGTTCTTCTAGAAAGTTTTCATGACTAAAATAAATGTGTGAACTTAAGGGAAAGTAATTTTATTTTACAGAATTTCAAAGCAGATTTATTTCCTTCATTCTCATTCATTCTTACATCAGTGCAATTCCCTAACACTCACAAACACTTGAACATGTGTCCCCAAAGGTCTATCTGGGACTGTCTGTGACATAGAGATGAAGGGATGCTAGAGCAGCTCTGCTAGAGCAGCTCCTTCTTGTGTCTCTGCGGTTCTTCTGGACTGGGAAAAATAGTGTTTTATGTTTCTTGTGAGTCAGTAGTTAAAGATGTTGGTGCTTTGCTTCAGGGATTGCTTCTGCAGAAATTCTGCTGTTGTCCTGCCTGATGGAGCCTGCAGGAAAGACAGAGTGTCGGAGGTTCCTTTTTTTTCCCCTTTCTGTCAGGGAATTTTCTCCCATTTGTTGCCTAAGACATGACGATACATAAGACAAAAGATGGCGAGGAGGAAGAATGGGAAGGGTGCAGCTGGCTGCAGTCTCCTGTCTCAGGGGCTTTCTCTTGGGAAGTGCAGATATACCTATGCAAGATTTTGGCTGGGGGGTGAGGGACTGGGCTCAGCTCCTTGCTCACTCTTGGATTTCAAGGGAGATGGCCAGGCTGTGGTTGCTGTTGGAGGAATTTGCTGCCATCACGGAGATTCTGTCTTTTACTGCTTCTCCTGCTGTGGTTAAGAGCAGCCTTTGAACTGGGACCTTTTCAATACCTGATCTCACTGAAAAGGACCCTCACCATCTACTCGGGTGCCTCATGGGACAACCTGGGACCCCAAGCCCCTCCCCACTCCAAGGGAGTGCCTGGTTTTTGGAGCCTGGCTGCTGCTGTCCAGCCCTGCTGTTTTCTGCCACTGNTGCTCACTCTTGGATTTCAAGGGAGATGGCCAGGCTGTGGTTGCTGTTGGAGGAATTTGCTGCCATCACGGAGATTCTGTCTTTTACTGCTTCTCCTGCTGTGGTTAAGAGCAGCCTTTGAACTGGGACCTTTTCAATACCTGATCTCACTGAAAAGGACCCTCACCATCTACTCGGGTGCCTCATGGGACAACCTGGGACCCCAAGCCCCTCCCCACTCCAAGGGAGTGCCTGGTTTTTGGAGCCTGGCTGCTGCTGTCCAGCCCTGCTGTTTTCTGCCACTGCTTTGGGTTTTTTGCCATACTTTAGCCTGACATCCCACGGGACCCCCTTGTGGCTTCTGCCTCTGCCACTGCCTGGGGCTTAGTGCTACACTTAGATTTGCCATCCCAGGGCTTTGCTCCCCCCTGCTGTTCCAGCTTGCTTCTCCTGAGGTTTCCTGCTGCAGCTCATTTCACCATCCAGAGGGGCCCCGGCACTGACAGACCCCAGAGAGTTTGTAAAGGAAGCCCCTTCCCCATCTCTCCCAGCGGCTGCACCTGCCAGTAACTGCATGGAGAAGGTGGCTGAGCTCACGCCACAGCGCCCCCTGCAGCTGCGGGGGAACCATTGCACCTGCCCTGCCTGGCCGGGAGCCAGCAGTGCCCCTGCTGGCTGTGCCTGGAACTGCACCCAAGGGGAACATGCCCGCAGGTCAGAGAAGGCTGGGACTGGGTTTGTGCTTCTGGGTGTTGGTGCTGATACTGCTGTTGTTTGTTTGCCGTGTTATACACACACAGACTAGTAAAGAACTGCTATTCCTTTTCCCATATCTTGGCCTGAGAGCTCCTTAATTTATAATACTTCAGAGGGAAGGGGTTCATATACTCCATTCTGAGGAAGGCTCCACCCTTCCTTGGCAGCCACCTGTCCTTTAAACCAGGACAGGGAAAGAGATGTTTTGGAAGGGCCTACTGTGCCAGGACAAGGGGGAATGGCTTCCCACTGCCAGAGGGCAGGGACAGATGGGATATTGGGAAGGAATTGTTCCCTGGGAGGGTGGGCAGGCCCTGGCACAGGGT